>CALYLW010000773.1:0-291361 GCA_944989445.1 Ampullaceana balthica | reverse complement strand
TGTACACTTGAAGTAATGAGGTATATATCTGTACAGTTGAACTGTATAGTTGAAGTGATAAGACAAAGATCTTCTGATACAGAGAACGCCATCTGGACAACACAAAATACGATGACATGCCCCACCCAAGGACTCTTAGTTCCGCCCCTGTATTTATTTATTTTAAAAAACCATTTAAACATCTCGCGCTCGTATTACACACGCCCATGTGCTATACTGTCCAGTGTCCACATCCCAAAGCCTCCAAACCAATGTTCTGTAATAATATAGACAGGGCACTTGGACACAGTACATTGTGGTTTGCCAGCCAAACAGACGAGATTATTTGGGATCTCGTGCACGCCAAGTGACCCATTTCATTTGGTATGATCCTATACGATAGGAGAACGAGGGCTGGGAAGGTGAGGGTGGGTGGGGGAGTCTATGAGCTGAAAGAGAATGAAACGCTAGTAAGAGCAAGTTGACATTACTATGGGATAGGTGAGATAATGGGTTAATTCAGTGAGTGAGATAATGGGTTAATTCAGATGAGTGAGATAATGGGTTAATTCAGATGAGTGAGATAATGGGTTAATTCAGATGAGTGAGATAATGGGTTAATTCAGATGAGTGAGATAATGGGTTAATTCAGATGAGTGAGATAATGGGTTAATTCAGATGAGTGAGATAATGGGTTAATTCAGATGAGTGAGATAATGGGTTAATTCAGATGAGTGAGATAATGGGTTAATTCAGATGAGTGAGATAATGGGTTAATTCAGATGAGTGAGATAATGGGTTAATTCAGATGAGTGAGATAATGGGTTAATTCAGATGAGTGAGATAATGGGTTAATTCAGATGAGTGAGATAATGGGTTAATTCAGATGAGTGAGATAATGGGTTAATTCAGATGAGTGAGATAATGGGTTAATTCAGATGACTGAGATAATGGGTTAATTCAGATGAGTGAGATAATGGGTTAATTCAGATGACTGAGATAATGGGTTAATTCAGATGAGTGAGATAATGGGTTAATTCAGATGAGTGAGATAATGGGTTAATTCAGATGAGTGAGATAATGGGTTAATTCAGATGAGTGAGATAATGGGTTAATTCAGATGAGTGAGATAATGGGTTAATTCAGATGAGTGAGATAATGGGTTAATTCAGATGAGTGAGATAATGGGTTAATTCAGATGAGTGAGATAATGGGTTAATTCAGATGAGTGAGATAATGGGTTAATTCAGATGAGTGAGATAATGGGTTAATTCAGATGAGTGAGATAATGGGTTAATTCAGATGAGTGAGATAATGGGTTAATTCAGATGAGTGAGATAATGGGTTAATTCAGATGAGTGAGATAATGGGTTAATTCAGATGAGTGAGATAATGGGTTAATTCAGATGAGTGAGATAATGGGTTAATTCAGATGAGTGAGATAATGGGTTAATTCAGATGAGTGAGATAATGGGTTAATTCAGATGAGTGAGATAATGGGTTAATTCAGATGAGTGAGATAATGGGTTAATTCAGATGAGTGAGATAATGGGTTAATTCAGATGAGTGAGATAATGGGTTAATTCAGATGAGTGAGATAATGGGTTAATTCAGATGAGTGAGATAATGGGTTAATTCAGATGAGTGAGATAATGGGTTAATTCAGATGAGTGAGATAATGGGTTAATTCAGATGAGTGAGATAATGGGTTAATTCAGATGAGTGAGATAATGGGTTAATTCAGATGAGTGAGATAATGGGTTAATTCAGATGAGTGAGATAATGGGTTAATTCAGATGAGTGAGATAATGGGTTAATTCAGATGAGTGAGATAATGGGTTAATTCAGATGAGTGAGATAATGGGTTAATTCAGATGAGTGAGATAATGGGTTAATTCAGATGAGTGAGATAATGGGTTAATTCAGATGAGTGAGATAATGGGTTAATTCAGATGAGTGAGATAATGGGTTAATTCAGATGAGTGAGATAATGGGTTAATTCAGATGAGTGAGATAATGGGTTAATTCAGATGAGTGAGATAATGGGTTAATTCAGATGAGTGAGATAATGGGTTAATTCAGATGAGTGAGATAATGGGTTAATTCAGATGAGTGAGATAATGGGTTAATTCAGATGAGTGAGATAATGGGTTAATTCAGATGAGTGAGATAATGGGTTAATTCAGATGAGTGAGATAATGGGTTAATTCAGATGAGTGAGATAATGGGTTAATTCAGATGAGTGAGATAATGGGTTAATTCAGATGAGTGAGATAATGGGTTAATTCAGATGAGTGAGATAATGGGTTAATTCAGATGAGTGAGATAATGGGTTAATTCAGATGAGTGAGATAATGGGTTAATTCAGATGAGTGAGATAATGGGTTAATTCAGATGAGTGAGATAATGGGTTAATTCAGATGAGTGAGATAATGGGTTAATTCAGATGAGTGAGATAATGGGTTAATTCAGATGAGTGAGATAATGGGTTAATTCAGATGAGTGAGATAATGGGTTAATTCAGATGAGTGAGATAATGGGTTAATTCAGATGAGTGAGATAATGGGTTAATTCAGATGAGTGAGATAATGGGTTAATTCAGATGAGTGAGATAATGGGTTAATTCAGATGAGTGAGATAATGGGTTAATTCAGATGAGTGAGATAATGGGTTAATTCAGATGAGTGAGATAATGGGTTAATTCAGATGAGTGAGATAATGGGTTAATTCAGATGTGATAATGGGTTAATTCAGATGAGTGAGATAATGGGTTAATTCAGATGAGTGAGATAATGGGTTAATTCAGATGAGTGAGATAATGGGTTAATTCAGATGAGTGAGATAATGGGTTAATTCAGATGACTGAGATAATGGGTTAATTCAGATGAGTGAGATAATGGGTTAATTCAGATGACTGAGATAATGGGTTAATTCAGATGAGTGAGATAATGGGTTAATTCAGATGACTGAGATAATGGGTTAATTCAGATGACTGAGATAATGGGTTAATTCAGATGACTGAGATAATGGGTTAATTCAGATGAGTGAGATAATGGGTTAATTCAGATGAGTGAGATAATGGGTTAATTCAGATGAGTGAGATAATGGGTTAATTCAGATGAGTGAGATAATGGGTTAATTCAGATGAGTGAGATAATGGGTTAATTCAGATGAGTGAGATAGGAGATTAAAATGAAATCATTATGACTCAGGAATTCCTAACTTCGAGAAAAAGGACCAGCAACTATTTGTGTCACCAATGATGAAGGTATCTATATCTTCATCCGTCTGATAAAAGTAATTAAAATAAATTTAAAAGAAGCGAGGGTAAAGGAGACAATGTGTGAGAGAGAGAGATATGGAAAGATGGTGTGGGCGAGAAAGAAGTGGGAGCGAGAGAGAAAGAAAGTGGGAAAGTGGAGAGAGGGGGGAGGGAGATTGTTGAGGTACGGAAGAACACATTGAAGACGTTCTGTGGTCAAGACATTCTGTGGTCAAGACATTATGTGGTCAAGACATTCTGCGGTCAAGACATTCTGTGGTCAAGAGATTCTGTGGTCAAGACATTCTGCGGTCAAAAATAAATAGCTCAAGCAAAATACGATTATTAAAAGATGAAGGGAATAGGTACAGTGTGGAACTACGGTACAGTGTGGAACTTGGGTACAGTGTGGAACTTGAATACAGTGTGGAATTTGGGTACAGTGTGGAACTTGGGTACAGTGTGGAACTACGGTACAGTGTGGAACTACGGTACAGTGTAGAATTTGGGTACAGTGTGGAACTTGGGTACAGTGTGGAACTTGGGTACAGTGTGGAACTACGGTACAGTGTGGAACTACGGTACAGTGTAGAACTTGGGTACAGTGTGGAACTTGGGTACAGTGTGGAACTTGGGTACAGTGTGGAACTACGGTACAGTGTGGAACTACGGTACAGTGTGGAACTACGGTACAGTGTGGAACTTGGGTACAGTGTGGAACTACGGTACAGTGTGGAACTTGGGTACAGTGTGGAACTTGGGTACAGTGTGGAACTTGGGTACAGTGTGGAACTACGGTACAGTGTGGAACTTCTATAGCAAAAATGCTTTGGGGGTGTGAAAGTGTGTGACACAGTGGCGTAGCTAGGGATTTGGGGGCCCGGGGAACTTGGCCTCTTTGGGGGCCCTGCATACATGGCGGTGGCTTAATATTTAATGTAAAAAAAAATTCGGACACTCCTTTGGGGGCCCCTGTCAAGTGGGGGCCGGGGGGGGGGACTTTCGAATTTGGACCCCCTCCCCTTCCCATAACTACGTCACTGGTGTAACAGGGCATATATATGTGTGATTTGGCATGTATGTGTGTGACTAGGCATGTATGTGTGTGACGTCATTAATGCGTTCATACAATCACATTAGTTGTGAGTGTAAAGACTCATGTCTTTGCCCATAGAGTTGTATGTGTTGGGTGTCTTTAAAAAAATGGCATTTACATGCGAGTGCATCAACGTGTGCATGTATATTATATCTGACAACCAGAGGCCACCCAAAACGTTAGCTAACATCCTGGAACCTGACAAAACATAAGCTGACAACCTTGAACCTGACAAACGTTAGCCAACAACCTGGAACCTGACAAACGTTAGCCAACAACCTGGAACCTGACAAAACGTTAGCTAACAACCTGGAACCTGACAAAACGTTAGCTAACAACCTGGAACCTGACAAACGTTAGAAAACAACCTTGAACCTGACAAACGTTAGCCAACAACCTGGAACCTGACAAACGTTAGCTGACAACCTGAAACCTGGAAAACGTTAGCTGACAACCTGGAACCTGACAAACGTTAGCTGATGGATGACCTGGTACCATTAGCACAGATGGACCTCGGGTCACTAAGCGGGTTTGTGTAGTCAGGCCCAGGTTAATTAGCCTGGCCGAGAACACGACCCCCCTCCATCGAACCCTCCCCCGAGGACGGCACCATCACCTCAGCCAGCTAAACCGTTCCCATGGTCCGCACCATCAAAGATTCATGAATCGAAAGTGGCTTTCACGTGCGGCTTTGGTTGGCTCGTGCGTCATCAAGACATAGAGGGCGCTGATCATTTTATCAAAGCGCTCGTTTGATTGGTTCATGGATGCGGGATGTTTTGTTTCCTTTTATTTCTCTTTCTATTATATATTACAGCAAAGAAAGTTGAATTGTTCTCAATTGGGTAAATTATGGGAACTATATTAAAATATTGAGATATGGCACGTTGGAGAAAATGACGTCTATAAAAAGATAGAGTATTGATGAATAGGATGATATGGACTCAGATGGCATGGACTCAGATGACATGGACTCAGATGACATTGACTCAGATGACATGGACTCAGATGACATGGACTCAGATGACTTGGACTCAGATGACATTGACTCAGATGACATGGACTCAGATGACATGAGCTAAGATGACATGGACTCAGATGACATGGACGCAGATGACATAGGAAATGGAAGAAACTGAGGAAAGACCCTGAGACATACACAAGTGTGCAAGTGTCTTAAGTCAAGTTTTCAAGGGAAACAGTAACACCAGTTCCCGACCTACCGTAATTTGACAAGGTCATCCCCCCTAACCTACTGATGGCAGTTGGACTTAGGGGGGGAGGTGTAACGCTTGGACCAACGGGGTCAATTTGATACTCGTGGCAGATAGAAGAGCATGACTTGAAACTTGACAACAGATAGAAGAGCATGACTTGAAACTTGACAACAGATAGAAGAGAATGACTTGAAACTTGACAGCAGATAGAAGAGCATGACTTGAAACTTGACAACAGATAGAAGAGCATGACTTGAAACTTGACAGCAGATAGAAGAGCATGACTTGAAACTTGACAGCAGATAGAAGAGCATGACTTGAAACTTGACAGCAGATAGAAGAGCATGACTTGAAACTTGACAGCAGATAGCAGAGCATGACTTGAAACTTGACAGCAGAGACACGAAGTTCATCGAGGATACGAAGGTCTTGTGTCTCTCAGTCTTGTGTCTCTCAGTCTTGTGTCTCTCAGTATTGTGTCTCTCAGTCTTGTGTCTCTCAGTCTTGTGTCTCTCAGTCTTGTGTCTCTCAGTCTTGTGTCTCTCAGTCTTGTGTCTCTCAGTCTTGTGTCTCTCAGTCTTGTGTGTCTCT
This sequence comes from Ampullaceana balthica, assembly GCA_944989445.1. Taxonomy (NCBI): domain Eukaryota; kingdom Metazoa; phylum Mollusca; class Gastropoda; family Lymnaeidae; genus Ampullaceana; species Ampullaceana balthica. The sequence continues at coordinate 285,216 of CALYLW010000773.1, read as the reverse complement.
CAGTCTTGTGTGTCTCTCAGTCTTGTGTCTCTCAGTCTTGTGTCTCTCAGTCTTGTGCCTTTCAGTCTTGTGCCTCTCAGTCTTGTGCCTCTCAGTCTTGTGTCTCTCAGTCTTGTGCCTCTCAGTCTTGTGTCTCTCAGTCTTGTGCCTCTCAGTCTTGTGTCTCTCAGTCTTGTGTCTCTCAGTCTTGTGTCTCTCAGTCTTGTGTCTCTCAGTCTTGTGTCTCTCAGTCTTGTGTGTCTCTCAGTCTTGTGTCTCTCAGTGTTGTGTCTCTCAGTCTTGTGTCTCTCAGTATTGTGTCTCTCAGTTTTGTGTCTCTCAGTTTTGTGTCTCTCAGTCTTGTGTCTCTCAGTCTTGTGTTTCTCTAGTCTTGTGTCTCTCAGTCTTGTGTTTCTCTAGTCTTGTGTCTCTCAGTCTTGTGTCTCTCAGTCTTGTGCCTTTCAGTCTTGTGCCTCTCAGTCTTGTGCCTCTCAGTCTTGTGCTCTCAGTCTTGTGTCTCTCAGTCTTGTGTCTCTCAGTCTTGTGTCTCTCAGTCTTGTGTGTCTCTCAGTCTTGTGTGTCTCTAGTCTTGTGTCTCTCAGTCTTGTGTCTCTAGTCTTGTGTCTCTCAGTCTTGTGTCTCTAGTCTTGTGTCTCTCAGTCTTGTGTCTCTCAGTCTTGTGTGTCTCAGTCTTGTGTTTCTCTAGTCTTGTGTCTCTCAGTCTTGTGTCTCTCAGTCTTGTGTCTCTCAGTCTTGTGTCTCTCAGTCTTGTGTCTCTAAGTCTTGTGTCTCTCAGTCTTGTGTCTCTAAGTCTTGTGTCTCTCAGTCTTGTGTCTCTCAGTCTTGTGTCTCTCAGTCTTGTGTCTCTCGGTCTTGTGTCTCTCGGTCTTGTGTCTCTCGGTCTTGTGTTTCTCAGTCTTGTGTCTCTCAGTCTTGTGTCTCTCAGTCTTGTGTCTCTCAGTCTTGTGTCTCTCAGTCTTGTGTCTCTCAGCCGTGTGTCTCTCAGTATTGTGTCTCTCAGTATTGTGTCTCTCAGTCTTGTGTCTCTCAGTCTTGTGTCTCTCAGTCTTGTGTCTCTCAGTCTTGTGTCTCTCAGTATTGTGTCTCTCAGTCTTGTGTCTCTCAGTCTTGTGTCTCTCAGTCTTGTGTCTCTCAGTCTTGTGTCTCTCAGTCGTGTGTCTCTCAGTCTTGTGTCTCGCAGTCTTGTGTCTCTCAGTCTTGTGTCTCTCAGTCTTGTGTCTCTCAGTCTTGTGTGTCTCTCAGTATTGTGTCTCTCAGTCTTGTGTCTCTCAGTCTTGTGTCTCTCAGTCTTGTGTCTCTCAGTCTTGTGTCTCTCAGTCTTGTGTCTCTCAGTCTTGTGTCTGTCAGTCTTGTGTCTGTCAGTCTTGTGTCTCTAGTCGTGTGTCTCTAGTCTTGTGTCTCTAGTCTTGTGTCTCTCAGTCTTGTGTCTCTCAGTCTTGTGTCTCTCAGTCGTGTGTCTCTCAGTCTTGTGTCTCTCAGTCTTGTGTCTCTCAGTCTTGTGTCTCTCAGTCTTGTGTCTCTCAGTCTTGTGTCTCTCGCTCTTGTGTCTCTCAATCTTGTGTCTCTCAGTCTTGTGTCTCTCAGTCTTGTGTCTGTCAGTCTTGTGTCTGTCAGTCTTGTGTCTCTAGTCTTGTGTCTCTAGTCTTGTGTCTCTCAGTCTTGTGTTTCTCAGTCTTGTGTCTCTCAGTCTTGTGTCTCTCAGTCTTGTGTCTCTCGGTCTTGTGTTTCTCGGTCTTGTGTCTCTCGGTCTTGTGTCTCTCAGTCTTGTGTTTCTAGTCTTGTGTCTCTCGGTCTTGTGTCTCTCAGTCTTGTGTCTCTCAGTCTTGTGTCTCTCAGTCTTGTGTCTCTCAGTCTTGTGTCTCTCAGTCTTGTGTCTCTCGGTCTTGTGTTTCTCGGTCTTGTGTCTCTCGGTCTTGTGTCTCTCGGTCTTGTGTTTCTCGGTCTTGTGTCTCTAGTCTTGTGTCTCTCAGTCTTGTGTCTCTCGGTCTTGTGTTTCTCGGTCTTGTGTCTCTCGGTCTTGTGTCTCTCAGTCTTGTGTCTCTCAGTCTTGTGTCTCTCGGTCTTGTGTTTCTCGGTCTTGTGTCTCTCGGTCTTGTGTCTCTCAGTCTTGTGTCTCTCAGTATTGTGTCTCTCAGTCTTGTGTCTCTCAGTCTTGTGTTTCTCAGTCTTGTGTCTCTCAGTCTTGTGTCTCTCAGTCTTGTGTCTCTCAGTCTTGTGTCTCTCAGTCTTGTGTCTCTCGGTCTTGTGTCTCTCGGTCTTGTGTTTCTCAGTCTTGTGTCTCTCAGTCTTGTGTCTCTCAGTCTTTTGTCTCTCAGTCTTGTGTCTCTCAGTCTTGTGTCTCTCGGTCTTGTGTCTCTCGGTCTTGTGTCTCTCAGTCTTGTGTCTCTCAGTATTGTGTCTCTCAGTCTTGTGTCTCTCAGTCTTGTGTTTCTCAGTCTTGTGTCTCTCAGTCTTGTGTCTCTCAGTCTTGTGTCTCTCAGTCTTGTGTCTCTCAGTCTTGTGTCTCTCAGTCTTGTGTCTCTTGGTCTTGTGTTTCTCGGTCTTGTGTCTCTCGGTCTTGTGTCTCTCGGTCTTGTGTTTCTCGGTCTTGTGTCTCTAGTCTTGTGTCTCTCAGGCTTGTGTCTGTCAGTCTTGTGTCTCTCAGAATTGTGTCTCTCAGAATTGTGTCTCTCAGTCTTGTGTCTCTCAGTCTTGTGTCTCTCAGTCTTGTGTCTCTCAGTCTTGTGTCTCTCAGTCGTGTGTCTCTCAGTCTTGTGTCTCTCAGTCTTGTGTTTCTCAGTCTTGTGTGTCTCTCAGTCTTGTGTCTCTCAGTCTTGTGTCTCTCAGTCTTGTGTCTCTCAGTCTTGTGTCTCTCAGGCATGTGTCTCTAGTCTTGTGTCTCTCAGTCTTGTGTCTCTCAGTCTTGTGTCTCTAGTCTTGTGTCTCTCAGTCGTGTGTCTCTCAGTCTTGTGTCTCTCAGTCTTGTGTCTCTCAGTCTTGTGTGTCTCTAGTCTTGTGTCTCTCAGTCTTGTGTCTCTCAGTCTTGTGTCTCTCAGTCTTGTGTCTCTCAGTCTTGTGTCTCTAAGTCTTGTGTCTCTAAGTCTTGTGTCTCTCAGTCGTGTGTCTCTCAGTCGTGTGTCTCTCAGTCTTGTGTCTCTCAGTCTTGTGTCTCTCAGTCTTGTGTCTCTCAGTCTTGTGTCTCTCAGTCTTGTGTCTCTCAGTCTTGTGTCTCTCAGTCTTGTGTCTCTCAGTCTTGTGTCTCTCAGTCTTGTGTCTCTCAGTCTTGTGTCTCTCAGTCTTGTGTGTCTCTCAGTCTTGTGTGTCTCTCAGTCTTGTGTGTCTCTCAGTCTTGTGTCTCTAGTCTTGTGTCTCTCAGTCTTGTGTCTCTCAGTATTGTGTCTCTCAGTATTGTGTCTCTCAGTTTTGTGTCACTCAGTTTTGTGTCTCTCAGTATTGTGTCTCTCAGTTTTGTGTCACTCAGTTTTGTGTCTCTCAGTCTTGTGTCTCTCAGTCTTGTGTCTCTCGCTCTTGTGTCTCTCAATCTTGTGTCTCTCAGTCTTGTGTCTCTCAGTCTTGTGTCTGTCAGTCTTGTGTCTGTCAGTCTTGTGTCTCTAGTCTTGTGTCTCTAGTCTTGTGTCTCTCAGTCTTGTGTTTCTCAGTCTTGTGTCTCTCAGTCTTGTGTCTCTCGGTCTTGTGTCTCTCGGTCTTGTGTTTCTCGGTCTTGTGTCTCTCGGTCTTGTGTCTCTCAGTCTTGTGTTTCTCAGTCTTGTGTCTCTAGTCTTGTGTCTCTCGGTCTTGTGTCTCTCAGTCTTGTGTCTCTCAGTCTTGTGTCTCTCAGTCTTGTGTCTCTCAGTCTTGTGTCTCTCAGTCTTGTGTCTCTCGGTCTTGTGTTTCTCGGTCTTGTGTCTCTCGGTCTTGTGTCTCTCGGTCTTGTGTTTCTCGGTCTTGTGTCTCTAGTCTTGTGTCTCTCAGTCTTGTGTCTCTCAGTCTTGTGTTTCTCGGTCTTGTGTCTCTCGGTCTTGTGTCTCTCAGTCTTGTGTCTCTCAGTCTTGTGTCTCTCGGTCTTGTGTTTCTCGGTCTTGTGTCTCTCGGTCTTGTGTCTCTCAGTCTTGTGTCTCTCAGTATTGTGTCTCTCAGTCTTGTGTCTCTCAGTCTTGTGTTTCTCAGTCTTGTGTCTCTCAGTCTTGTGTCTCTCAGTCTTGTGTCTCTCAGTCTTGTGTCTCTCAGTCTTGTGTCTCTCAGTCTTGTGTCTCTTGGTCTTGTGTTTCTCAGTCTTGTGTCTCTCAGTCTTGTGTCTCTCAGTCTTTTGTCTCTCAGTCTTGTGTCTCTCAGTCTTGTGTCTCTCGGTCTTGTGTCTCTCGGTCTTGTGTCTCTCAGTCTTGTGTCTCTCAGTATTGTGTCTCTCAGTCTTGTGTCTCTCAGTCTTGTGTTTCTCAGTCTTGTGTCTCTCAGTCTTGTGTCTCTCAGTCTTGTGTCTCTCAGTCTTGTGTCTCTCAGTCTTGTGTCTCTCAGTCTTGTGTCTCTCGGTCTTGTGTTTCTCGGTCTTGTGTCTCTCGGTCTTGTGTCTCTCGGTCTTGTGTTTCTCGGTCTTGTGTCTCTAGTCTTGTGTCTCTCAGGCTTGTGTCTGTCAGTCTTGTGTCTCTCAGAATTGTGTCTCTCAGAATTGTGTCTCTCAGTCTTGTGTCTCTCAGTCTTGTGTCTCTCAGTCTTGTGTCTCTCAGTCTTGTGTCTCTCAGTCTTGTGTCTCTCAGTCGTGTGTCTCTCAGTCTTGTGTCTCTCAGTCTTGTGTTTCTCAGTCTTGTGTGTCTCTCAGTCTTGTGTCTCTCAGTCTTGTGTCTCTCAGTCTTGTGTCTCTCAGTCTTGTGTCTCTCAGGCATGTGTCTCTAGTCTTGTGTCTCTCAGTCTTGTGTCTCTCAGTCTTGTGTCTCTAGTCTTGTGTCTCTCAGTCGTGTGTCTCTCAGTCTTGTGTCTCTCAGTCTTGTGTCTCTCAGTCTTGTGTGTCTCTAGTCTTGTGTCTCTCAGTCTTGTGTCTCTCAGTCTTGTGTCTCTCAGTCTTGTGTCTCTCAGTCTTGTGTCTCTAAGTCTTGTGTCTCTAAGTCTTGTGTCTCTCAGTCGTGTGTCTCTCAGTCGTGTGTCTCTCAGTCTTGTGTCTCTCAGTCTTGTGTCTCTCAGTCTTGTGTCTCTCAGTCTTGTGTCTCTCAGTCTTGTGTCTCTCAGTCTTGTGTCTCTCAGTCTTGTGTCTCTCAGTCTTGTGTCTCTCAGTCTTGTGTCTCTCAGTCTTGTGTCTCTCAGTCTTGTGTCTCTCAGTCTTGTGTGTCTCTCAGTCTTGTGTGTCTCTCAGTCTTGTGTGTCTCTCAGTCTTGTGTCTCTAGTCTTGTGTCTCTCAGTCTTGTGTCTCTCAGTATTGTGTCTCTCAGTATTGTGTCTCTCAGTTTTGTGTCACTCAGTTTTGTGTCTCTCAGTCTTGTGTCTCTCAGTCTTGTGTCTCTCAGTCTTGTGTCTCTCAGTCTTGTGTCTCTCAGTCTTGTGTCTCTCAGTCTTGTGTCTCTCAGTCTTGTGTCTCTCAGTCTTGTGTCTCTCAGTCTTGTGTCTCTCAGTCTTGTGTCTCTCAGTCTTGTGTCTCTCAGTCTTGTGTCTCTCAGCCTTGTGTCTCTCAGCCTTGTGTCTCTCAGCCTTGTGTCTCTCAGCCTTGTGTCTCTCAGCCTTGTGTCTCTCAGCCTTGTGTCTCTCAGCCTTGTGTCTCTCAGTCTTGTGTCTCTCAGTCTTGTGTCTCTCAGTCTTGTGTCTGTCAGTCTTGTGTCTCTCAGTCTTGTGTCTCTCAGTCTTGTGTCTCTCAGTCTTGTGTCTCTCAGTCTTGTGTCTCTCAGTCTTGTGTCTGTCAGTCTTGTGTCTGTCAGTCTTGTGTCTCTAGTCTTGTGTCTCTAGTCTTGTGTCTCTCAGTCGTGTGTCTCTCAGTCTTGTGTCTCTCAGTCTTGTGTCTCTCAGTCTTGTGTCTCTCAGTCTTGTGTATCTCAGTATTGTGTCTCTCAGTCTTGTGTCTCTCAGTCTTGTGTCTCTCAGTCTTGTGTTTCTCAGTCTTGTGTGTCTCTCAGTCTTGTGTCTCTCAGTGTTGTGTCTCTCAGTCTTGTGTCTCTCAGTCTTGTGTCTCTCAGTATTGTGTCTCTCAGTTTTGTGTCTCTCAGTCTTGTGTCTCTCAGTCTTGTGTCTCTAGTCTTGTGTCTCTCAGTCTTGTGTCTCTCAGTCTTGTGTCTCTCAGTCTTGTGTCTCTCAGTCTTGTGTCTCTCAGTCTTGTGTCTCTCAGTCTTGTGTCTCTCAGTCTTGTGTCTCTCAGTCTTGTGTCTCTCAGTCTTGTGTCTCTCAGCCTTGTGTCTTTCAGCCTTGTGTCTCTCAGCCTTGTGTCTCTCAGCCTTGTGTCTCTCAGTCTTGTGTCTCTCAGTCTTGTGTCTCTCAGTCTTGTGTCTCTCAGTCTTGTGTCTCTCAATCTTGTGTCTCTCAGTCTTGTGTCTCTCAGTCTTGTGTCTGTCAGTCTTGTGTCTGTCAGTCTTATGTCTCTAGTCTTGTGTCTCTAGTCTTGTGTCTCTCAGTCTTGTGTTTCTCAGTCTTGTGTCTCTCAGTCTTGTGTCTCTCAGTCTTGTGTCTCTCGGTCTTGTGTTTCTCGGTCTTGTGTCTCTCGGTCTTGTGTCTCTCAGTCTTGTGTTTCTCAGTCTTGTGTCTCTAGTCTTGTGTCTCTCGGTCTTGTGTCTCTCAGTCTTGTGTCTCTCAGTCTTGTGTTTCTCAGTCTTGTGTCTCTCAGTCTTGTGTCTCTCAGTCTTGTGTCTCTCAGTCTTGTGTCTCTCGGTCTTGTGTTTCTCGGTCTTGTGTCTCTCGGTCTTGTGTCTCTCGGTCTTGTGTTTCTCGGTCTTGTGTCTCTAGTCTTGTGTCTCTCAGTCTTGTGTCTCTCAGTCTTGTGTTTCTCGGTCTTGTGTCTCTCGGTCTTGTGTCTCTCAGTCTTGTGTCTCTCAGTCTTGTGTCTCTCGGTCTTGTGTTTCTCGGTCTTGTGTCTCTCGGTCTTGTGTCTCTCAGTCTTGTGTCTCTCAGTATTGTGTCTCTCAGTCTTGTGTCTCTCAGTCTTGTGTTTCTCAGTCTTGTGTCTCTCAGTCTTGTGTCTCTCAGTCTTGTGTCTCTCAGTCTTGTGTCTCTCAGTCTTGTGTCTCTCAGTCTTGTGTCTCTTGGTCTTGTGTTTCTCAGTCTTGTGTCTCTCAGTCTTGTGTCTCTCAGTCTTTTGTCTCTCAGTCTTGTGTCTCTCAGTCTTGTGTCTCTCGGTCTTGTGTCTCTCGGTCTTGTGTCTCTCAGTCTTGTGTCTCTCAGTATTGTGTCTCTCAGTCTTGTGTCTCTCAGTCTTGTGTTTCTCAGTCTTGTGTCTCTCAGTCTTGTGTCTCTCAGTCTTGTGTCTCTCAGTCTTGTGTCTCTCAGTCTTGTGTCTCTCAGTCTTGTGTCTCTTGGTCTTGTGTTTCTCGGTCTTGTGTCTCTCGGTCTTGTGTCTCTCGGTCTTGTGTTTCTCGGTCTTGTGTCTCTAGTCTTGTGTCTCTCAGGCTTGTGTCTCTCAGTCTTGTGTTTCTCGGTCTTGTGTCTCTCAGTCTTGTGTCTCTCAGTCTTGTGTCTCTCAGTCTTGTGTCTCTCAGTATTGTGTCTCTCAGTCTTGTGTTCTTTCAGGTCACATCCTTAGTACTAGCGTCATCACAACAGCCAAGTTATTGCTATGAAAACCATTTCTGCTTTAGACTTATACTCTTACCGATTCATGGAAAAATTAAAATGTTTCTATATTTGTATTCCCTAAAACGTCGTAGTAGAGCACGGGTATTGCTATACGGTTAGTAGAAAAAAAGAATGAAGCCGAATAGCCAACTGTACTGACAAGTCTAAATGTTAGGCAACCTAACAAAAACAAAAACAAAGAAGATGTAAATATGCTGGTTAAAGACAAGCTGTCGGCCATTAAAGCTCAAACAGCCAGAAAAGTTGCCATGGTAACTCTATCACATATCGCCATTGAATTAAAGTAATATGATCGACCACTTTCACTCCTTACTTTTAAGAAATTAACGATAGGTTTATTTCACCAACCGCAGCGTGATTTATACATTCCCGTGTAAACAAAGCGATGAGAAACACGTATAGTATATAGTATATAGTATATAGTGTATAGTATATAGTGTATAGTGTATAGTATATAGTGTATAGTATATAGTATATAGTGTATAGTATATAGTGTATAGTATATAGTATATATTATATAGTGTATAGTATATAGTATATAGTGTATAGTATATAGTGTATAGTGTATAGTATTTAGTATATAGAATATAGTGTATAGTGTATAGTGTATAGTATATAGTATATAGTATATAGTATATAGTATATAGGGGCGGCACGTCATCGCTTTGGAGAAGTTTCGGTGAACACCTTCAATTTCTATAATTACGTTGTTTGTTTCGTTTTAGCACATTGAAATAATGCTAACTGTAATGAAATATAAGAAATTACAGAACTGCGTACTATTATATAACAATCGAATTATTCCCCTACTAGAAGTCTGTGAACATAAATATATATAATTTTAAATGTAATTTTTTCTTTAACTAAATATTAACTTATCGAAGAAATAGCCTAAACCCTTGAAGTGGTATTTTTTTCTCTCGCCTTAATTAAAGTTTACCATCTTTAGTTTGATTTATATGAATTGTAAAGGACTCATTTATGTTCCAAGCAATAACAAATTATTATTTTTTTTAATGGACGAGCAGATGTGAGCGGAATAGGTAAATTGAATGAGCATGTTCGTGGAGTATTTGTTTATTTTATTTTTGTTAGCACGATTTCCAGAGATGAGATATCGACCGGAGCACACATGACATCTTTGCCAGTAATGAACGTTCCTGTAACATGGGGCTGTAATCTATTGGATTATGATTTAATCTCAGCATCTGATTGAAAGCACTATTGAATATGTATGAGTGTCAACAATGTATGAGTGCCAACAATGTATGAGTGCCAACAGTGTATGAGTGCCAACAGTGTATGAGTGCCAACAATGTATGAGTGCCAACAGTGTAAGAGTGCCATCAGTGTATGAGTGCCAACAGTGTATGAGTGCCAACAGTGTATGAGTGCCAACAATGTATGAGTGCCAACAGTGTAAGAGTGCCAACAATGTATGAGTGCCAACAATGTATGAGAGCCAACAATGTATGAGTTCCATCAGTGTATGAGTGCCAACAATGTATGAGTGCCAACAGTGTATGAGTGCCAACAGTGTATGGGTGTCAACAGTGTATGAGTGCCAACAGTGTATGAGTTCTAGCAGTGTTTGGGTTGTCTTGCAACCAGTATTGAATATGTATGAATGCCAACAGTTTTCTGGTTGGGGACTGAATCATGAGCCAGGAAACAAGAACCGTGAGATTCTTATATCAAAGCATAATATAATATAATTATCCATATGCAATAAGATTATCAATTTATAATATTATCAATATACAATACAATTACCTATATATGATAAGACTATCCGAATAGATATTATAATTTCGGTTTCAGATGTTACATAAAGGAGCCGTGGGTGGGTGGGTGAGACATTCATTTAAACTTGAGTTGCTCTAACCAAAGCAACTTTTAGATATTCTGGATTTTGTTTCCGAAGAATCAATTTGTGGAATCCTCCATTTGCTCTCACTATCAACACTAACACGGCGTGTCCTCGTGTCATGGACTGCAGTCCAGCACGACATTCACTATGTACTCGCGTTACAAGAACCTCTGAACCTTATGTCACAAGACTGTCTGATTAGGTCTGTCCTATTACTCGATGTCTATATGTACATACGGTACCTATCGAGAATGAATGTCTGATTAGGTCTGTCCTATTACTCGATGTATATATGTACATACGGTACCTATCGAGGATGAATGTCTGATTAGGTCTGTCCTATTACTCGATGGCTATATGTACATACGGGTGACCGGACAAGTGAACACAAGACAAGTGAACACTAGACAAGTGAACACTAGACAACTGAACAAAAGACAACCGAACACACGACAAGTGAACATACGGACAAGTGAACACGCAGACAAGTGACCACACTGACAACTGAACCTACCGACAACTGAACATACGACAAGTGAACACTTATATAATAGAAATTGAAAAAATGTATAAATTATAAAACAAATTTGTCGAATTGTAATTATTTTAAGAAATTTACAGATTTGCTACTGCTGAAACTGAAGTTTAAAAAAATCTTAACATTTAATCGCAAAGAGAGCGGCGTAAAGTTTATTAAGAAAGAGACAATACAACTAGAGATAATTTACAACTTCCAGAAAGCACATCATGAATTAAAAGAAGTGAGTATTTTCTAAGCCATTTTCATTTATAGATTATTCTAATGCATTAATTTTGTTCTACTTGTGACTTTGATTATGTAAAGGGAAGTAGTTTTGCACGAGGATTGGTGTGTTCAGTGTTATAGTTATAGTTAAGTGCCGGGCACAGTTAAGTATAGTGTTAGTGTTATAGTCTTATAGTTATAGTATAGTTAAGTATAGTTTTGTATTCTGACTCAACTGACCGTATATGCATAGGCCTACTAATATTACTACATGTATACTCTAAAATTTAAGTTAAATCCTTGAACTTTTATTATTTAGATTTATTTATACTAGCTGACCTAAATACTATTACTATTAATACTATTATTTTTATCAACTAATATTTATTATTATTACTATTATTACCATTATTTTAAGGGCATCACTAATATTTATAATAGTAAAATATTGAAGAGCTTAGGCTTAGCCTTAGTGAACTTACTTAGTCTTAGTCACTAACTAAACTAACTTATTCAACTTATATTGATATTTCTATAGGCTAAACGTATTTAAGACACACATTTTGAGATAATCAAGTTTTAATTTATTTTTTGTCTCTACAATAGTGTCTATATACTATATGTCTGTAGTCTGGGACTATTTCTTTTTAATTATATTATTTAGGCTGTTAAAATACTGGCCTTAGTTACATTTTATTGTTTTCAACTTTAACCAGATGTTAAACGTTCACTGTTTTTTTAATTTAGATTGAAATTGACAAAAATGTGAATTAAGGCTACGTTAGTCTAATCTAAGGTCTTCAATTTAGCAATAGATATAATAATATATTGGTTATGAAGACCTTTAGCTTTTGCCTTTGAATGAGGGACTTTTGGTCTCATAATTTAAATAATTTAATAGTAATAGTCCAATACTATACATGTATTATAATTTAAATTGTCTTTGTAACACAGGACTACCACTAAACACTTGACTCCACTGCCACTGTTTTCAAGACCAGGTACTAACCTTTCAAATTTAACAGATTCAGATTCAGGACCATACTCGCAAAGGTACTTAAATATAAAAATTTAAATTTAACATAAATTAATGTTATTGCTAAGTCAGTAAGATATATTTTTGTTACACATATTCAAAATAGCTTATTAGAATTTCAAATGTATAATATAGTCATATTCAAATATCATATATTAGACTCATAGTCAATTATTCATGGTAGAATGCTATACTCTATACCAGGGGTCGGCAACCTATGGCAAGCGTGCCACACTTGGCACACCAGGCAATTTCAAATGGCACGCATGCTCTTCATGTTTCATGTATAAGGTTGATTATAAATCGATCGACTTGTATAAAATATGTGATGTTGGCCCTCTGAATAATTTGAAACCTTAAGTTGGCTCACAGTTAGCAAAAGGTTGCCGACCCCTGCCTATGGCGGATTAAGGGGGGTGCTAATTGGGCTAAAGCCAGAGGCCCCCAATGATTTAAGGGTCCCAAACTTATTATATTGTATAATAAAGGTGGCTTGACCAGACCTCAGGTGGAATTGCAGCCAGGGGCCCTGTGCAAAAGTGCAACCTTGATCCGCCTTTGACCCCTGCTCTATACCATGTACTGATATTATTAATTATTATTAGATTAACTATACTATACTTATATTTTGAATATTAAAATTTAGAATGCACTTATGCAAATAATGCTTACTGCCTTTAAACTCAATTTTAGGGCTAGACACTTGCAACTTTTGGTGTTATTGTCTTTTTGAAATTTGATGACTTACCTGTAATTCTTTGGTTGTGCTAGCAAATTGATTATTTTTGTACAGTCTTTAAGCAGTATATTATTATTTAAGCCCCAATTAAAAATTATAGGTAATAAAGAAAATGTTGTCAAATATATAACTTATAACATTTTTCAAATTTCAGTTTCATAACTAAAGATAATTAATTTAAAAGTAACATAAAATATTTATTTTTGTCTTTTCCAGCTTTCCTAATGGCTTTGGAGATTTCAGAAAGTCAGCGTGGACATTTGGTGTTGGTTTACAAAGGGTTTGAGTATATTAAATTGAAAGAAGACAAAAATAGTGATGTGATCACTTGGAAATGTAGACAGTATCACACCAGGACCAATCATTGCAAGGCTTTCATTAAAACTAATAAAAATTATGTTATTGTAGAGCCAACCTCACACACTCATGATTCTTGTCCTCAAAAAGCCAAAGCTAATATTGCCGTAAGCCAAATGAAGACTGGCATTAAGTGTGTTGGAGCGACATCAAAAAATGTTATTGGAAGTGTGCTGATAAATGTTAGCAATGATGTCCTCCAGCACATACCTAAACAATCATCTCTATCAAGAACTTTAATGAGACACAGAGAAGAGTCAAATTTTCCTATACCAACTACAACAATCTTTGACATTCCAGAAAAATATATTCATTTAGTACTTTATGACTCTGGAAAAAAATGATCCTCATAGAATTATAGCCATTGGAAACATTGATTTATTGCTGGAATTGAATAAGGGTGAAATCTATGGCGATGGCACATTTGATAAGGCGCCCTCATTATTTTATCAACTATACACATGGCATGCAAAAGTTGGTAATTCTTACCCTCCATGCATTTATTTTCTTTTGCAGGAAAAAAATATACAAACATACACAAACATGTGCCAAATTTTAAAACAACTTTTGCCAAACTTAACCCCTCAAAAGGTGTTGGTAGATTATGAAAAGGCGTGCATTTCTGCAGTTCATTCAAATTTCCCTAATGCAGAAGTTAAGGGTTGCTATTTTCACTTGTGCCAGAGCTTAATTAGAAAAATTTGTAGTGTTGGCCTTAAATCTGATTTTGAATCTGATATTGAACTTAAATTAAAGCTTAAATCTTTAACAGCCTTAGCCTTTGTACCAATAAATGATGTAAGACAAATGTTTGATAACCTTGCTGCTACATTCCCAGATGATGAAAGATATAATGAAGTTTTAACCTATTTCTTTTCAACTTACATTGAAGGTCCAATTGGTAGAGAGCCACTATTTCCCATTAAACTTTGGAACCATTAAGATGCTGCAATAGAAAGTTAACTGAAAACTACTAATTGCTGCGAAGGTTTTCATAATGGCTTAAATGCACTGTTTCATTGCAGTCATCCTAGTATCTGGAGCTTATTTGATGGTCTTGAAAAAGATATTTCTTTTCATAGGCTTACTTTGGCAAAAGCGCAAATGGGACAACCAGAAAAAAAAGGAAATATGCTCAATTAGATGAGCAGGTGGCCTTAGCAGTACAGGGTTATGCAAATAATCTTGATAAGTCAGCTTACTTACGCAGAATGGCTAATCTACAATAAAGGGAAATTATATTTCTGAAAATTTTTCTTTTAGAAATAAATTGTATACATTTTGTTTTGTATTTTCATGCTGGTGAAATGAATGGACTTTTAACATTTATTTTCTTTTCTTTGTGTTGTATTTTCAAGTGTTATTCTAAAAAAATGAATAACAATGTAAGGACTAACAAATATTGGATATTGTATAAATAATTATAATGCATTTTTTACTGTATTAAATGATTTTTATTGCAAAAACAGACATTTTGTTTTATATGATATAATAAAGTTAATAAACATACTGGTTTTCTATTTAACATTTTGCGTTCAGACTGTTATTTTTGAAATTTAGAATTTAGTAATTTATTTGTATGTAAAATAAAAATTAGTGTTAATGACTATACTATATAATATTAATAACGTTATATCAGATGTCTTTGCCACATTTTAAGTTAAATAAAACAATTTCCTGATCTTACATTTACTCCAACTGGAATTGAATTTGTTGCTGGATAAATCTATTTGATAATAGTATTGTGCACTGATCTGTCTCCTTCAGTTATATGCCTTTATTCTTTAATTATTATTCTGAACAAAAAACTAAAAATAGTATTGATAAAAAATGGCAGCATATTAATTGAATTTACAATAATGTTGCTACAATTGGTTTAATTAAATCTCACAATTGCTCAAAAAGGTTTTGAATTTTTTAAATGAAGTTAAAAGTAGGCTTATCTGCTATAAATACATGTATTGACAACATACAATTAAATAATTCAATAATGCAACTCCTCTTTTGATCAAGATTTGATTCATCAAGACAATATCTACAAGTTTAGATAGATACTATAATGTAGTATCAATTGCGCCATGTTCCATTCACCCTGTTACTAAATTGTATACATTTTAAACTAAGTTCACCACCTTAGTTTACTTAAAAAACTTAACTACTTTGGAATCTCAGGTTCCTTACATCACTGGATCCAAGACTTCCTTTTGGGCAGGGAGCAAACTGTAATAATTAATGGATCTAAATCTGCACCAATAAAGGTTAACTCAGGAGTTCCACAAGGAACTGTGCTGGGTCCCTTACTCTTTTTAATTTATATAAATGATTTACCCAACAACATCTCAACAGGTACAAAAGTTAGGTTATTTGCTGATGATTGTATAATCTATAGAACAATTAAATCGGAACAAGATAGCAAAATTTTACAAAAAGACTTAGATGAATTGATAAAATGGGAAACTAACTGGAGTATGTCTTTCCACCCAGAAAAGTGTCAACTGTTAAGAGTAACAAAGAAAAAGAAACAAATAAATTCAAAATATTACATTCATGGAAAAGAACTGACCCAAACTAAAGATGCAAAATACTTAGGAGTCTTAATAAATGAGAAACTATCATGGAATCCCCATGTCAATGAAGTTATTAAAAAATCAAACAAAACCTTAGGCTTTATAAAAAGGAACTTTAACAAATGTAATGTAATAGAGATATAAAACTAAAATGCTACCTCACTTTGGTGAGACATGTACTAGAATATGCATCTTCTGTATGGGACCCATCCACCAAAGAAAACATTGATAAATTGGAACAAATTCAAAAAAGAGCTGCCAGATTCATTACTGGAGAATATTCGAAACTGACAAGAATAACACCATTAGTTAAATCATTAAACCTTGAAACACTAGAGGATAGAAGAACCAAGAGCAAAGTAGTAATCATACATAAAGCCGTTAATTCTAATTTAGAAATACAACACAAAGATAACTTAATACAACCCTCAGATAGACATAAGGATAAAAACACCTTTCTTATTCCGTATGCAAGAACAAACACATACAAGTTTTCCTTCTTCCCGTCCGGAATTCGGGCGTGGAATGGGTTGCCTGAAGAATCCAGGAAAACCAACACTTTATCAACATTTAAATCTCTAATAAAATTGCAAGACTAAACACAAACCATAGATAAGCGTAGGACGCAATAATCTTCTGTATAGAAGGAGCGTCTGTAAACAGATAAGATAAGATACTCTAAATTTATAACATAGTAGGAGCTTTGAGTTTAGATAGTATATTAACAGTGAAGATAAACAAAGAATAATAATAATGTTTCCTGGTTTAATTAAATGACATTATCAGTCTAATTGGTTTCTCTATCAAGCATTGTCTTAAAAGTCACTACACTTGTGTATCCAGTTCTACTGAAAATTAAAACTAAAGTTTAAAGACATCTCTGCTGCACTTAAAAATATTTTGTAATGTGATTTTTAACAGTAAAAAAAAGTAATAATAGGAAAATCTTTCATTTTAATTTATATACATCATATAAATATTACTAACGTAGTACTGGGCAAAAAACCAATGAGACTATATTTATTAGGTCTATACCATTGATGGCGAACCTATTGTCACAGACGGCACGCAGAGCCTTATCAGCCGGCACGCAATTAAATTAATAATTCCTTTCAAGTATAAGTGTCAGTACAATTATATATTATATAACTTTAAAAAAAAACACAACATAAATAATAAATAGCAACATTAAATGACAAAATATTTACTAGGAATCAATAGTTTATTTTGTGTGCGACTGTACACTGTAAAGAAATTTATTTAATTGGTAATGAGTTCAGAATGATTATTTAAATAAATGAAATACAATTTAATTTAAAATTAATTTACAAAAATTATTACTTAAGTAGTATTAGTATTACTAGTATTAGTAATTTCAAAGTGTGAACGAAAAAAATAAAGCTAATTCAACTAAACTTAAGACAATTATTAAACAACCATAGACAAGCGACGCTTAGGTCGCAATAATCTTCTGTATGAAGGAACGTCTGTAACAGGTAATAAGATAAGTTATTTAAACTAAAATTATTAATAATTCAAGATTTTATAATTAACATTTCGCAATTTATCTGTACTGTAAGCGAACAACACAGTTTTAGATTAGGAATAGTACTACTAAACGTTTCGAATTATTACTTATTCAGTAGGCCCTATCTTTTCTATTAGTTTTGTGTTCACTTGTCCTATGTTCACTTGTCTATTGGTTCAGTTGTCAGTGTGGTCACTTGTCCGTGTGTTCACTTGTCTGCGTGTTCGGTTGTCTTGTGTTCGGTTGTCGAGTGTTCAGTTGTCTTGTGTTCGGTTGTCGTGTGTTCACTTGTCGAGTGTTCAGTTGTCTGGGAACCGTACATACGGTACCTATCGAGAATGAATGTCTGATTAGGTCTGTCCTATTACTCGATGGCTATATGTACATACGGTACCTATCGAGAATGAATGTCTGATTAGGTCTGTCCTATTACTCGATGGCTATATGTACATACGGTACCTATCGAGAATGAATGTCTGATTAGGTCTGTCCTATTACTCGATGGCTATATGTACATACGGTACCTATCGAGAATGAATGTCTGATTAGGTCTGTCCCATTACTCGATGTCTATATGTACATACGGTACCTATTGAGAATGTATGTCTGATTAAGTCTGTCCTATTACTCGATGGCTATATGTACATACGGTACCTATCGAGAATGAATGTCTGATTAAGTCTGTCCTATTACTCGATGGCTATATGTACATACGGTACCTATCGAGAATGAATGTCTGATTAAGTCTGCACTAAATCTGCTTTAAACCTTCCTGCTCTAGGCGACAATATTTCTTACCTCTGCAGGTGAATTGGATTTTAAAAATAGTTTTATCTTATAAGTAAAAGGCGAAATGTAGTTAATAGGGGGAAGTGGATAAGAGAAATATCTTGGAATGTTTGAATGACAAAGTAGGATAGAGAGAGAAAGTTGATGGGACTCTCTTGTCGTTGAGTCAGGTAAAACACAGCAAATTCAAGGCCACAGATTCACGAGAGTCGGCCTTGTCTTTGGGTTCAAGAGGTCACCTGTGCCAATAACAATGAGAGCAAAGCAGCACTCAAGATTGTCATCTTTGTTGTCTTGTTTTTCACTTAGAGACGTTTTTTTCTTCTCCCTTGCAAACGGTAACATTTTTTGGTTTTGTTTTGGCAAAATGTTTTGTATTTTTTCAATGATAATAGATAAATATTTATTAATAATATTGGCATTAGCCACAAAACCAATAAAACTAAAAATCCCCATGTCAATGAAGTTATTAAAAAATCAAACAAAACCTTCGGCTTTATAAAAAGAAACTTTCACAAATGTAATAGAGATATAAAACTAAAATGGTACCTCACTTTGGTGAGACCTGTACTAGAATATGCATCTTCTGTATGAGACCCATCGACCAAAGAAAGCATTGATAAACTAGAACAAATTCAAAAAAGAGCTGCCAGATTCATTACTGGAGAATATTCAAAACTGACAAGAATAACACCATTAGTTAAATCATTAAACCTTGAAACACTAGAGGATAGAAGAACCAAGAGCAAAGTAGTAATCATACATAAAGCAATTTAATTCTAATTTAGAAATACAACACAAAGATAACTTAATACAACCCTCAGTTAGACATAAGGATAAAAACACATTTCTTATTCCGTATGCAAGAACAAACACATACAAATTTTCATTCTTCCCGTCCGGAATTCGGGCGTGGAATGGGTTGCCTGAAGAATCCAGGAAAAACCAACACTTTATCCACATTTAAATCTCTAATAAAAATGCAGGACTAAACACAAACTCTAGATAAGCGTAGGACGCAATAATCTTCTGTTTAGAAGGAGCGTCTGTAAACAGATAGATAAGATAAGCTACGTACCGTAAACACATGCCATCTACCCAAGTGTCATGGGTGTTCTGTGAATGGGTCATGTAGACAGTAATTAAATCTCTACACTAACAAAACTGGAAACAATGGTTATGGCCCTTTTCTACAGATTCTATTTTAAATTCACATATTAAAAATTATTTAGTTTTTCTTAGGACGGTTAAACTGTAAAAATCCTCTATAACAAATCTATGCGTTATTCTCATACAAAGAGGTCGCAATGTTCCTCTCATACAAAGAGGTCGCAATGTTCCTCTCATACAAAGAGGTCGCAATGTTCCTCTCATACAAAGAGGTCGCAATGTTCCTCTCATACAAAGAGGTCGCAATGTTCCTCTCATACAAAGAGGTCGCAATGTTCCTCTCATACAAAGAGGTCGCAATGTTCCTCTCATACAAAGAGGTCGCAATGTTCCTCTCATACAAAGAGGTCGCAATGTTCCTCTCATACAAAGAGGTCGCAATGTTCCTCTCATACAAAGAGGTCGCAATGTTCCTCTCATACAAAGAGGTCGCTATGTTCCTTTGAACTCGGTTGTCTAAATGTCAATCTAAACAATAGGTCTGATCCACTCAAAATCAAATGGCGGAAACTTTTATTTTCTTACAGTGATAAGTGCAAGGAGGCTGTAGCGAGGGGTGGGTGTGGTAGTGGCGCCTCATTTACAGAAGCCCCAAGACTGTCCAGTGTCATGCAAGGTCACATGGGTTCATTAGACCATCACCCAGCACCCCAGAACTCCAACATTCACTCGTGAAGCTTCAGCAGGCGCCAAACGAGAATCGAATTTTCCGAAGACCTTACTTCGAGTTGTCCAGATTGTGCTCTAGAGACTTACCCTTCTCTTTATTTTATGGACGTTGAGAAAATGATGGACGCATGTCATCTTCTTAAATTGTGTGTGGGACAGGGTGGATAATAGGAAGCTTGAATAATGAACAAGATTTGAAAAGGAAATTTAAACGGCTGTAAATACCCAAAATCCACTTGACAGAGACACCTAAATATAACTAACTAAAACCACTAAGTGGCTATCGGTACATCTCAGTGCCAGCGTGCGTCATTTGTCCTAGATTAACGTGACGCATTTTACATGTTATTTACTGATAGTTTCTTTTAAATAACAGAAAAATTGTGAGCTCAGATATTTAAGGGAGAGTAACTCCTGGAACCAAACCCCGTTACTACCTCCCATGTATATGATCGAAATGAGATCAATATTTAATAAGCGAGACGTAATCCCTTCTTACCCAGGTCAGTAAAAACTTTTCAGAAACGGCAACTAATCCATCATGCGATGATGACAACAACATACATTTTCTACAAATTATCTTTAAGATATGCAGGAAGTCATCTTAAGTGGAACAACCTGCAAGAACATCCATGTTCTTATTTCTTGCAAGCTACCAAAAATGTTCACTCCTACACTAAAAACTGCGTTACAATATTTCTAAATACATGAACTTATAAACCAATTTTTTGAGAAAAGCAATCATTTTAAGTGATACCTTAGCTTGCGTTAATAAAAAGTTTGCCTTTGTAATTGTTCTACACTACGGCCTTTAATAGCAATACACTTGTGTGACCTTATTTATATTCATTATGAATAATGACGAAACATAACAAAGCATATGTTTGTGTTATGGATTTCACTGCCTTAAAAGGTTAAAAGTCAAAAGAAAAAACAACTTCAAATATGAATGAACAAAGTCAACTGTTTGACTCCATATGAATGAACAAAGTCAACTGTTTGACTCCTATGTGTAAACAAGTTGTAATTCGTGGCACTAGATAGTTCTGAAACAAATCTAAAATACCAGAAAACAAGAGGAAAATCTAAAATTATGATCCCTACCGGAAGTGGTCCCCACATCACTCAGACCCACATACCACTCAGACCCACAAACCTCTCTAAACCACACACCTCTATGACCCAAACACCCTTCTGACCCACACACCTCTTTGACCCACACCCCTCTCTGACCCACACACCATATCTTCCCCCACAAACCGTTGTAACCTGTCATTTTGTCACAATATTTGGATTACAGAATCTAATAAATCGAGTGTATAGCTAGAGTGGGTCTACATTAGCCATACAGCTTTCATTTAACAACCAAACCTCTGTGAATGTACCTGCTTGAGGCATGCACCACTTACCTGTATACCCTCTGTGAATGTACCTGCTTGAGGCATGCACCACTTACCTGTATAACCTCTGTGAATGTATCTGCTTGAGGCATGCACCACTTACCTGTATAACCTCTGTGAATATATCTGCTTGAGGCATACACCACTTACCTGTATAATAGATGAATGCATGGAAAGCGGACAACACAACATTTGCGAAATACAATAAGGATGACCGTGCTGTTTTAAGAGTAACACAGGTATTAAAAACAACGCCGTAAAAACACGTTTTTGACTATAAATCCCTTATATATGAGACAGAACTTAAAGTATTGATTATGTTCCAACGCGACAAACATTTACAGCCTGAAACTGAGTCAATTCAACCTGGTTAAAACACGAGATGTGTTCACCGATGGCTGGCGTGAAGTTAAGTGACCCGTAAAATTTAAACAATAGCGACTTCTACATATAGTTTTATATAGATAAACTAAAATGCATTAATTTAATTACGGTACGTTCGATCGATCTGAAATTTTGATACGATGCATTGTTAGGTGACACGGGTCCGTGTGCCAAATGTCAGCTCGATGCCTTCACAGGAAGTGGGTCATTTTTTACTTTTGTTTTTCCGCCCACCCAAGACAGAGAGACAGAGACGGCGGTGAAGTTAATATAAGGGATTTAATAAAACAAACCCGTAAAAACAAAGTTTTTGACTATAAATCCCTTATATATGAGACATAACTAAAAGTATTGATTACGTTCAAACGCGACAAACATTTACAGACTGAATCTGTCTTAACTTCCCTTTGCTTTATAACCCCTGGGGGTGCGGGTGGGATAGGGGAAAGGTCTTGTCACCGATCGCTGGACGAGCTCATCGTGACAAGTAAAATGTAAACAAAAGCACGCCGGTACACCTGGTTAAAACACGAGATGTGTTCACCGATGGCTGGCGTGTAGTCAAGTGACCCGTAAAATGTAAACAATAGCGACCGCTACATATAGTTTATATAGATAAACTAAAAATGCATTAATTTAATATCTGTACGTTCGATCGATTCTGAAATTTTAATACGATGCATTGTTAGGTGACACGAGCCTACTTGCCAAATTTCAGCTCGATGGCATCACGAGAAGTGTGTCATTTTTTTACTTTTGTTTTTCGGCCCTACCGACCGACCGACCGCGAGCCCAAGACAGAGACGGCGGTGAAGTTAATATAAGGGATTTAATTTAAAAAAAAGACCAGTAAAAACAAAGTTTTTGACTATAAATCCCTTATATATGAGACTTAACTAAAAGTATTGATTATATTCAAACGCGACAAACATTTACAGACTGACACCGAGTGAAACACCTGGCTTTAAAAATGGGGGAAGGGACAAGAAGGAGTGTGGGCCAGACGGGTGCGTCAAAGTGTGACTGAACCGTAACGTGAACAAAAAACAATAACAAAAAATGATATTGAATTACGTATGTTGTATAGAGAAAAACTAAAAATGTATTAATTTAATAACTGTACGATCGATCAATCTGAAATTTTGATACCATGCATTGTTAGGTGACACGAGCCTATGTGTCAAATTTCAGCTCGATGGCATCACGGGAAGTGGGTCATTTTTTACTTTTGTTTTTCCGCCCTCCCGACCGACCGACCGCGAGCCCAAGACAGAGACGGCGGTGATGTTAAAATAAGGGATTTAATTTTAAAAAAAATATATAAAAAAAAGACCCGTAAAAAGAAAGTTTTTTTTTACTATAAAGCCCTTATATATGAGACATAACTAAAAGTATTGGTTATGTTCAAAAGTGACAAACATTTACAGACTGAAACCGAAATTATCTCCCTTGGCTTTAAAACTAGGTCAACTCTAGCAGACGACAACTAAACATTCTAAATAGTGATTTATATAGATAAACTAAAAATGCATTAATTTAGTTACCGTACGTTCGATTGATCTGAAATTTTGATAAGATGCATTGTTAGGTAAGACGGGTCAGTGTGCCAAATTTCAGCTCGATGGCTTCACTGGAAGTGGGTCATTTTCGACTTTTGTTTTTCCGCGGGACGACGGTCGAGGGATGAACGGCGAATGAGACGGCGGTGAAGTTAATATAAGGGATTTAAAAATGAATTGCGCTGATTTAAAAAATAAAAATAATATACACTACTGGAACAAAGGTTTCCTTTGAATGTGTTAAGATGCCGCGAAGGCAAACCGAGCTACATATATTATAAATGTTCGGAAATACGACAAGCAGCATTTGGGAAGTCAAACGATTTTTCCCCACACTTTTAGTCGTCCTATTCTTTAATTTATTTTGCATGTCAGCGTATGTTCTGATAGATAATAAAACAAACCCGTAAAAACAAAGTTTTTGACTATAAATCCCCTATATATGAGACATAACTATAAGTATTGATTATGTTGAAACGCGACAAACATTTACAGACTGAATCTGTCTTAACTTTCCTTTGCTTTATAACCCCTGCGGGGGCGGGTGGGAGAGGGGAAAGATCTGGTCACCGATGGCTGGCGTGAAGTCAAGTGACCCGTAAAATGTAAACAATAGCGACTTCTACATATAGTTTTATATAGATAAACTAAAAATGCATTAACTTAATAACGGTACGTTCGATCGATCTGAAATTTTGATACGATGCATTATTAGGTGACACGTGTCCGTGTGCCAAATTTCAGCTCGATGCCTTCACTGGAAGCGGGTCATTTTTTACTTTTGTTTTTCCGCCCGCCCAAGACAGAGAGACAGAGACGGCGGTGAAGTTAATATAAGGGATTTAATCAAACAAACCCGTAAAAACAAAGTTTTTGACTATAAATCCCTTATAAATGAGACATAACTAACAGTATTGATTATTTTCAAACGCTACAAACATTGACAAACTGACACCGAGTGATGTCCCTTGTCTTTAATAAATGGGGGTGGGACATGAGGGGGTGTCGGCACGATGGTCGGCGTCAACTTAAACTCACGTGGAAGTGGAAGAAAAAAACAATAACAAACCGTGAATTTGAAATACATACCTCATATAAGGATAAACTAAAAATGCATTAATTTAATTACGGTACGTTTCGATCGATCTGAAATTTTGATACGATGCATTGTTAGGTTAGACGGGTCCGTGTGCCAAATTTCAGCTCGATCGGATCACGGGAAGTGGGTCATTTTCGACTTTTGTTTTTCCGCCCGCCGCCCAGCCCATGAGATGATGAGATGACGACAGAGACGGCCGCGAAGTTAATATAAGGGATTTAATAAAACAAACCCGTAAAAACAAAGTTTTTGACTATAAATCCCTTATATATGAGACATAACTAACAGTATTGATTATTTTCAAACATTTACAGACTGAATCTGTCTTAACTCAAGTTTGCTTCATAACCCATAGGGGGGGAGGGGTGGGTGGGAGGAGGAGAGGGGAAAAGTCTGGTCACCGATTCGCTTGACCGAGCTCAGAGTGACACGTAAAATGTAAACAAAAGCGCCCCGTCGCTTCGTTGGGTCGCCTCAATGCGTCAGCTCAAAATTTCACGTGGGAAAAAAAACAATAACAAACCGTGAATTTAAATTACATACCTCATATAAGGATAAACTAAAAATGCATTAATTTAATTACGGTACGTTCGATCGATCTGAAATTTTGATACGATGCATTGTTAGGTCAGACGGGTCCGTGTGCCAAATTTCAGTTCGATCGGATCATGGGAAGTGGGTCATTTTCGACTTTTGTTTTTCCGCCCGCCCACCCAGCATGAGATGATGAGAGACGAGAGAGACGGCCGCGAAGTTAATATAAGGGATTTAATAAAACAAACCCGTAAAAACAAAGTTTTTGACTATAAATCCCTTATATATGAGACATAACTAACAGTATTGATTATTTTCAAACATTTACAGACTGAATCTGTCTTAACTCAAGTTTGCTTCATAACCCTAGGGGGGGAGGGGTGGGTGGGAGGGGGAGAGGGGAAAAGTCTGGTCACCGATTCGCTTGACCGAGCTCAGAGTGACACGTAAAATGTAAACAAAAGCGCCCCGTCGCTTCGTTGGGTCGCCTCAATGCGTCAGCTCAAAATTTCACGTGGCAAAAAAACAATAACAAACCGTGAATTTAAATTACATACCTCATATAAGGATAAACTAAAAATGCATTAATTTAATTACGGTACGTTCGATCGATCTGAAATTTTGATACGATGCATTGTTAGGTCAGACGGGTCCGTGTGCCAAATTTCAGTTCGATCGGATCATGGGAAGTGGGTCATTTTTGACTTCTGTTTTTCCGCCCGCCGAGCCCAAGACAGAGAGAGAGAGAGACGCCGGTGAAGTTAATATAAGGGATTTAATAAAACAAACCCGTAAAAACAAAGTTTTTGACTATAAATCCCTTATATATGAGACATAACTAACAGTATTGATTATTTTCAAACATTTACAGACTGAATCTGTCTTAACTCAAGTTTGCTTCATAACCCTAGGGGGGGAGGGGTGGGTGGGAGGGGGAGAGGGGAAAAGTCTGGTCACCGATTCGCTTGACCGAGCTCAGAGTGACACGTAAAATGTAAACAAAAGCGCCCCGTCGCTTCGTTGGGTCGCCTCAATGCGTCAGCTCAAAATTTCACGTGGGAAAAAAAACAATAACAAACCGTGAATTTAAATTACATACCTCATATAAGGATAAACTAAAAATGCATTAATTTAATTACGGTACGTTCGATCGATCTGAAATTTTGATACGATGCATTGTTAGGTCAGACGGGTCAGTGTGCCAAATTTCAGCTCGATCGAATCACGGGAAGTGGGTCATTTTCGACTTTTGTTTTTCCGCCCGCCCATGAGATGATGAGATGATGAGAGAGATGATGAGATGAGGACAGAGACGGCCGCGAAGTTAATATAAGGTATTTGAAAAGGGGAAAGTTGCCATGATATGTTTATTTTAAAAACAAAATGAAGATAGGCCTAAACCGTTGTTGCCAGTAACATTTAAAATGTATGAGAGAAGAAAAATAAACAAACAAACAATAAAAACATTCATGCGTAATTTAATTCAATAATTTAAAATAATCTTTACTGCCATACTCAAAATAATGAAACTAATGATTTGATTAATAAGCGAGGTGCAGGAAATAAATGTTCGCAAGCGTTTGAAAAGCTACAGCTGTAGTCCTTATCGCGCTTGAATTATAAAATAAATAAAGGTAAAAAGATGATTTTTAAAAACCTCGTTTTTATAAGCGGACTAAAAAGAAGAAAATAATTTAAAACTTATAAGTAAAAGTACTTCGATTTAATATGACTAAAAACGTTGGGCGGGCGCTTATGAGGTTTAACATTTGCGGTTCATTCATTCTCTCACTTATAGATCTCTCTTTTGCCTTCTAAATTAGAAATCTTTAATTTATATACCAAACACCCGCCCCACATTTTAGTCAAATTAAATCGAAGTACTTGAACTTATAAGTTTTAAATAATTTCTTCTTTTTAGTCCACTTATAAAAACGTGGTTTTTAAAAATCAATATTTTACCTTTATTTATTTTATTCTTTTTAGTCCACTAATAAAAACTTGGTTTTAAAAAATATTTGTTTACCTCTATTTATTTTACCAAACACCTCATCAGCGCCCGCCCAACGTTTAATAACAAAGCGATGAGGTCACGGGGTGAACTCGCCACGTGCAATGAAACCACGGCAGGCGGGTACAGAGGCTTATATTATGATCAACTAAGAAATGCATTAATTTAATTACGGTACATTCGATCGATCTGAAATTTTGATACGATGTATTGTCATCCAAGATCTATCTGTGGTAAAATTTTGAACTCTCTAGGACCATAAGAAGTGGTTCAATTTTACGTTGGCAGATTTGACAAAAAATTGTGGACAGACAAACCACCAACAATATTCAGACATCTGATTTGGTTATTGAAATTGTCAATATACAGACATCTGATTTGGTTATTGAAGTTGTCAATATACAGACATCTCATTTGGTTATTGAAGTTGTCAATATTCAGACATCTCATTTGGTTATTGAAGT
Source organism: Ampullaceana balthica (assembly GCA_944989445.1). Taxonomy (NCBI): domain Eukaryota; kingdom Metazoa; phylum Mollusca; class Gastropoda; family Lymnaeidae; genus Ampullaceana; species Ampullaceana balthica. The sequence continues at coordinate 258,558 of CALYLW010000773.1, read as the reverse complement.
TGTCAATATTCAGACATCTGATTTGGTTATTGAAGTTGTCAATATACAGACATTGAAGTTGTCAATATACAGACATTGAAGTTGTTAATATACAGACATCTGTTTTGATTCTATGTAATTATGATATCATATCCGGATTAAAAAATTGAACTGAAGCTATCCAGTGTTCATATATACCTCTGATTGAACTGAATCTATCGAGTGTTCATATATGCCTCTGATTGAACTGAATCTATCGAGTGTTCATATATACCTCTGGTTGAACTGAATCTATCGAGTGTTCATATATGCCTCTGATTGAACTGAAGTCATCGAGTGTTCATATATGCCTCTGATTGAACTGAAGTCATCGAGTGTTCATATATGCCTCTGATTGAACTGAAGCTATAGAGTGTTCATATATACCTCTGATTGAACTGAAGTCATCGAGTGTTCATATATGCCTCTGATTGAACTGAAGTCATCGAGTGTTCATATATGCCTCTGATTGAACTGAAGCTATAGAGTGTTCATATATACCTCTGATTGAACTGAAGTCATCGAGTGTTCATATATGCCTCTGATTGAACTGAAGTCATCGAGTGTTCATATATGCCTCTGATTGAACTGAAGTCATCGAGTGTTCATATATGCCTCTGATTGAACTGAAGTCATCGAGTGTTCATATATGCCTCTGATTGCGAAGTGTTTGTTACCTGATCCAGAAAAAAATCTCTATCGAAGCTGTTAGCGTTTTTTGTTGTTTTATGTGTCAAAGGGAGTGAAGAGTTCTCTAGACAACGGATACACCACACTGCACTTAGAGCTTGTATACTCTCACAGTCAAAGTTAATGGTACACTGTACTTAGAGCTTGTATACTCTCACAGTCAAAGTTAATGCTACACTGTACTTAGAGCTTGTATACTCTCACAGTCAAAGTTAATGGTACACTGTACTTAGAGCTTGTATACTCTCACAGTCAAAGTTAATGCTACACTGTACTTAGAGCTTGTATACTCTCACAGTCAAAGTTAATGCTACACTGTACTTAGAGCTTGTATACTCTCACAGTCAAAGTTACTGGTACACTGTACTTAGAGCTTGTATACTCTCACATTCAAAGTTAATGGTACACTGTACTTAGAGCTTGTATACTCTCACAGTCAAAGTTAATGCTACACTGTACTTAGACCTTGTATACTCTCACAGTCAAAGTTAATGCTACACTGTACTTAGAGCTTGTATACTCTCACAGTCAAAGTTAATTCTACACTGCACTTAGAGCTTGTATACTCTCACAGTGAAAGTTAATGCTACACTGTACTTAGAGCTTGTATACTCTCACAGTCAAAGTTAATGCTACACTGTACTTAGAGCTTGTATACTCTCACAGTGAAAGTTAATGGTACACTGTACTTTAGAGCTTGTATACTCTCACAGTCAAAGTTAATGGTACACTGTACTTAGAGCTTGTATACTCTCACAGTCAAAGTTAATGGTACACTGCACTTAGAGCTTGTATACTCTCACAGTCAAAGTTAATGGTACACTGTACTTAGAGCTTGTATACTCTCACAGTCAAAGTTAATGGTACACTGTACTTAGAGCTTGTATACTCTCACAGTCAAAGTTAATGGTACACTGTACTTAGACCTTGTATACTCTCACAGTCAAAGTTAATGCTACACTGTACTTAGAGCTTGTATACTCTCACAGTCAAAGTTAATGGTACACTGCACTTAGAGCTTGTATACTCTCACAGTCAAAGTTAATGGTACACTGTACTTAGAGCTTGTATACTCTCACAGTAAAAGTTAATGGTACACTGCACTTAGAGCTTGTATACTCTCACAGTCAAAGTTAATGGTACACTGTACTTAGAGCTTGTATACTCTCACAGTCAAAGTTAATGCTACACTGCACTTAGAGCTTGTATACTCTCACAGTCAAAGTTAATGGTACACTGCACTTAGAGCTTGTATACTCTCACAGTCAAAGTTAATGATACACTGTACTTAGAGCTTGTATACTCTCACAGTCAAAGTTAATGATACACTGCACTTAGAGCTTGTATACTCTCACAGTCAAAGTTAATGATACAATGCACTTAGAGCTTGTATACTCTCACAGTCAAAGTTAATGCTACACTGTACTTAGAGCTTGTATACTCTCACAGTCAAAGTTAATGCTACACTGCACTTAGAGCTTGTATACTCTCACAGTCAAAGTTAATGATACACTGCACTTAGAGCTTGTATACTCTCACAGTCAAAGTTAATGCTACACTGTACTTAGAGCTGGTATACTCTCACAGTCAAAGTTAATGCTACACTGCACTTAGAGCTTGTATACTCTCACAGTCAAAGTTAATGCTACACTGCACTTAGAGCTTGTATACTCTCACAGTCAAAGTTAATGCTACACTGCACTTTGACCTTGTATACTCTCACTGTCAAAGTTAATGCTATTTCAAGTTTAAAATGTGCCAAATGTTGAGGCTAATGTAACTCTCATGTAGAAATGAAGAACAAGTGCACACAAATAAAGGGCAACATGCGGGTTGTGTCGGGTTGAGGGGAGGACAACCAAATCAACCAAGGACCATCGAGTTTTACAATAAAACAATAAGACGAAAATAATAATAATAATAATAATAAAAGCTTGAAATCAGTGGTTCTCAATACGACTGAGACATACCCTCTCAGGAAAATAAGAAAATTCAAACCCCCGCCCAACCGAACTGTAAAATGTCAACATTTGCTCCATTTTAGAACACCAAAGTCTACTTTAGTTAGAACAACCAAAGTCTACTTTAGTTAGAACACCAAAGTCTACTTTAGTTAGAACACCAAAGTCTACTTTAGTTAGAACACCAAAGTCTACTTTAGTTAGAACACCAAAGTCTACTTTAGTTAGAACACCAAAGTCTACTTTAGTTAGAACACCAAAGTCTACTTTAGTTAGAACACCAAAGTCTACTTTAGTTAGAACACCAAAGTCTACTTTAGTTAGAACACCAAAGTCTACTTTAGTTAGAACACCAAAGTCTACTTTAGTTAGAACACCAAAGTCTACTTTAGTTAGAACACCAAAGTCTACTTTAGTTAGAACACCAAAGTCTACTTTAGTTAGAACACCAAAGTCTACTTTAGAATATTATCCACTGAGCCCATTATGAGACTGGTGTCCCTGAAGATAAAATTGTTGAGAACCACTGCCATACACAACTGGACGCTATATCAAGGTTCTTACTTCTCCTATTATTGTCCCCCGTGAGAAAGGTTTCCGGAACTGAAAGTAAAAAGAATGGGATCTGAATCAAATGGCAATTTACTTGATCAAATGAAAAAAAATTGATCTAGTTGATCAATTGATAAAATTGATCTGTTCTAAAATATACATTTGACACATGGGCCATTGATACACTTTATTTTGTATTGTAACATCTCCAAGTAGGTCACATAGCCATGTAGGTCACACAGCCATGTAGGTCACACAGCCATGTAGATCACACAGACATGTAGGTCACACAGACATGTAGGTCAGAGAGCCATGTAGTTAAACTGCAGATGAAGTCAGATCGCTGAAGTAGTCACCTCGATTAAGTCGCATCCATTAAAACATATTCTATTTGGGCCACAGTCTCATGTTATACTGACATAAACATTCCTTAACATCGAAAAAATTAATACAATGAAGTCACATTAATGTTTACGATTCACTATTCAAATAACATTAGAATATGTTCTCAAAACACAAAAATAATTGTGACGTCAAAATGTCATTTGGATATTTTCATTATGAATTATCTTTATAAACCCCCAACGTCATCGGAGTGAGAACTGCCATTTAGAACCTCCGGCAGACATTTTCAGTTTTTACCTTGGGAGAAAATCGTAGGTATATTTTGTGTTCATTCGGTTTTAAATATACATGAAATTGTTTACAGACTATTCTGTACCAGCCTAGATAGCAATCAGAGCTCGGAGTATTCTGTACCAGCCTAGATAGCAATCAGAGCTCGGAGTATTCTGTACCAGCCTAGATAGCAATCAGAGCTCGGAGTATTCTGTACCAGCCTAGATAGCAATCAGAGCTCGGAGTATTCTGTACCAGCCTAGATAGCAATCAGAGCTCGGAGTATTCTGTACCAGCCTAGATAGCAATCAGAGCTCGGAGTATTCTGTACCAGCCTAGATAGCAATCAGAGCTCGGAGAAAGTGTTTGCAAACAAATGAGTAAAGTTACGTTATGGAAACATGGTAACATAGCCATACAAAATATTGTAAACAGCCATGGACTCATGTAACCTTAACGTACTCAGAGATGTGTTCAGCCATGAACACATGTAACCTTAACGCACTCAGTGATGTGTTCAGCTGCTGCACTAAGTGTTTAACCCTTGGCCCAAAACGAGTCCGACTTCTCTCAGCGAGGTCTGAAGGCGCGTGGGTTGCGGCAAAACATGTTCCAAGAAAAGATGTGGAAACAAATCCCCCTGCCAAGGCTCTGGCCTCGTGTGATGGGGTGGGGGAGAGTTAGCACCCGGCCGCGATATTCAATGTTGCATGTAGGAGACAGCTACCAGATAAGAGTTATGATTACACATACTGAGATGGAACTGAATGATCTCATTGAGTGAATCGCTGAGGTCTCTCTGGGGTAATTATTTATGGATTTGTTCCCTTGCTTGCGGCAGCGCGACAAAAGAATAGTGTGATTGGAAAGAAAGTTTTTGAGGCTAATTTTTAATATAAATTCTAGAAAAGATGAAGTATTGTATCAGCTAAATTCTCGTTCAGTTTTTATATCTAGGATTTTTAATTAATTTTTTTTTCAATGGCAGAAAAATGGGAAATGTGTGAGTTGTTACGGGTTTAATGTTAGCTGTATCTGTGTATGAATGTCAGTGTCAAGTAGAAATAGCATCATTGAGTAGGAACAGTGTAGCTTTGTATCAATAGCTTTACTATCTAGCTATAGAATTACGGCGTATGAATAGCATACAAGTCTTAATGTTCATTTCAGTTACGTGTAGCTAGAGTTACACATATAGCGGTTGTTGATCCATGTTTCCTTTAAGCTGCGCGTCTTCACGACCGCACAGCAGTTTAGAATACCAGGCAGCACATTTTGTAAAATACTGTACAAAAATGGATGTTGTGCAACTTTGCAAACGAGTTTTTAACTTTGCCCAAGGACCAACAAACCTTAGAGGGAACATTGCTACTAATGGTTGTTTTCCCCTTTAATTTACCCATTATGACAAAATAAAAAGCTGACTTATGGCAAATGTGCCACTCACGACTAAGGAACCAACTCTGAATTGTGGGAAAACAGTTAACATACAAACTGTCTGCCCCTGACATCCAGTGGCGTAGTTCGGGTCATCTGCGCCCGGGGACATGACACCAAGTCTGCGCCCCTTCTTGGACCGACATATTCTGGGGGCTCCCTGAGCCCCCAAGAAAATTTTGAAATTTTTCGGGTGATATGGGTTCATTTTCAAAGCATCTGGTATTTTTAATGAAACAGAATACATACTAATAATTCTCAATACGATTGTTAACAATTTATTTGAAAAAATATATACTCTAATAATTATACATGACTGGAATAGACATAGTCTACAACAAATTAATCCTCCTTGATTTGACTGTCGCAAACTCGACAATCACGTTGTCACAATTAATATTCTCAGTGTTTCCTTTTCGATGCTAAGAAGTGCAAGATCACTTAGACGATCTTGTCCCATTGAAGCACGTAAATAAGACTAAATAAGATTCAGTTTTCTGTAGGACTGCTCACAGCTTGCAATTGAAACAGCAATTGTTAGAAGTATTTGCAGTGAAATGCGCAGATTCGGAAATACGTCATCTCCATAAAACCAAGAAGATCCACCGGAGTTTCCGGTAGAACTTCAGCCTGTGTACTGAGAAGCATTTTGCTTCGATTTCTGTGCAAAATTCGTGACCATTGACATCAATGTAGTAGAAATTTACAAAATCAAAGTAATTTTGACGAAGTGTATCGACAGCGAGAAGAGTTTTGACGTCTAGTAAAAATCCACATTTGGTGTTTAGGTTTTTTAGACGTAAAACCGTATGGATATCTCCTGTTGTAGTCTATCAATTACGCTGTTCATAACACGTGCAATTTCTTCTTCTGCAGAAAGTCCTGCATCTCTTGTTAATTCCCCAGGTATCATCTTACGCCATCTAATCTTTCTGTCAACCTCGATTCCCCAAGTTGTGCATCTGTTTTTCCATTGTTTACCTCAACCTGGCTCAAATTATTACAAATTTTGACAATTTCTTGCTCCAGCGATTCAAGATCAGATGCTGCTTCCTTGAAATTCATAGTAGGATCCTGCAACTGTTTCTGGACTCGATCAATTTTCCCAAGTATGATGTTCCAGAAATGTAACAAAACAAGAAAGTTAAAGTTCAATATACCTGCCAGCAAAGTTTCTGCATCACTTCTGGTGTCAGGCGTCATAGTTGCATCTTCTGATATTTTTTTAACAGCCCTACTAGTTCATCTAGTCCTTCATAAACAGCTTCTGATTGTGCACTCCAGCGTCTTTCAGAATTCCTCTTTACTGTCATTGGCACAACTCTTTTTAATTCTTCCCAACGAGTTGTTGAACGAGAGAAAAACAAATATACTTTCAACTGTTCTGTGATTTCTAGCACATATTCGCTGTTTAATGCCGGATATTTGCCCAGTCATTACAGCAGCATTGTCATAACGTTGTGACCCGTAGTCGGCTAGAGGTATTTTATTAGATTCTAGTTTCTCCACGATAACTCTTTCAATGCTTGCTGCGTCTTTGGAATGTATCTGGATAAAACCTAAAAATTATTCTTGATGGTTTTTTTTAGTTTGAAAATCCACATCCACAAATCTGATGACTTGAGAAAGCTGTTCCCGGTGTCATAGATCGGGTGTTGAGTCAGTAAAATACCGTAGTATTTGTTTTTTGCCGATTTCACTCAACAGCTGATTCCTTACAGTGGATTTAGTAGGTGGATAAACTCATTTTGGATTTCCGGTGATAAATAAGATACAGAACCTGGATTTTCTCGGGATGTTGAATGATTACAGGAAGAAAGTTTCCAACATTTTTATCCTCGCACCTTATGCAGATGTTCTTCATGGCCACGCAGTGACAAATTTTGTGAAACTAGAAAACTTAATACAGGTAAGTATTCTTTTCAAAATATCGCGCCAACGTTGTTTTTTCCAATTGAATTTGAGCTTGTACATCAATTCCAGTTTATCAAGTATCCTCTGCTCGGCTTCCTTCCACCTAGTAAAAGCTCTGCGGTGGCCAAGACTGTTTTCATGAGACTGTATTTTTTCTGGCTTTCTCCATTTGTTGAAACCATTTGCTAACTCAAATGAAGATTTTGAGTTTGAACTTGATGATGTAACCGATGGTCGTAGACAGAGGCGTCACTAGGGTTGGTGTCACCCGGGGTGGTAGTTCATGGTGTCACCCCTTCACGACTTAACGCATAGACCTCCTCCGAGTCTTTCAGTGCCAAGTACGGAACATACTGAGTTTTATATTTTGCTGTCACCCTCGTGCGTTTTACACCCCTCGCATTCCCACTAAAGTTTTCGCGTTTAACGTATTTCATTTTATTTGGTTTGTTGTTGTTGTTTTTTTCCTAAGTGAAAAAAAATTCGTTGTCTCTCTTTTTTTATATATATAAAATCGTACACAGTAGCATTTTAGATTTTGTTGTCACACCCCTGATAGGTGGCCCGCCCCCACCACATCCCCCTAGTGACGTAACTAGTCGTAGGTGGTCCTAATGTTTCAATTAGAACTTACTAAGGGCTTTGTAGACCTTGGTGGGCGCCCCATCACCATTCCAGATCAGAGGAGGACTTTCTTAGCGTTACTAATTCATCATTTTTATTGTGGCTTTAACATGGGCTCGATCCCAAGCCCCTCAGCTTGTGAGGCGAGTGCACTATTGACTTCGCTATCCAGCCGCAGAAACACTACACAGCTTTATTAATTGGTGAATATAATAGTCACGAGTTATTTACTCACAGCAACTCACAGTTTTTATTTAAAAATAGCGATCCTACATTGTGGATGTGTAATTAATTTATGAGTAGAATGGCGCCCTTAATGCTCAATTGGGGCGCCAAAATTATGCTTGCCAACTGGCTTGTAATGAAGAGCTTCAAAATCAATCTTGCAAGCGTGTTTTGATACGTAAGTTTACATCAAAATAAAATAATTAATAATATTTAATATTTATTTTGGCGCCCCCTAAAGTGGCGCCCGGGGACATATGTACCCCCTGCCTCCCCTGGCTACGCCACTGCTGACATCAGTTCAAGGTCGCATGTATGTAGTCAGACAAGGGGGTAAAAAGGAGAAGTCACACATTTTGGATCAATTTCTACGTTTTATAAATTGTTATTTATTTCCAGAAATGTAACAGTTTACGTAGACAAAATGTGTGGATAAGAAAGACACAGCTCTATGAGAAGTCTAAACTAGGGATGTAAACTTCAAAACAAAAGATTAACTTGTCAAAGCTATAGATTCTAACTTCAAAACTAGATATTTACCCTTTATACTAGATTTTCTTAAAAACAAAAGATTTATGCCTCTAAACTAGATGTATGCTTAAAACTTGACATTAAGGCTTAGTAGGTAAAGATTTACGCTTGTAAATAGAGATTTACACGTCTGCCTAATTAAAAAAGACGAACCCAGAAATAGCAGGTAGTTGCCAGATAGCAAGGCAGTTGCCAGATAGCAAGGCAGTTGCCAGATAGCAAGGCAGTTGCAAGATAGCAAGGCAGTTGCCAGATAGCAAGGCAGTTGCCAGATAGCAAGGCTGTTGCCATATAGCAAGGCAGTTGCCAGATAGCAAGGCAGTTGCCAGATAGCAAGGCAGTTGCCAGATAGCAAGGCAGTTGCCAGATAGCAATGCAGTTGCCAGATAGCAAGGCAGTTGCCAGATAGCAAGGCCGTTGCCAGATAGCAAGGCAGTTGCTAGATAGCAAGGCAATTGCCAGATAGCAAGGCAGTTGCCAGATAGCAAGGCCGTTGCCAGATAGCAAGGCCGTTGCCAGATAGCCAGGCAAGTGCCAGATAGTGCACATCTTCCAGTTGCCAGATAGTGCACATCTTCCAGTTGCCAGATAGTGCAATTCATCTTGCCTCTTAATCCCCCAACTTAACACCTAATATCGAGATGGTCCAGGCACACACTAAAAATGATCGGCCACAGTATCGATTCCGTCCACGTGATCTAAGGAATCGGATGTTGTCGACGGATTAAGGTTTCCTAAGACCGCCATTTCTTTAATGAATAATCCGGAAGATTAACTGCTCCCAGTGGCAGAATCAACGTGGCAATAAAAAGAGGAGAAAACACAAGACGGCGCTTTACTGTATCATTGTAGATGTGTACCACCCTAATATCGAATTGATAGTATCCATAATGTAGATGTGTGTGCCTCCTGCCCCCCAACCCTTTAATCCAAAAATGTTTTAAGAGGATTGAAACTTCGGCATCAAAATAAGGTAAAGGACGCTGGTTAAAAATAGCAGTATTGAGCTTAAGTTAGATGCCCACAGAGAAGTGCTAATGTTTAGCACGCTGGGCCGTGCTAAGTGCTGAGTAGAAGCAAAGTTTCATTTTTCCATGATGTAAGTAGGGCAGCAGCTCAGAACGGCTGTCTCATCACTTCTTGACCAGGACGAACAGCCGGGAGATCTTAAAGACATGTCAGCGTGACCTTTCGAAAAGAAATCCTCAAGACGGAGGCCAAGAATGCAGGTCAATTTAAAACAATAAAATAAAATAATAATCAGATTAAAAGCAGATTTCCACAACCGAAATCGGTTTTTGCCATCATGCCTTCCTTACATTAGATTAATTGCCGTGTTAAGGTCACGGTGGCCTCCCTTACATTACAAGTAGTCACTGCATGACAATCACGGTGGCCTCCTTTACATTAGATGTAATCACAGTTTAAAAGTAAACTCTCACATGTTTTCTCTCCTGTACACAGCAACATTTATAGAATTACTTCATCCAGAAAGTTTATGAATCAGCACATAAATCCGTTAACTTCAAACTTTTAAAAACGTTTTTCTATTTAAACAAATATTTCATCTCGAAACATAAGAATTGGCGATCAAGGGATTATTTCTCTCCCCACCCTTCTCTCCTGCGTCACACACTTTCTCTCGTCTCCTCTCTCTCTCCTCTCATCTCTCTCTTCTTTCCTCTCTCACTCTCTCTCTCTCTCTCATTTATCTCCCAGCGCTCTCTCTCTCTCTCTCTCTCTCTCTCTGTTTAAAAATAAAAATAATTCAAAAGAGAGAACAGTTGTATTTTTAGCCCACATCACATTTTGTGAGATGAATATTTCATGAGAGGAAGAAAGGCTCATTGATCACAAAACATCCACAAATACGCCCTTTGAGAAAATAGGTGAGTAAAGAAAAATAAGAATGGTGACAGATAAAGGACAGAAAACTTATTACAGAACAAGAGAATTTAATCAGCTAGATTTAATTAAACAACCCCGTAAAAACAAAGTTTTTGACTATAAATCCCTTATATATGAGACATAACTAAAAGTATTGATTATGTTCAAAAGTGACAAACATTTACAGACTGAAACCGAAATTATCTCCCTTGGCTTTAAAACTAGGTCAACTCTAGCAGACGACGACTAAACATTCTAAATAGTGATTTATATAGATAAACTAAAATGCATTAATTTAATTACGGTACGTTCGATCGATCTGAAATTTTGATACGATGCATTGTCAGGTGAGACGGGTCCGTGTGCCAAATTTCAACTCGATGGCTTCACTGGAAGTAGGTCATTTCGACTTGGTTTTTCCGCGGGCGACTGGCGAGGACAGAACGACGAATGAGACGGCGGTGAAGTTAATATAAGGGATTTAATAATAAAAACAAACCCGTAAAAACAAAGTTTTTGACTATAAATCCCTTATATATGAGTCATAACTAACAGTATTGATTATTTTCAAACGCGACAAGCATTTACAGACTGAATCTGTCTTAACTCAACTTTGCTTTATAACCCTAGGGGAGGGGGTGGGGGGACCGAGTTCAGCATGACACGTAAAATGTAAACAAAAGCACGCCGATACTTCGATGGGTCGACGTCAAAGCGTCAACTCAAACTCTCACGTGGGAAAAAAACAATAACAAACCGTGAATTTGAATTACATACGTTATATAAGGATAAAACTAAAAATGCATTAATTTAATTACGGTACTTTCGATCGATCTGAAATTTTGATACGATGCATTGTTAGGTGAGTCGGGCCCGTGTGCCAAATTTCAGCTCGATCGGATCACTGGAAATGGGTCATTTTCGACTTTTGTTTTTCCGCCCGCCAAGACAGAGATGACGACAGACAGAGAGAGACGGCGGTGAAGTTAATATAAGGGATTTTAAAAGCCGTTTGACTATGAGAAGCAATTCCATATTAGATAAGCTAAAATTTCAATAATCTAGTTTAGATCGCGTCATAACAGAAGAATCACTTGTTGACTGAAGACTAACATATTGTAAAAACAAGACAACTGTGTTGGACAATGACACATTTTCTTGTGTGTGTCTTTAGTGTCTCGGCGGTAAGGGAATCTAGACAATCTCGGCGGTAAAGGAATCTAGACAAGACATAAATGGCGGCGATGATAGAACCGTCTTGTCTAGATCACGTCCATGTCTTCATTCTCCGTTTTTAGGTTTCAATCTCCAGAAAAAGCCATTTACTTGTCCAACACGGTCCCAGGGAAGTTTGTGAAATGACGGACAGCTCGTGGAATGTAAATTTGATTTGGCAGACGTTAATGGAATCTAGTTGTACATAGACACCGCCCCCTCCCCTCCCCCTCCATAATCACTCGCGGCGATGAGCTCAGCGGCGAGTGTTACAAATCTAAAGAAAAGTTACAATTGCGGCCCATGTGGTGAAAAGGGCGCAAGTAAAGTGTAGTTGGAATGAAGAAGGAGGGCGAAAAGGGAAAGTTACATCGCACTACATAATTAAGTAAGAAAATGTGTTTAAAAAATTAGGTCAAATGTTGGACTTGTCTGAGAAAACTAAACAGCAAGCATCAATACATACACGTAAACAACGTGGAGTGGTCTCAGGTTCTTGTATGTTTCAAGGGGCTAACTTTAAAGGACACAATGATCTGAACTAAGACAAATCTTATCAAAAACTGATAAAACATTGATAAACTAGAGCAAATTAAAAATAATAATAATAAAATACAAAAAATAAATAAATATAAAAAACTACCAGATTTATCACTGGATAATATTCAAAACTGACAAAGAATAACAACATTTGTTAAATCATTAAACCTTGAAACACCAGTGGATAGAAGAACAAAGAGCAAAGTAGTAATAATACATAAGGCAATTAATTCTAACTTGAAAATAAAACACAAAGATATTCTAATACAACCATTAGAAAGACACAGGATAAAAATACTTTCTAATTGCGTATGCAAGAACAAACACATACAAATTCACGTTCTTCCCATCTGAAATTCGGACATGCATTGGGTTTTCTGTGTAAACCAGGAAAACCAAAAATCTGTCAATATTTAAAACTCAAATAATAGGTGCAAGGCTAGACATAAACCGAGGATAAGCATAGGATGCAAAAATCTTCTGTATGGAAGGGGCGCCTGTAACAGATAAGATAAGATAAATCCCATCATTTATAAATATGATAAATCCCATCTTTTATAAATATGATAAATCCCATCTTTTATAATATGATAAATCCCATCTTTTATAAATATGATAAATCACATCTTTTATAAATATGATAAATCCCATCTTTTAATAAATATGATAAATCCCATCTTTTATAAATATGATAAATCCCATCTTTTATAAATATGATAAATCCCATCTTGCAAGAAATTGCTTAATCCCATCTGACATAATATTTCTTTTAAAATAGCTACAACTAAATTTACAGAAAACTTTTCAGTCGCTAAAGACAAACTCGTATAACCCAAGTGCTATAAAACAAACTCGTATAACCCAAGTGCTATAAAAACAAACTCGTATAACCAAGTGCTATAAAACAAACTCGTATAACCCAAGTGCTATAAAAACAAACTCGTATAACCCAAGTGCTATACAAAAACTCGTATAACCCAAGTGCTATAAAACAAACTCGTATAACCCAAGTGCTATAAAACAAACTCGTATAACCCAACTGATATAAAACAAACTCGTATAACCCAACTGCTATAAAACAAACTCGTATAACCCAACTGCTATAAAACAAACTCGTATAACCCAACTGCTATAAAACAAACTCGTATAACCCAACTGATATAAAACAAATTCGTATAACCCAACTGCTATAAAACAAACTCGTATAACCCAAGTGCTATCAAAAACTCGTATAACCCAAGTGCTATAAAACAAACTCGTATAACCTAAGTGCTATCAAAAACTCGTATAACCCAAGTGCTATCAAAAACTCGTATAACCTAAGTGCTATCACAAACTCGTATAACCCAAGTGCTATCAAAAACTCGTATAACCCAATTGATATAAAACAAACTCGTATAACCCAAGTGCTATCAAAAACTCGTATAACCCAACTGATATAAAACAAACTCGTATAACCCAAGTGCTATCAAAAACTCGTATAACCCAAGTGCTATAAAACAAACTCGTATAACCCAACTGATATAAAACAAACTCGTATAACCCAAGTGCTATAAAACAAACTCGTATAACCCAACTGATATAAAACAAACTCGTATAACCCAAGTGCTATAAAACAAACTCGTATAACCCAAGTGCTATCAAAAACTCGTATAACCCAAGTGCTATCAAAAACTCGTATAACCCAAGTGCTATAAAACAAACTCGTATAACCCAAGTGCTATAAAACAAACTCGTATAACCCAAGTGCTATAAAACAAAATCGTATAACCCAAGTGCTATAAAACAAACTCGTATAACCCAAGTGCTATCAAAAACTCGTATAACCCAACTGATATAAAACAAACTCGTATAACCCAACTGATATAAAACAAACTCGTATAACCCAAGTGCTATCAAAAACTCGTATAACCCAACTGATATAAAAAACTCGTATAACCCAACTGATATAAAACAAACTCGTATAACCCAAGTGCTATCAAAAACTCGTATAACCCAACTGATATAAAACAAACTCGTATAACCCAACTGATATAAAACAAACTCGTATAACCCAACTGATATAAAACAAACTCGTATAACCCAACTGATATAAAACAAACTCGTATAACCCAAGTGCTATCAAAAAACTCGTATAACCCAACTGATATAAAACAAACTCGTATAACCCAACTGATATAATACAAACTCGTATAACCAAAGTGCTATAAAACAAACTCGTATAACCTAAGTGCTATCAAAAACTCGTATAACCCAAGTGCTATAAAACAAACTCGTATAACCCAAGTGCTATAAAACAAACTCGTATAACCCAAGTGCTATAAAACAAACTCGTATAACCCAAGTGCTATAAAACAAACTCGTATAACCCAAGTGCTATCAAAAACTCGTATAACCCAAGTGCTATCAAAAACTCGTATAACCCAAGTGCTATAAAACAAACTCGTATAACCCAAGTGCTATAAAACAAACTCGTATAACCCAAGTGCTATAAAACAAACTCGTATAACCCAACTGATATAAAACAAACTCGTATAACCCAACTGATATAAAACAAACTCGTAGAACCCAAGTGCTATCAAAAACTCGTATAACCCAAGTGCTATCAAAAACTCGTATAACCCAAGTGCTATAAAACAAACGCGTATAACCCAAGTGCCATAAAACAAACTCGTATAACCCAAGTGCTATAAAACAAACTCGTATAACCCAACTGATATAAAACAAACTCGTATAACCCAAGTGCTATCAAAAACTCGTATAACCCAACTGATATCAAACAAACTCGTATAACCCAAGTGCTATAAAAATAAACTCGTATAACCCAAGTGCTATAAAACAAAACTCGTATAACCCAACTGATATAAAACAAACTCGTATAACCCAAGTGCTATCAAAAACTCGTATAACCCAACTGATATAAAACAAACTCGTATAACCCAAGTGCTATAAAACAAACTCGTATAACCCAAGTGCTATAAAACAAACTCGTATAACCCAAGTGCTATAAAACAAACTCGTATAACCCAAGTGTTATAAAACAAACTCGTATAACCCAAGTGTTATAAAACAAACTCGTATAACCCAAGTGCTATAAAACAAACTCGTATAACCCAAGTGTATAAAACAAACTCGTATAACCCAAGTGCTATAAAACAAACTCGTATAACCCAAGTGCTATAAAACAAACTCGTATAACCCAAGTGCTATAAAACAAACTCGTATAACCCAAGTGTTATAAAACAAACTCGTATAACCCAAGTGCTATAAAACAAACTCGTATAACCCAAGTGTTATAAAACAAACTCGTATAACCAAAGTGCTATAAAACAAACTCGTATAACCCAAGTGCTATCAAAAACTCGTATAACCCAAGTGCTATCAAAAAACTCGTATAACCCAAGTGCTATAAAACAAACTCGTATAACCCAAGTGCTATCAAAAACTCGTATAACCCAAGTGCTATCAAAAAACTCGTATAACCCAAGTGCTATAAAACAAACGCGTATAACCCAAGTGCCATAAAACAAACTCGTATAACCCAAGTGCTATAAAACAAACTCGTATAACCCAACTGATATAAAACAAACTCGTATAACCCAAGTGCTATCAAAAAACTCGTATAACCCAACTGATATCAAACAAACTCGTATAACCCAAGTGCTATAAAAATAAACTCGTATAACCCAAGTGCTATAAAACAAACTCGTATAACCCAACTGATATAAAAACAAACTCGTATAACCCAAGTGCTATCAAAAACTCGTATAACCCAACTGATATAAAACAAACTCGTATAACCCAAGTGCTATAAAACAAACTCGTATAACCCAAGTGCTATAAAACAAACTCGTATAACCCAAGTGCTATAAAACAAACTCGTATAACCCAAGTGTTATAAAACAAACTCGTATAACCCAAGTGTTATAAAACAAACTCGTATAACCCAAGTGCTATAAAACAAACTCGTATAACCCAAGTGTTATAAAACAAACTCGTATAACCCAAGTGCTATAAAACAAACTCGTATAACCCAAGTGCTATAAAACAAACTCGTATAACCCAAGTGCTATAAAACAAACTCGTATAAACCAAGTGTTATAAAACAAACTCGTATAACCCAAGTGCTATAAAACAAACTCGTATAACCCAAGTGTTATAAAACAAACTCGTATAACCCAAAGTGCTATAAAACAAACTCGTATAACCCAAGTGCTATCAAAAACTCGTATAACCCAAGTGCTATCAAAAACTCGTATAACCCAAGTGCTATAAAACAAACTCGTATAACCCAAGTGCTATAAAACAAACTCGTATAACCCAACTGCTATAAAACAAACTCGTATAACCCAAGTGCTATAAAACAAACTCGTATAACCCAAGTGCTATAAAACAAACTCGTATAACCCAACTGCTATAAAACAAACTCGTATAACCCAAGTGCTATCAAAAACTCGTATAACCCAAGTGCTATCAAAAACTCGTATAACCCAACTGCTATAAAACAAACTCGTATAACCCAACTGATATAAAACAAACTCGTATAACCCAACTGTTATAAAACAAACTCATATAACCCAACTGTTATAAAACAAACTCGTATAACCCAACTGCTATCAACACCCCAAACACAAGCTATAACCAACGGGAGAGAATTAAAGGCTCAGAGAAGACATTATTGTTATGTGACCTGAAGCCAAGCGAGAAATTGGTTGAGATGATCTTCACTGGAGCCAAGCGAGGAATTGGTTGAGATGATCTTCACTGGAGCCAAGCGAGAAATTGGTTGAGATGATCTTCACCTGGAGCCTAGCGAGAAATTGGTTGAGATGATCTTCACCTGGAGCAACTCTCACGGGATGACAGGATGTGACAGGTTTTGTCGATATGGAAACATTAGCAAGGCAGCTGGCAGTGGGATTTGACTATCATTCAACCAAGTCGGTGGGTCGTTGGGGCACCATCGTGAACTGAACACTATCTCATGCCATTTGTCCCGGTCCTGTGCTACCTTTTGGGCGTCGATGAATGATAGGCCGGTCCACTCTTTGATGTCGTCTTCCCATCTCTTCTTTTGTCTACCTCTTTTTCTTCCTCCCTGGACTGTGCCTTGCATTATAGTCTCTGCGAGACCTCCAGATCTTGCCACATGTCAATACCACCGTAGGTTCTTCTTCTTGATTGAGGTGAAAAGGTCCTCGTAGGGACCAATGACAGTACTTATTGTGTTGCGGACCGTTTCGTTTGTGATGTGCTCTGTGTAGGCGATGTTCAGTGCTCTTTCGGAAACATCTCATCTCTAGCGCATTGATTCTTCTTTGGAGGTCTGCAGTGAGCGTCCAAGCCTCGCATCCATACAAGAAGACCGACATCACCAGAGAGCGCATTAGTCGAATCTTTGACCTCAGAGAGTTTCTTGCTTTGCCAGATTTGTTTTAGTTTGCTCAGCGATGCGGCTGTCTGGGCCATTCTGGCAAGAATTTCTGGCTTTTAGCCTTCGTCGGATATTATGGCCCCTAGATATTTAAAGGTGGAGACTTCTTCGAGTTTTTGCCTGTTTATCCGAATCTCATTTGTGAATTTTCTATTTGCCATGATTTTGGTTTTTTCTGCATTGATTTCAATGCCATACGCCTTTGTTGTTTTCTCTAGTTTTGCAGGGAATTCTTTTAGTTCGTACTCACTGCCAATTAGCAGCATCTATGTCATCGGCGAAGCGTAAATTGGTTATAATTCTCCCTCCGATGATGACTGTTCGACGTGGTGTTCCACTCGCAGTGTATCAAGCTATACTCTCTAAAACAGGAAGCTGGCAGTGTACCAAGCTATACTCTCTAAAACAGGAAGCTGGCAGTGTACCAAGCTATACTCTTTAAAACAGCAAGCTGGCAGTGTACCAAGCTATACTCTCTAAAACAGGAAGCTGGCAGTGTACCAAGCTATACTCTCTAAAACAGGAAGCAGGCAGTGTACCAAGCTATAATATCTAAAACAGGAAGCTGGCAGTGTACCAAGCTATACTCTCTAAAACACAAAAGCTCGCACTGTACCAAACTATACTTTCTAGCTGCTTTTCATTGATCTCGTATTAATAGCGGGTCTGTCTTTAATTATTCATGGGAACAATAGGTGAAACCAGTGTCAAACAAACACTGGTACGTAGTCCAGACAATGATAGGCTTAGGGTCAAACAAACACGGGTATGTAGTCCAGACAATGATAGGCTTAGGGTCAAACAAACGCGGTCACGTAGCCCAGCCAATGATAGGCTTAAGTTTAAATGAAGTAAATGTAAAGGCAACATTCCAAGTGTATTCAAGTAAACGACTCCGAGCCCATGTCGGTACGTCTAAGTTTCCATTGATCTTGATGAGGATGACGTCAGACGTTCACGGTGTTACTGGATCTCAAGAGAAACAATTTCAGCTTTACGTCCAAGAGTCTTAAGTTCTGATATCTCCGGTGGGATGGCCCTGGATGTCTGCCCGTCTGTCTTGCCGCTTGTATGCTTGTCTTGCTGCCAGTGTACCTCTCATACTCTTAAGGGTCCGTCTGCCAATAATTTTCCTGTCTTAGTTCGCGTGTCCGTCTTTCTATCTTTGTATCTCGACGAGGAAGCCGCGGAAAGGTTGCAAAGTAAGTAAAACAATTTTCATCATGGACTTTGCGTATTACAATAGCGACTAGAAGAAGTCATGTTCGTACAGGACAAATGGAACTGAAGTCGCTAGTAGAAGAAGTCATGTTTGTACAGGACAAATGGAACTGAAGTCGCTAGTAGAAGAAGTCATGTTTGTACAGGACACATAGAACTGAAGTAGCTAGAAGAAGAAGTCATGTTTGTACAGGACAAATGGAACTGAAGTCGCTAGTAGAAGAAGTCATGTTTGTACAGGACACATAGAACTGAAGTAGCTAGAAGAAGAAGTCATGTTTGCAAAGGAAATCTCCACCCAGAAATCTCGTTAGAAATGACTTGATGGTGGCAATGAGATGTCCGCCGGGACACGAGAGCGTGGCGAGGTTTGGAGTGGCATGACTTGACAGTTTCAACAAGGGAATTGCGAGAGCCTGGCCCGGAGACTCATGACAAGATTATTGTAACAGAAATAGAGAAAAGGCGTTACAAGAAGAACGAAACAGAATAAAAACAAGGAAACAGGATAAAACATAAGTGTTTACATGAGAATTGTCAGATTGTAAGGGCATCGAATCACTGAGATCAAAGTGTGTGTTATATTTCCTACAAGAATTGCTAATAGTCTTCACGTCAAAACTCGAATGAACTCAAGCAACGAGTGGCGCACGCTGGCACGAATCAAACGCCATGAACACTAGAAGACACACAATTTTTTTATCATTAATAAACAAAACGCAATCTCTCTGGTGTACTGCACTAAATCCTATTCATCCGTTTCTAACCGTCTTTATGTCAACATTATTGTATAACAAGATTGAATGGTGACAGAGTTTGACACGGTCCGGCGCTGTACGCCGTAGTCCAATCTCCAAGTGGGCTTTACCCAAAATGCCCTGAGACCAGATTAGAAACACCG
This sequence comes from Ampullaceana balthica, assembly GCA_944989445.1. Lineage (NCBI taxonomy): Eukaryota > Metazoa > Mollusca > Gastropoda > Lymnaeidae > Ampullaceana > Ampullaceana balthica. Next base: position 238,790 of record CALYLW010000773.1, on the reverse strand, counting down.
GATGCCATTACGAGGATTAGCGCTGACTTAGGGTATCAAAACATCACATCCGCCATTTCCGGTTAGTAGTCTGCTGGCGGCCTGAATCTCATGTGCCGAGAACAGAAGAAAACAGACAGAAGAATAGAAGAAAACAGACAGAAGAATAGAAGGAAACAGACAGAAGAATAGAAGAAAACAGACATAAGAATAGAAGAGGTGGGTGTACATGAACATATGACACTGTGAGACCCCAACAAGGAAAATGTTAATAACAAGCAGACACAGACAAAGAGAATGTTAATAACAAGCAGACACAGACAAAGAGAATGTTAATAACAAGCAGACACAGACAAAGAGAATGTTAATAACAAGCAGACACAGACAAAGAGAATGTTAATAACAAGCAGACACAGACAAAGAGAATGTTAATAACAAGCAGACACAGACAAAGAGAATGTTAATAACAAGCAGACGCAAACAAAGAGAATGTTAATAACAAGCAGACACAGACAAAGAGAATGTTAATAACAAGCAGACACAGACAAATAGAATGTTAATATCAAGCAGACACAGACAAAGAGAATGTTAATAACAAGCAGACACAGACAAATAGAATGTTAATATCAAGCAGACACAGACAAAGAGAATGTTAATAACAAGCAGACACAGACAAAGAGAATGTTAATAACAAGCAGACACAGACAAAGAGAATGTTAATAACAAGCAGACACAGACAAATAGAATGTTAATATCAAGCAGACACAGACAAAGAGAATGTTAATAACAAGCAGACACAGACAAAGAGAATGTTAATAACAAGCAGATACAGACAAAGAGAATGTTAATAACAAGCAGACACAGACAAAGAGAATGTTTCCAAATCCCAAGCGTTCCCTGAGGACAGGTCAAGTCAGTCAGCATGGAGAAAAAAATTGGAAAAAAAATTGGGAGGGGGGGGGGAATCTCCAAGAGGTCCGGATAATTTTGTAACGATGCAGTTAACAATAGGTTTGTGTGTGAAGTGTGTGAGTGTGTGTGTTTGTGGGGGGGGGGTTTGTAGCATAGTTTTCTGGTTGTCTGGTCAGCGGTCAGTGTGTCTTGGTTTTGTTGAGATCCGGGAAGAATGACCCTATAGCCCTCTAGCCATATAGTAATTTACCACCAAGCCCAGGAAAGGGAGCTGGGGGAATGGAAGCTGGAGAAAGGAAATGGGGGAATTTTTGTATGAATCTGTTTTTGTCATTTTTGTATGAATCTGTTTTTGTCATTTTTGTATGAATCTGTTTTTGTCATTTTTGTATGAATCTGTTTTTGTCATTTTTGTATGAATCTGTTTTTTTGTCCTTTTTGTATGAATCTGTTTTTGTCATTTTTGTATGAATCTGTTTTTTGTCATTTTTGTATGAATCTGTTTTTGTCATTTTTGTATGAATCTGTTTTTGTCCTTTTTGTAAGAATCTGTTTTTGTCATTTTTGTATGAATCTGTTTTTGTCATTTTTTTATGAATCTGTTTTTGTCATTTTTGTATGAATCTGTTTTTGTCATTTTTGTATGAATCTGTTTTTGTCATTTTTTCTGGGGTTGGGGCGGGGATAAAAAGCTAGAGATAAAAGAGATAAGTTGTTTTTTTTTACTTGAAGAATACACATATTTATAACATATGTGTCAGCCGACTGTAGCGTTGTGGTCATACAACGTCCGATTGCGTGAAAAGTTTCCTGTGCCAGTCATAGACAGTTGTCCGATTTTATACATTGACCAGTGGGCAAGCTCAACAAAGATACAACGGAAGTGTTCTAAAATACATGCATTAAACCAAAATGCATTTGTTTTGAACAAGGAAAGTAACTTTACAGATCGATTGCGTTGTGATTTGTTGACTAATGTGTTGACTGATTTGTTGACTAATTTGTTGACTAATTTGTTGACTAATTTGTTGACTGATTTCTTGACTGATTTCTTGACTAATTTGTTGACTAATTTGTTGACTAATTTGTTGACTGATTTGTTGACTAATTTGTTGACTAATTTGTTGACTAATTTGTTGACTAATTTGTTGACTAATTTGTTGACTGATTTGTTGACTAATTTGATGACTAATTTGTTGACTGATTTCTTGACTGATTTGTTGACTGATTTGTTGACTGATTTGTTGACTGATTTGTTGACTAATTTCTTGACTGATTTGTTGACTAATTTATTGACTGATTTGTTGACTAATTTGTTGACTAATTTGTTGACTAATTTGTTGACTAATTTGTTGACTGATTTGTTGACTAATTTGTTGACTAATTTGTTGACTAATTTGTTGACTGATTTGTTGACTAATTTGTTGACTAATTTCGTGACTGATTTGTTGACTAATTTGTTGAATAATTTCTTTACTGATTTGTTGACTAATTTGTTGACTAATTTGTTGACTAATTTGTTGACTGATTTGTTGACTAATTTCTTGACTGATTTGTTGACTAATTTCTTGACTGATTTGTTGACTAATTTGTTGACTAATTTGTTGACTGATTTGTTGACTAATTTCTTGACTGATTTGTTGACTAATTTCTTGACTGATTTGTTGACTAATTTCTTGACTGATTTGTTGACTAATTTCTTGACTGATTTGTTGACTAATTTCTTGACTGATTTGTTGACTGATTTGTTGACTGATTTGTTGACTAATTTGTTGACTGATTTGTTGACTAATTTCTTGACTAATTTGTTGACTAATTTCTTGACTAATTTGTTGACTAATTTCTTGACTGATTTCTTGACTGATTTGTTGACTAATTTCTTGACTGATTAGTTGACTGATTTGTTGACTGATTTGTTGACTGATTTGTTGACTGATTTGTTGACTGATTTGTTGACTGATTTGTTGACTACTTTGTTGACTGATTTGTTGACTGATTTGTTGACTGATTTGTTGACTAATTTGTTGACTAATTTGTTGACTGATTTGTTGACTGATTTGTTGACTGATTTGTTGACTAATTTGTTGACTGATTTGTTGACTGATTTGTTGACTGATTTGTTGACTGATTTGTTGACTGATTTGTTGACTGATTTGTTGACTGATTTGTTGACTGATTTGTTGACTGATTTGTTGACTGATTTGTTGACTGATTTGTTGACTGATTTGTTGACTGATTTGTTGACTGATTTGTTGACTGATTTGTTGACTGATTTGTTGACTGATTTGTTGACTGATTTGTTGACTGATTTGTTGACTGATTTGTTGACTGATTTGTTGACTGATTTGTTGACTGATTTGTTGACTGATTTGTTGACTGATTTGTTGACTGATTTGTTGACTGATTTGTTGACTAATTTGTTGACTGATTTGTTGACTGATTTGTTGACTGATTTGTTGACTGATTTGTTGAATGATTTGTTGACTGATTTGTTGAATGATTTGTTGACTGATTTGTTGACTAATTTGTTGACTGATTTGTTGACTAATTTGTTGACTAATTTGTTGACTAATTTGTTGACTGATTTGTTGACTGATTTGTTGAATGATTTGTTGACTGATTTGTTGAATGATTTGTTGACTGATTTGTTGACTAATTTGTTGACTGATTTCTTGACTGATTTGTTGAATGATTTGTTGACTGATTTGTTGACTAATTTGTTGACTAATTTGTTGACTAATTTGCTGACTGATTTGTTGACTGATTTGTTGAATGATTTGTTGACTGATTCAATGACTGATTTGTTGACTGATTTGTTGACTGATTTGTTGACTGATTTGTTGACTGATTTGTTGACTGATTTGTTGACTGATTTGTTGACTGATTTGTTGACTGATTTGTTGACTAATTTGTTGACTGATTTGTTGACTGATTTGTTGACTGATTTGTTGACTGATTTGTTGACTGATTTGTTGACTGATTTGTTGACTGATTTGTTGACTAATTTGTTGACTGATTTGTTGACTAATTTGTTGACTGATTTGTTGACTGATTTGTTGACTGATTTGTTGACTGATTTGTTGAATGATTTGTTGAATGATTTGTTGACTGATTTGTTGAATGATTTGTTGACTGATTTGTTGACTGATTTGTTGACTAATTTGTTGACTGATTTGTTGACTAATTTGTTGACTAATTTGTTGACTAATTTGTTGACTGATTTGTTGACTGATTTGTTGACTGATTTGTTGACTGATTTGTTGAATGATTTGTTGACTGATTTGTTGACTGATTTGTTGACTAATTTGTTGACTAATTTGTTGACTGATTTGTTGACTGATTTGTTGACTGATTTGTTGACTAATTTGTTGACTGATTTGTTGAATGATTTGTTGACTAATTTGTTGACTAATTTGTTGACTGTTTGTTGACTGATTTGTTGACTGATTTGTTGACTAATTTGTTGACTGATTTGTTGACTGATTTGTTGAATGATTTGTTGACTGATTTGTTGACTAATTTGTTGACTAATTTGTTGACTGCTTTGTTGACTGATTTGTTGAATGATTTGTTGACTGATTTGTTGACTGATTTGTTGACTGATTTGTTGACTGCTTTGTTGACTAATTTGTTGACTGATTTGTTGAATGATTTGTTGAATGATTTGTTGACTGATTTGTTGACTAATTTGTTGACTAATTTGTTGACTGCTTTGTTGACTGATTTGTTGAATGATTTGTTGACTGATTTGTTGAATGATTTGTTGACTGATTTGTTTTGGTAACACTTCCAGAAAGTTGCAGTGTGGCTGTAGACCCTTACCCAGAGTTTAATCAGAGCTCCAAAAAAAATGACATTAAAAAATAATAAAGTCAATATATAATTGCTTGCATCCAGTCCAAAGACATCGTAATGAAAACCAATGTATGAACATAATCTTGACATATTTTAAAGAGGCTTATTATCAAAATTTGGTTGAAAATTCCACTTGCCAGTTGAATGCAACGCTCATAGTTAAATCGTTTGATTTCAAATTGAGATAATTTTTTTAGTGAGTTCAACTAACAATGCAGACGTGTTCTTACAATATTTCCACCTGAGAAACGGTAAACAGATCTCTGTACGAGCTAGCACCGAGAGACTGGCCAGCGATAGTGAAATGAGAGCTAGTGAGAAATCCTACATTAATGATGAGGCAATGAGCGTGGGTTGGAAATGACGTCATCACCGAATTGTTCCAATGACTTCTCATAACACCAGCTGTCTTCTTTCTTTGATGTTTCCTCACACAACACGACCACCTGCAGTATGGGGAGGGATTTATTTATCACTATGTATATATGCATGTATGTTGATAACTGTTTGACTCAACAAGCTACCGGAATTTATTGTTTCAGCTCTGAGTGCTCACAGGACTATTAGGTCAGAGTGATTGATTGGTTCAGATGACTGAATGGCTTGAATGTCTGACTAGGCTAGATGACTGATTGGTGAGATGACTGATTGGTTCAGATGACTGATTGGCTTGACTGTCTGACTAGGCTAGATGACTGATTGGTGAGATGACTGATTGGTGAGATGACTGATTGGTGAGATGACTGATTGGTGAGATGACTGATTGGTGAGATGACTGATTGGTCAGATTAGAAGACTTATTGGGTCAGATTAGAAGACTTATTGGGTCAGGTGACGGTGACTGATTGGTTACATTACCTATTTGGATCATCATATCGATTTTACCAACAAGATGTTCAAATGGTTGCTATTTGATTCATGGATCAATACAATGGATCTAAATCATCTATCCACTGACATGCAAACCTAATCACTCGCAGCAACCACTATCAAAAGGACCGCAAGGCACGCTGACCGTCAGTAAACTCGCAAGGACACATTTTTCACTGACCGCCAGGATACACTATCCACACTGACCTCAAAGACACATTTTTCACTGACGGCAAGGACACACTACCCACTGACCACCATGACACACTTTTCACTGAATTCCACACTATCCACTGACCGCAAGGACACGCTATCCACTGACCACAAGGACACAATTTTCACTGAATTCCAAACTATCCATTGACTCAAGGACACACTATCCACTGACCGCAATGACACACTATTTACTGACGCGAGGACACACTATCCACTGACGCAAGGACACACTATCCACTGACCGCAAGGACACATTATCCACTGAAGTCCACACTATCCAATGACCAGATCCATAAAGTAACCACCTCATTGGCGCGTCACACTTGACACCAGTATGGGAGGCCACTATCCACTAATTAGCTTGTCGCAAACATTAATTAACAAGAGTTCAGGACGCTGACAGTCGTGTGTAGAACAAGCCGTTTGATGGACGAGTTCATTTAATCAAGGTCAAATTTACGTAATTCAATGGGATCATCCGAAATCAGGGACAGTTTTCTTTCATTTTTTTCAATTTAAAAGTTTACAAGAATCAAAATTAACATTGAGTTATGCTCCCTTTTTACACAGCCTCATTTCCAGTTTCAAACGTTGTATCCATACGACCAATCACACACAAATTTTAATACATAACTTAAATTAAATAAATAAATAATGCAGCTCATTCCCTAATTGAAGTAGGGATTCCTTTAATTGCATTAAGTAACAGTAACCAACATGGCGCGCACGTTCGTGCTGACGCCTAGGTGATTTAATTAGCCGTCTGATAGCACAAGAACACATTGAAACACAACTGTTGTTTAATGAAGTCATGATGTTTCATCTCTATTAATCACCTTATGTACAGTAGAGGCCAATGAAAGGTATGTTTATTTGTTGGTTTATTTTTTTCAAAAAAGAGGTGAAAGACTGGCGGATATAAAAATAAAATTTAAAAAAAATATTTTTAAAAAAAATATATATATTATATATATATATATATATTGTGATATATATAATTTAAATTTATATATATATATATATATATATATATACATTATATATACCTTATATATATATACATATATTTAAAAGGCAAGCAATCGGGACTTAGAAAAAAGAAGGAGATAGTATGAATATTGATGTCATGTACATTACGTGATTTATTTCTGTATTTAAGACACAATAATTACAGGAAACTTCTTAACAGCCAGTCAAGATACTACAGTCACAACGATACTTGAAACTTAAAGGGAAAAACTAAAGTCAACAATATCACTCGCAAAGATCTATATTTAAAAAGGAAAGCCAATCGAAGGTGGGCGTTGTCTGAGCCATATCATCAAACGTCCTGATATGGATCACGTGACAGTTATGAGATACAACTGCTGGTCAGAGAATGGCAATGCCAGGTCAGAGAATGGCAATGCCAGGTCAGAGAATGGCAATGCCAGGTCAGAGAATGGCAATGCCAGGTCAGAGAATGGCAATGCCAGGTCAGAGAATGGCAATGCCAGGTCAGAGAATGGCAATGCCAGGTCAGAGAATGGCAATGCCAGGTCAGAGAATGGCAATGCCAGGTCAGAGAATGGCAATGCCAGGTCAGAGAATGGCAATGCCAGGTCAGAGAATGGCAATGCCAGGTCAGAGAATGGCAATGCCAGGTCAGAGAATGGCAATGCCAGGTCAGAGAATGGCAATGCCAGGTCAGAGAATGGCAATGCCAGGTCAGAGAATGGCAATGCCAGGTCAGAGAATGGCAATGCCAGGTCAGAGAATGGCAATGCCAGGTCGCCGAGTTTCTTAATATGTTTCACAGCCCAACAAGTAGCACACAAACATTGAGTATCAAATAGGACTGCAATCATTCTTTGTTTCGTTAATCAACAGACTGGAATTTAAAAATACAACACAAAGATAATCTAATATGACCCTCAGTCATACATAGGGATAAAAACACTTTCCTTATTTTGTATGCAAGAACAAACACATAAAAAGTCTCGTTTTTCTAGTCTCGGAATCGGACGTGGAATGGGTTGTCTGATCAAACCAGGAAAACCAACACTCTATTAACAGTTAAAACTCTAATAACAATGCAAGAATAGGAATAAACCATGACCATGGATTTTAGAGTAGGACGCAATAATATTCTGTGTTGAAGGAGTGTCTGTAAAAGATAAGATAAGAAGGAAAAAACTTTTCATCAATCGCGCATCTTAGAAAAACAAGATATGTACTATTTCTAAATAGCAGTTCACACTATAGAGCATATCATGGATCATCTCATGGAGCATACCATAGAATGCTTGATAGTGTGAACTGACTATATTATTCCGTCTCGCTAGAAACATAATCTACAACTTATATGTTAAATTAAAGTAGTTTGTGCTGCGGCACCCCCTTTTTTAAGGGCGCATACGGCACCCACCTTTTTCAAAAGCCCCCTAACTTGTCCTTGTATGATAAATACGTAATATTAAAATTTCTTAAATGTACACAAAGTATAATAGTTTTTTATTTTTTATTTTATTTTTTATGTCAAAAGCCCAAGTAACTTATCCTTGTATGATAAATACGAAATATTCCTGAAAATTAAACAAAGTATTTATATAATAATTTTTACAGTGCTAATCACCACACGATTTTTAAAACTAATTTTAGAAAACAGCGCACCAAATTACTGCACCAAAAAAAAACTATTTGAGTCAATCAGCACTGCTCACAACACAAAATTTAAAAAAAAGCAGAGTGATGTCCCTTAGCGTTAAGCTACATAATTGAGCGTATATATATATATATATGATAAATAATACGATTTTGTATGTTATCAAGATTGAACATTTCATCAAGATTGGACTAGACACGTTTAACTTTACTTACTTACATCTAGTTGGATATTTTTGTTCGCTGTGAAAAGCTTTTTGTAGATACTTTCGTAGTGTTGTTGCGTCTTTTTCAGGCTTACCCAAATCTTTTTAAACAACTTCATTTGAAAAAACTTTTTTTTTACATAACCAACATATCTGAAAGTTTACAAAAAAAGTGACACTACTGCTGTCAGAGCCAACATCAAATGATGGCGTCATCACAAAGAAATGCTAGAACTCCATCTGATTGCACGTTACCCGTCCTCTATTAATCCTTACATCTGATCTTATCTTATTTCTTACAAACGCTCCTTCTATACAGAAGATTATTGCGTCCTGCGCTTATCCATGGACTCTCCCTAAATTTACAACCGAGTCAAATAAAAAGTAGTCATAAAGTATTATTAATCATTAATAAAATATTTCTGTCAGAGAATTAAAGCAAACGACATCGAGACGGCGACCAACGATTCAAAGAAGTACAGCAGATATGGAGCACTGCGTTACAGCAGCAATGGAGCACTGCGTTAAAACATTGACAGATACCTGAGTTAGAAATAAAGTGGGTAACTACTGATGTTTCTTGTCAATTGGAGAAACTTTTCATTTCAGGGACAAAACTGGTCGAAAATATGCATATGTTTAAATTGTGACTATTTAAAGCTTATACTAATAATCTGGGATGATAAAACTATGGCTGTTGAGCTAAGTTGACTTCTTTGTAACACACGACTCATATTTTTCTTTATAAGTAGGTTCACCAATATTGCCTAAAGGTGCATGACAGATGATTGATAATAGACAAGAAAATGTGTCCTAAGCTTGACCTCGACCTGCATTGACCTATCTTGACCTCTAGCTTGGAACATAAGACAGATGAGCGTCATTCAACTTGCTCATTTCATCGACCCTCGTAACGATGCACTTTACTCACACGCTGAATGTCACTCATCAAGGAATCCTTTTAAGTAACGTCTAGTGGGGAAGGATTTGCTTTTGTTACGCAAGGTCTGCTAAGCTACGCCAAGGTCAGGCATGACATGACCTAGATCGGCGTGTTATGGTTTCATACGACACAACACGACATATGTAGGAAGACGGCACAGAACGCCAAAGTTTAAGTGATGACAACTTCGATAAAAGCGATAACTTAAAAATAAAAACGCGATATTAAATAATAAGAAAGAGAAGCAACGTTGTAAAATTATAAATTTGAATTCCTAACGACAGCGGCGGATCTGTTGGGCCTACGTTCAGCAAGGACACCAAAGACAACAAGGGCACCAAAGACAACAAGGGCATTAAAGACAACAAAGGCACCAAAGACAACAACGGCACCAAAGACAACAACGGCACCAAAGACAACAACGGCACCAAAGACAACAATGGCACCAAAGACAATAAGGGCACCAAAGACAACAAGGGCACCAAAGACAACAAGGGCACCAAAGACAACAACGGCACCAAAGACAACAACGGCACCAAAGACAACAACGGCACCAAAGACAACAACGGCAAACACAGACAACAAGGGCACCAACGACAACAAGGGCACCAAAGACAACAACGGCAACCACAGATGACAAATGAACGTCTCAAATATCGATGACCTCTCGACCTTGACGTAAAAGTGCACGCTGTCTTCTTCGTGAGCTAGATATCAACTCGTCCTTCACCTTGATGGCTGTCGGCTTCTTCTTCTTCTTCTTCGTTCTCAATTTGAGTATTGCGTGCCGACGAGTTTTGCGCCAATTGGCCCGTGGTCTCCGACTTCAGCCTGCTGTTTTTTCTGGATGTGCTTCCATAGCCTTTGGTCAGCCAAGACCATCTGCAAGGCAGCAGTTGATTTTGGCAAGTGATGCAGCGTTCACATGCCACGGCTATAAGGGTTCCACGCATTACCCAGCCGCCTTTTATTTTCCCTAACTATGCGTTAGGTACCCACTCGAAGCTGGGTGGACTCGGGAACGCCCTGGGCCCCGGGAACAAATCCATGGCTTCCCATGGATTCGAACCCGCGACCATCGGTACGGCTGAACCTGATTAATTGGTTCACGTCCCTGGTTGTGTTCAAGGCTGGGGTCAGTTAAAGCTGTTCACTCGATTGAACACATTGGAAACTAAAGCCGACCCAAGATCCTTGAAGCACGATCTTTGCCCCAAGATTTCCATGTAAATAATTGCAATGAAAGCGCGGTCGAAAAGCTGTTAAAAGTTGTCCCCCCTACCCTCCCCCCCCCAAAAAAAAATTGTGGAAAAAGAAAGTGACAAAGCACTTTCACAAGAAATGTTATTACAAATATCCTTTGACTTTTGACCAAGTCAATTCCACGAAGATTTCTCTTGAAGATGTGCCCTTCACATAGCTCCCACGGACTGGTCCCTGAACTAGATATAGGTGGGGTGTGACTGCAAAAACTCACTGAAACAAGATATAAGTGGGGTGTGACTGCAAAAACTCTCTAAAACTACAATATCATATTCATAACTACCACTATGGAAAATGTTCTCTTCATGCCAACAATGTGATTATTTATTTTTTTTTACGTCTAGTATTTTTACATAAATTGGCCAAATAAGGGATTCCGCCTAGCGTGCAAGCCGATTAAGTATAAACCGATAAACATCTTTTAAACTGCTTTCCTGCCGGTCACCTAAAAATACAGCGTACGGACAGCGGTCAGCACTCTGTCCACCCAGTGGTCAGTCTTAATGCCTGGCTGTCAGTATGTCTGGTCATTTGGTTATCTCCCTCCAGCAGGCGAGTTTTTGTGACGGGCTCCGACATTAACCCAAGCCCAACGGCTTAACTGAACCAACTCCAGACATTGGTCTACAGTTTACACAGTGGTCGTGCGTGTGGAGGCGGGGGGGGGGCGGGGAAGGGGAGTTACACAGTGGTGGTGCGTGTGGAGACGGGGGGCGTCTACACAGTGGTCGTGCGTGTGGAGATGGGGGCGGGGGTCTACACAGTGGTCGTGCGTGTGGAGACGGGGGGGTCTACACAGTGGTGGTGCGTGTGGAGACGGGGGGGGGGTCAGCACAGTGGTGGTGCTTGTGAAGACGGGGGGGGGGTCTACACAGTGGTCGTGCGTGTGGAGGCGGGGGGGGGGTGGGGAAGGGGAGTTACACAGTGGTGGTGCGTGTGGAGACGGGGGGCGGGGCGTCTACACAGTGGTCGTGCGTGTGGAGACGGGGGGGGTCTACACAGTGGTGGTGCGTGTGGAGACGGGGGGGGGGTCAGCACAGTGGTGGTGCTTGTGGAGACGGGGGGGTCTACATAGTGGTCGCGCGTGTGGAGACGGGGGGCGGGGGGTCTACACAGTGGTCGTGCGTGTGGAGACGGGGGGGAGTCTACACAGTGGTGGTGCGTGTGGAGACGGGGGGGGGTCTGCACAGTGGTGGTGCTTGTGGAGACGGGGGGTCTACATAGTGGTGGTGCGTGTGGAGACGGGGGGGGGGTCTACACAGTGGTCGTGCGTGTGGAGACGGGGGGGTCTACACAGTGGTCGTGCGTGTGGAGACGGGGGGGTCTACACAGTGGTCGTGCGTGTGGAGACCCGGGGGGCGGGGGTGTCTACACAGTGGTCGTGCGTGTGGAGATTGGGGGGGGGGTGAAAAGGGGTGAGGTCATTCCTGGCATGTGACTTCTAGACCCACAAACAACATTAGCCAGGTTTGTTTGTTTTGTCTAGTAAAAAAAAATGTAAAAGCTAAAAAGCTAAGTAGTATTGGAGAGCTATCTTATCAGAAAATTGTTACCGGTGTGAGTATATGGGCAAGGGAGAATGTGGTAGGGTGAGAATGTGTTAAGTCGGTAAATACACGTGCAACTCATAGAACCAAATAAAAAGTTAAACCAGCGTTTTCAAAATATTTTAATAATATTTTGATAAGGCGGCACTCTGTAATTCGCTTCAAGTACAACGCTGAACATTAGTGCCAGTTCTATGGCCGCGATTTGTTCTTAAAAGGTCATGTTTGCTGTATTCAGATAATTTCAATTATCCCTTATTTTTAGAGGATCAATAGTGATCTGTTCATTTTTATCGATTGTGCTGGGTTCAAAGAAGTTCGATTGTGCTGGGTTCAAAGAAGTTCGATTGTGCTGGGTTCAAAGAAGTTCGATTGTGCTGGGTTCCTTAAACCGCGAGATGCTTGTTTTATTACAAAGATTAGGATTTGTCTTTTGATTGTTCAAGAATGCTACATTACTTACTCCGTCATATTACTGCTGTGACATTACTGCTGACTAATTGATAGCTCTTATTTCAAAAGACTATGAAATACATGTAAAAAAAAAGTTAAAGTATAATTCAGACAATTGCCAACAGCTATTCCCCAATTACCGTGATGGTCCCATTCTACAATAGTGGCCATGTTTACAGCTATTCCCCAATTACTGTGATGGTCCCATTCTACAATAGTGGCCATGTTTACAGCTATTCCCCAATTACCGTGATGGTCCCATTCTACAATAGTGGCCATGTTTACAGCTATTCCCCAATTACTGTGATGGTCCCATTCTACAATAGTGGCCATGTTTACAGCGATGTTCGCATCACCACTGTCTCTTAAATAACAGTCGTCTGCCGGGCCAGGTAACGCTCTGAGGTCAATCAGCCCCAGGTCAATCAGCCCCAGGCTCAAGAGATTTGGTTCAACGAGTAATAAATATCATACAAAGATCGATAAGTTGCCACTGAGGAGAACATAAGAACTTAACTATTGCAGCTGCTTTGACTGACCTTTACAGTACTCAAATAGTAGGTCAGACCTAATTTGTACTAGTACGTCAGAACTAACTTTTTCCTATATGCCCTGTATGTGAGAAATATGAAGTTTTATCTACCGGATAATGTATTGACCGGCTGGTACAAAGAGACGGACAATGTATTGCCCAGCCGGTAAAAAGAGACCGGACAATTCAACAATGACATCGTCTAGGAATACCAAAATAAACATATGACGTCATTGCTTTTTCCCATTGGTCGCTACTACGCATCGAATGCTATCGCTGACTTTCTTTATTGTCTTTTATTAGAATGTATTGGAGGAAAATCCCCTTCTGCAGACCATCACAGCCAGAAGATCTGTGTCAACCAATATTAAGGACAGTCTATATTTGGATATCATAGGCTGGCTTAATGGTGTACCAATAACGACAGTCTATATTCGGATATCATAGGCTGGCTTAATGGTATAATTTTTGTCTACGGAATTGTGGAAACAATAAGAATAAAAGAAATAAAGAACACATTATCAAAGAATGAATGCAAAACAAACATAGACAGCTAGTAACATAGGGAGAAAAAAGCCACGTGTGATAGAAATGTAAAACACGGAAGAGACAAGAACTGTTAGCTAATGAAACAGTGACACCATGACGGTCACTGGTTAAGGTCTTAAAATGGGTTTTCTGACAGACATAAACAAAAAAAAATTTAATAAAATTGTAACAGAACCAGGGCTAAATAAACAACAAACAAAGATGTTAACCAGAGCGTAATTTAGAGCGGCAAGTCGTTGCTAGTTATTAAATAACATCATAGCTCCACCCAACTCCTCCCCCCTCCTCCCAGCTACCGTATTCAACTAACGAGATTAAAACGAGCTTACAAACATAAACGTATATATTTCCTAACTATGACCAGAAACTTTTTCTTGTAAACTGTAAACTGACATATTTCAAATGTTGCACCCGATGAATGTCTCCCAAAGAACGGACACCGATGACTCTAACGGTTGTGGGGGCAAAGCTTTGGAAAGTAGCTTGGATGATTTTATATTCCTGCAATATTCCTGCTTCAGAAAATGAGTTTCGAATAAAAGAATATTTTATTATCGATATCTGGTATTCCATGTTAAAAACATCAGTTTCTCTGCTCAGAATTTATCAGCAAATAATGCGCGAACATTCCATCATTCTGTGTGCTTTCCTTTCAAAGAGCTGATCGGATTACGCGGTATCCAATTGTTAGAGGGACTACCGTTGGTTCACTGGCTGATCGAATTGTTAGAGGGACTACCGTTGGTTCACTGGCTGATCGAATTGTTAGAGGGGCTACCGTTGGTTCACTGGCTGATCGAATTGTTAGAGGGACTACCGTTGGTTCACTGGCTGATCGAATTGTTAGAGGGACTACCGTTGGTTCACTGGCTGATCGAATTGTTAGAGGGACTACCGTTGGTTCACTGGCTGATTGAATTGTTAGAGGGACTACCGTTGGTTCACTGGCTGATCGAATTGTTAGAGGGACTACCGTTGGTTCACTGGCTGATCGAATTGTTAGAGGGACTACCGTTGGTTCACTGGCTGATCGAATTGTTAGAGGGACTACCGTTGGTTCACTGGCTGATCGATATCTTTTGTGAGAAAAAACACAAGGTCTTTTATCAGAAAAAACAAGATCTTTGTTCTAGAGAAACAAAAGATCTTTGATTTAAGAAAAACACGATATTAGGTCAGGAGAAGCAACAAATTGTTGGTGAGGAGAAGCCAAAGATCGCTCATCAAGAGAAGCAGATCATTACTCATCACTCATCACCTTATCCAAAGTGAACATCTTCTAGCTGTAAGCTGTCCCGTAAAGTGACTATTAAGTCAGCCTATCATATCCAAATCTTGACTGTCATTATTGGTATACCATTAAGACAGTCGATCATATCCATAAATTGTTATCGGTTGACACAGATCGTCTGGCTGTGAGAGTCTGCAGACGATTTGAATCCAAGGAAATCTAATAAAAGAAAATGCATACAGTCGGCGATAGCATTCATCAAAGCAGTGTTCAGCAGAGCTCTGGGGATAGATTTATGTTTCATAAAACGATATCTTTACGCCGACATAGAGTAAGTGGTTAAAGATATCTTTACGCCTGCATAGAGTAAGTGGCTAAAAATATCTTTACGCCTACATAGAGTAAGTGGTTAAAGTTTAACCGTGACCAAGTCTTTCAGCCTTATATAAAGCCCTGGAAACACTCCACAATATTGTTAGACTTCTCTTCATTGTAGCATTTCAATATTGTTAGACTTCTCTTCATTGTAGCATTTCAATATTGTTAGACTTCTCTTCATTGTAGCATTTCAATATTGTTAGACTTCTCTTCATTGTAGCATTTCAATATTGTTAGACTTCTCTTCATTGTAGCATTTCACCACATTTTAGAGCTTCACTAAAGTGCAATTGTAGCTCTTTACAATCACGTGTGTATGAAGTGGAAAAGGCAAATATTGTTAATCCATTTATGAATGAAGGTGTGTTCGTGTGTAGCCATTAATTGAACCCTTTTATTCTTTCATTTGTCTCTGACAGCGTGTCACGTCTTAAGAACACACTCCGAAGAAATGTTGAGATGTAAAGTCCAAACATTCATGCAACATTTATATACGGTGCACTTGTTTTTGTACAGTAGATGCTACTCAATATTAGCCATCGACGAGAGCAGGACACAGTTGTTGACCAGTGGAAGGTGATAAGATATTGAGCTTATATTAGTGGGAAGTTGCAAACACTGGACAGAACATGTTAATCATGATGTCATGGGTTTGATGTCATAGTGGTCAAGTTATATAATCATAATGCTTCAGATTATATAATCATAATGCTTCAGGTTATATAATCATATTGTCACGGGTTATATAATCATATTGTCACGGGTTATATAATCATGCTGACACGGGTTATATAATCATATTTTCACGGGTTATATAATCATATTTTCACGGGTTATATAATCATATTTTCACGGGATATATAATCATATTGTCATGGGTTATATAATCATGCTGACACGGGTTATATAATCATATAACCACGGGTTATATAATCATATTGTCATGGGTTATATAATCATATTTTCACGGTTTATATAATTAAGTTGGCACGGGTTATATAATCATGCTGGCAATTACAGATTATTGCCAACAAATATTTATTTTGACAATATTCGAGAGTGTCCCCACTAAACAGCTCTCTCCCTTCCCTTGGGCCAAGATGCCGCTTTCAGCAGCTGTTGGCACACAACACGAGCACATACGGGCATTTGGCCGGCCGGAGGGGTCAAGCTTCACACAGCAACTTTTAAGATAAGAAATCTATGGAAGGTAAACATGGTTACAAGAGGTGTCACATCAAACGTTTCACACGAGTAATAATATTGGGGTCAACAAACAAAGCAGATATTTTAAGACCTATTCTCATAAAACTATTATTTCTGATATTCATAAATATAATCATACAAGCTATTGCCATAATCCTAAAAGCTATTGCCATTATACTACTGAGTATTTCTGATATTCATGAATATAATCATACAAGCTATTGCCATAATCCTACTGAGTATTTCTTATATTCATGTGTATCCAAGCCATTGGATTAACAAACGTTTCTCTGTTTCAAGGCCAGCCAATCATGAGGTTCTATAAAGCTGCATTTTTTTCTTCAGACAATTCGCCAACATGTTTATTGTATTCAAACAGTCCTAAGCATTGTATCCGACTGTTGACTATATTTAATATGATAATCTGGAAAACTTTAGAGATGGTCAAAAAACTTGACACATTGTATGGACTATTCATTGCACCTTACATGAATACCAGACTTTAATAGCATAAAGTCATTTCGTTCTGTACTTTGGTGGAGCTCGTTTTTAAAAAAAACTTAGGTCTTTTATGAACTACTTAAAGTTATAATGAACTACTTTTTTATGTGTTTATTTTTGTTTTTGATATTTAAAATTACATTTGTGTTAATTGTTGAGCTATTTCAGCTCCCTTATTTATTAATATTTCCCTGCGAATAGTTTCATCCTAAAGTAGAACAGGGTTTCAATATTGACCAAGTCAGGTCATACAAGTGCGGTACAAGAGGCCATCAGACAGATTATGTGATAAGCTCTAATCCTCGTTACAAGGAAACACGCGTATCGAGCGCATCAAAGCCAAGCGCTCTTTCCCAAGATCTCACCCGAAATATCCACTTCCCATCTACCCATCCTTCCACCCCCAACTACGCATCCTTCCACTCCCCATCTACCCATCCTTCCACTCCCCATCTACTCATCCTTCCACTCCCCATCTACGCATCCTTCCACTCCCCATCTACCCATCCTTCCACTCCCCTTCTTTCCACTCCCCATTACCAATCCTTCCACTCCCCAACTACCCATCCTTCCACTCCCCATCTACCCATCCTTCCACTCCCCATCTACCAATCCTTCCACTCCCCATCCTTCCACTCCCCATCAACCCATCCTTCCACTCCCCATCTACCAATCCTTCCACCCCCATCTACCCATCCTTCCACTCCCCATCTACCCATCCTTCCACTCCGCATCTACCAATACTTCCACCCCCCAACTACGCATCCTTCCACTCCCCATCTACCCATCCTTCCCCCCAACTAAGCATCCTTCCATTCCCCAATGACCAATCCTTCCATGCTAGACCTACCCACAATTTTTCATATCACCGTCCATCTGAACTTTCCTTGACAAACAACTGCTTTCTATTTCTTCTATTTCAAAACTTTCCCCAAGTCTTCTTTCTTTTCAGTAAGATTTCCACTCCATCTGTTCAAATTTCCCATCAACTAATCAATTTGTTTCTCTTTTCTTTCAGTGTGTAATGGTTGCTTTAAAAATGTAAACAGCGGCTCGTAGGACTGATCAATGGGCCAACCACTAATTGGAGAAAAGGGGGAGGGAGGATTGGATGTTCAGATGGCGACAAGACGTTCAACTGTTGGTCTTAAGCTGGCTGGGGGGGGGGACTATGTTGATCTGGCCAATCACAAGTCAACCACGGTAACAGAGACACCGGTATGAACACCTTTGAAGACACACCGAAACTTACATCCTAACGACACACTGACACATTCACCCCGACGACACACCGACATATTCACCTGACGCCACTCCGATACATACACCCACACGACGACCCGACACATACACCCCTACGTCAACATGCCCCATACACCCACACGACGACCCGACACATACACCCTGACGTCACCCCGACACTTACATCCACTCGACGACCCGACACATACACCCACACGACGACCCGACACATACACCCACACGACGACCCGACACATACACCCACACGACGACCCGACACATACACCCACACCACGACCCGACACATAAACCCACACGACGATCCGATACATACACCCACACGACGACCCGACACATACACCCACACGACGACCCGACGCATACACCCTGACGTCACCCCGACACATACCCCACACCACGACCCAATACATACACCCACACGACGACCCGACACATACACCCTCACGACGACCCGACACATACACCCACACGACGACCCGACACATACACCCACACGACGACCCGACAAATACACCCACACGACGACCCGACACATAACACCCACACGACGACCCGACACTTACACCCACACGACGACCCGACACATACATCCACACGACGACCCGACACATACACCCACACGACGACCCGACACTTACACCCAATAGACAACGACCCCCCCCCCAACATCTAACATATTCATCCCACCAGTCCTGGACAACAAAGCAGTAATACATGGTGACATGGGAGACTTGGATCTCTACAGTTTTAATAAGTCAAAACCAATGTTTCCTTTAAGCTGCGCGGCTGCGCACGAGTCTGCCTGCAAAGTTTCAGCTCGCTAGCATACGAGGAAGTGGGTTAAAAATCGTCCAATCAAGCAATCAAGCAGACGCCACGAGTTAATATAAAGGATTTAAAAATACACTTAAAAATTATTAATATTTAAAAAGTTGCCAACTAGTTTGTTTTTTTGTGTGGTCAAGTCCACTAAACTGACCCAATTACCGGTGAATTAACAAACATTGATTGATATATTTCCTGAAAGAATACTCAGATGTTTGATGAATAAAATAATTATAATAACTTTATAATTGATATTGATTAGTGCCCCAGCAAGCAACTGGGCTCACGGCGCTTTACATTTTAAAAAACCGCAAAAAAACAAGTTTTTGACTATAAATCCTTTATATACGAGACATAAATAAAAGAATGTTCATTATAATACGCAGCGCACGATTCCAAAAATCCAAAAATTTAGTTATGTCTCGTAAATCATGTTTAATATAATGCGCACCAGCGGCAATATATTTTTAAAAAAGTATCGTCCATATAATACTCACCGAATCGCGCAACAGGATAGTATTATAAAGGTCGTTCAATATACTACGCACCGCGACACTCTATCTCAAAAAATAACACGATTCATAGAGATAAATAAAATAATCTAAAAATTCAATAATTTATTTACAGTACATGCGATCGACCTGACATTTTGATACATCGTTTTTATCATCAGCATGAAACTGCCTGCAAAATTTCAGCTCGCTAGCTTACGAGGAAGTGGGTTAAAAATCGATCCAAAGTTTTTTCGACAAACATACAAGCAGCCAGAAACCACGAGTTAATATAAAGGATTTAATTTTAAAAAACGTAAAAAAACAAGTTTTTGACTATAAATCCTTTATGTTCTAGACGTACCTAAAAGAATGTTCATTATAATACGCAGCTCAAGACCATCCAAAAATACAAAATTGCAGTAGTGTCGTAAAACATGTTTAATATAATGCGCACCGATCAGGAATATGTTTATAAAAAGTGTTGTCAATAAAATACGCACCTTATTGCGCGACAGAAAGGTTGTTCAATATAATACGCACCGCGACGCTCTATCTCAGAAAATAGCATGATACATAGGAATAAATAAAATAATCTAAAAAATCAATAATTTAATTACGGTACATGCGATCGATCTGAAATTTTGATACATTGTTTTTATTATCGGCACGAAACTGCCTGCAAAATTTCAGCTCGCTGGCTTACGAGCAAGTGGGATTAAAATCGATCCAAAGTTTTTTCGACAAACATACAAGCAGCCAGACACCACGAGTTAATATAAAGGATTTAATTTTAAAAAACGTAAAAAAACAAGTTTTTGACTATAAATCCTTTATGTACTAGACGTAACTAAAAGAATGTTCATTATAATACGCAGCGCAAGACCATCCAAAAATACAAAATTGCAGTAGTGTCGTAAAACATGTTTAATATAATGCGCACCGATCAGGAATATGTTTATAAAAAGTGTTGTCAATAAAATACGCACCTTATTGCGCGACAGAAAGGTTATTCAATATAATACGCACCGCGACGCTCTATCTCAAAAAATAGCATGATACATAGGAATAAATAAAATAATCTAAAAAATCAATAATTTAATTACGATACATGCGATCGATCTGAAATTTTGATACATTGTTTTTATTATCGGCACGAAACTGCCTGCAAAATTTCAGCTCGCTGGCTTACGAGCAAGTGGGATTAAAAATCGATCAAAAGTTTTGGCGACAAGCAATCAAGCAAGCAATCAAGGGTGCAGACACCACGAGTTAATATAAAGGATTTAATTTTTTTTAAACGGAAAAAACCAAGTTTTTGACTATAAATCCTTTACGTACGAGACGTAACTAAAAGAATGTTCATTACAATACGCAGCGAAAGACCATCCAAAAATACACAATTGTAGTTGTGTCGTAAAACATGTTTAATACAATGCGCACCGATCAGGAATATGTCTATAAAAAGTGTTGTCAATAAAATACGCACCTTATTGCGCGACAGAAAGGTTGTTCAATATAATACGCACCGCGAGCGACGCTCTATCTCAAAAAATAACATGTTACATAGGAATAAATAAAATAATATAAAAATTCAATAATTTAATTACCGTACATGCGATCGATCTGAAATTTTCATACATAGTTTTTATCATCGCCACAAAACTGCCTGCTAAATGTCAGCTCGCTAGCTTACGAGGAAGTGGGTTAAAAATCGATCCAAAGTGTTGGCGACCGACAAGCAATCAAGGGTTGAACCAGACACCACGAGTTAATATAAAGGATTTAAAAATAGTAACACACATAATCATAAACTCATTCAATGTCTCAATGTAATTGGTCCCAATGAATGCCCCGGATGTTTATATGAGGAATGTTATGAATAAGTTATGATGAGAAAGAAAATAAGATAGGACAGCCCCATCCAAGACAATATCTCCCCAAACGTCTCTCATCCCAATACAAAAATCATCTGACAACATCTTTATTGACGCCCACCAGGTCTGCACATTGTCTAAAGGTCGCGTGTTACATGATTTAAACAAAGGCGGTGACGGAGGGGGTAGGGGAGGAAGCAACAAAACCAAAACAAATGAAATCAAAGGGGGCGATATTTTGTTGTGATAAATAAAAAAGAGAATGTATATTTAAAAACAAAAGTGTTTGGCCTAGCTTGGGACAAGGGCAGACAAATCGATCGCAGACAAATCAGGGGACGTAAATACAATAGAGACAAAAATCATTTCATCGGAGGAAGTTTTGTTTCACATCTGTCAAGGGAGATAACAGACTCTACACGTAAATACAGTTGTTTTTTTAAACTTAAATGGAATGGCATTGTGTTTACAGGAAGTGGCTTTAAACATTCTGCTTCATATAATATTGTCTGTAACATGGCATGTGTTTTTATGACCTTGACTTTAATGTTGTTACATTGTGTTTAAAATGCGATTGTGTTTATCATTAAATTGTTTTTTTAATGGCATTGTGTTTAAAATGAAGATGGAAAGACAAGCGATATGCAAGAATGGGTTTGTGTTTAAGATTTAACAAATCTGTGTACGTGGAATGGTGCGTAATTCTTTTAACATCACACGCAAAGACTAGAGAAGCCGGTACATACAAACATTTTCTCCATACACATGAACAAATGTGGATCAAAGACTAGAGAAGCCGGTACATACAACCATTTTCTCCATACACATAAACAAATGTGGATCAAAGACTAGAGTAGCCGGTACATACAAACATTTTCTCCATACACATTAACAAATGTGTATCAAAGACTAGAGAAGCCGGTACATACAAACATTTACATCTAGTGTACTGAAGTACTCCCAGTGCTGACCATCTAGTGTACTGAAGTACTCTCAGTGCTGACCATCTAGCGTACTGAAGTACTCTCAGTGCTGACCATTCGTACTGAAGTACTCTCAGTGCTGACCATTCGTACTGAAGTACTCCCAATATTGAACACGCAGAACATAAAATAAACAATCCCGCAGAGTTCCAGTGTTCACCATCCCGCAGAGTTCCAGTGTTCACCATCCCGCAGAGTTCCAGTGTTCACCATCCCGCAGAGTTCCAGTGTTCACCATCCCGCAGACTTCCAGTGTTCACCATCCCGCAGAGTTCCAGTGTTCACCATCCCGCAGAGTTCCAGTGTTCACCATCCCGCAGAGTTCCAGTATTCACCATCCCGCAGAGTTCCAGTGTTCACCATCCCGCAGAGTTCCAGTGTTCACCATCCTGCAGAGTTCCAGTGTTCACCATCCCGCAGAGTTCCAGTGTTCACCATCCCGCAGAGTTCCAGTGTTCACCATCCGACAAACAAAAGTACCGGTACTTCCAGTATTGACTATTCAGCCAACAAAAGTACTCCCAGGGCTGACCATCCTGCACTTCCCATCTCTGCCAGCCTTAATACTCAAAGATGGTTGTGCCGGAAAAAAACTACCCCCCCCCCAAAAAAAAAGAAGTTTTGAGAGCAAATAGAGTTATTAAAGTTTGGAGAGTAACTGGTGGTCATATCGTTGGTATTTGGTAACGCCAGCTTAAAAAAGAAGAGTCATTGCTACACAGCACATACAACTCCCAGAAAGTTCCCTGGGTTCTTTGTTAAACTAAAAACTTAATACATCTACAAAAGAGGGCGGGGAATGGGTCTATGCTAATAGAGGCGAGAGGTAGGGGGCGCTTACAACGAGAGGTAGGGGGCGCTTACAACGAGAGGTAGGGGGCGCTTACAACGAGAGGTAGGGGGCGCTTACAACGCATCTTTTGGCTATAGGTGGCGTTGGCAAAATATATCTTTGAATAACCGATCTGGAGGCTGATTGTGGAACCTAAATTGACATTTAAAGGAATCAATGGATCAATACTGAGGTAATCTGTCATGGTCAGTTAACTAATCTGTCATGGTCAGTTACCTAATCTGTCATGGTCAGTTAACTAATCTGTCATGGTCAGTTAACTAATCTGTCATTGTCAGTTACCTAATCTGTCATGGTCAGTTAACTAATCTGTCATGGTCAGTTACCTAATCTGTCATGGTCAGTTAACTAATCTGTCATGGTCAGTTAACTAATCTGTCATGGTCAGTTAACTTATCTGTCATGGTCAGTTAACTAATCTGTCATGGTCAGTTAACTTAACTGTCATGGTCAGTTAACTTATCTGTCATGGTCAGTTAACTAATCTGTCATGGTCAGTTAACTTATCTGTCATGGTCAGTAAAATATCAACAATGAACGTGAAACGTTTTATTTTACAGTCAACGTCTGTAAATCGGAAGAATTGCAAATTTCAATTTATCAATAGAACAATAATTTCTCCCCATAAATTTACATGACAACAATGATTTGTTTACCAAGGCGACAGTTAACATGACAACAATGTTTTGTTTACCAAGGCGACAGCTAACATGACAACAATGTTTTGTTTACCAAGGCGACAGCTAACATGACAACAATGTTTTGTTTACCAAGGCGATAGCTAACATGACAACAATGTTTTGTTTACCAAGGCGACAGCTAACATGACAACAATGTTTTGTTTACCAAGGCGACAGCTAACATGACAACAATGTTTTGTTTACCAAGGCGATAGCTAACATGACAACAATGTTTTGTTTACCAAGGCGACAGCTAACATGACAACAATGTTTTGTTTACCAAGGCGACAGCGAACTTTCGTGATGTTATGAATTATTTAGGGTTCACACTTAGTTTCTTGAACATCTTGAAATGTTATTTTGATGTATGAAACAGAATCGAGTAATGTTGTGTTATATAGTTGTCTGTCTAAATATAACTTGGAATTGATTTATTTCCAAGCAATGACTTTGAAGACTTGAAGCTTTGCCTTTAAGCGGATAATCTAAAACAAGGCAATGCATGCTTAAACAACTAAAATAAGAAAGTTTAATGGTTGGGGTGTTTTTGCTTTTAACATATGTTTACAGATTTGGTATTAGGAGAACTCATCCAGTCGATCAATATTTGCTGGCAGCATGCCGCTAAAAGCTTTTTTAGGATATCGAGATTCAAGAAATGATGTACATATGAGGAATTCAATTATTTCATAGACACTACTTACTGGCAAATTTACACAGTCCCTGGAGGTTGTGACACTACTTACTGGCACATTTACACAGTCCCTGGAGGTTGTGACACTACTTACTGGCACATTTACACAGTCCCTGGAGGTTGTGACACTACTTACTGGCACATTTACACAGTCCCTGGAGGTTGTGACACTACTTACTGGCACATTTACACAGTCCCTGGAGGTTGTGACACTACTTACTGGCACATTTACACAGTCCCTGGAGGTTGTGACACTACTTACTGGCACATTTACACAGTCCCTGGAGGTTGTGACACTACTTACTGGCACATTTACACAGTCCCTGGAGGTTGTGACACTACTTACTGGCACATTTACACAGTCCCTGGAGGTTGTGACACTACTTACTGGCACATTTACACAGTCCCTGGAGGTTGTGACACTACTTACTGGCACATTTACACAGTCCCTGGAGGTTGTGACACTACTTACTGGCACATTTACACAGTCCCTGGAGGTTGTGACACTACTTACTGGCACATTTACACAGTCCCTGGAGGTTGTGACACTACTTACTGGCACATTTACACAGTCCCTGGAGGTTGTGACACTACTTACTGGCACATTTACACAGTCCCTGGAGGTTGTGACACCACTTACTGGCACATTTACACAGTCCCTGGAGGTTGTGACACCACTTACTGGCACATTTACACAGTCCCTGGAGGTTGTGACACTACTTACTGGCACATTTACACAGTCCCTGGAGGTTGTGACACTACTTACTGGCACATTTACACAGTCCCTGGAGGTTGTGACACTACTTACTGGCACATTTACACAGTCCCTGGAGGTTGTGACACTACTTACTGGCACATTTACACAGTCCCTGGAGGTTGTGACACTACTTACTGGCACATTTACACAGTCCCTGGAGGTTGTGACACTACTTACTGGCACATTTACACAGTCCCTGGAGGTTGTGACACTACTTACTGGCACATTTACACAGTCCCTGGAGGTTGTGACACTACTTACTGGCACATTTACACAGTCCCTGGAGGTTGTGACACTACTTACTGGCACATTTACACAGTCCCTGGAGGTTGTGACACTACTTACTGGCACATTTACACAGTCCCTGGAGGTTGTGACACTACTTACTGGCACATTTACACAGTCCCTGGAGGTTGTGACACTACTTACTGGCACATTTACACAGTCCCTGGAGGTTGTGACACTACTTACTGGCACATTTACACAGTCCCTGGAGGTTGTGACACTACTTACTGGCACATTTACACAGTCCCTGGAGGTTGTGACACTACTTACTGGCACATTTACACAGTCCCTGGAGGTTGTGACACTACTTACTGGCACATTTACACAGTCCCTGGAGGTTGTGACACTACTTACTGGCACATTTACACAGTCCCTGGAGGTTGTGACACTACTTACTGGCACATTTACACAGTCCCTGGAGGTTGTGACACTACTTACTGGCACATTTACACAGTCCCTGGAGGTTGTGACACTACTTACTGGCACATTTACACAGTCCCTGGAGGTTGTGACACTACTTACTGGCACATTTACACAGTCCCTGGAGGTTGTGACACTACTTACTGGCACATTTACACAGTCCCTGGAGGTTGTGACACTACTTACTGGCACATTTACACAGTCCCTGGAGGTTGTGACACTACTTACTGGCACATTTACACAGTCCCTGGAGGTTGTGACACTACTTACTGGCACATTTACACAGTCCCTGGAGGTTGTGACACTACTTACTGGCACATTTACACAGTCCCTGGAGGTTGTGACACTACTTACTGGCACATTTACACAGTCCCTGGAGGTTGTGACACTACTTACTGGCACATTTACACAGTCCCTGGAGGTTGTGACACTACTTACTGGCACATTTACACAGTCCCTGGAGGTTGTGACACTACTTACTGGCACATTTACACAGTCCCTGGAGGTTGTGACACTACTTACTGGCACATTTACACAGTCCCTGGAGGTTGTGACACTACTTACTGGCACATTTACACAGTCCCTGGAGGTTGTGACACTACTTACTGGCACATTTACACAGTCCCTGGAGGTTGTGACACTACTTACTGGCACATTTACACAGTCCCTGGAGGTTGTGACACTACTTACTGGCACATTTACACAGTCCCTGGAGGTTGTGACACTACTTACTGGCACATTTACACAGTCCCTGGAGGTTGTGACACTACTTACTGGCACATGTACACAGTCCCTGGAGGTTGTGACACTACTTACTGGCACATTTACACAGTCCCTGGAGGTTGTGACACTACTTACTGGCACATTTACACAGTCCCTGGAGGTTGTGACACTACTTACTGGCACATTTACACAGTCCCTGGATGTTGTGACACTACTTACTGGCACATTTACTGGCACATTTCTTCAGTCTCTGGAGGTTATATGTGGTGTATCAATTAAATCAAGCATGATTTAATATATGTAATACCTTAAGATAAAATGATTGCTAGAAGCTAATTTAAGACTGTAACTTGTAACTATTCAGCAAATAGATTGTATATGAAAAAACATAACACGAAGAAATAACTGTTTGCCGGTATCGTAAAATTGACTGTAAAAGACAATATAAAAAATAAACATACAAATTTAAAAATATGCCACACCCCACCGGGGGATTGATCCCGCGACCGCTTACAACTATGGCCTATAAACTTTCTATTAGACCAGCTGAGCTCAGCGCGAATATTGTCAATATACGACATATAAGTGATATTCTTATATATTTTCTCTTTGTTAGTCTATCAAATCAGGTTTTTCCGATTACTATTTTAAGACTATTATATCGGAATAGAGATCACATTAAAATCGGTTTATAGTTTATAGGAACAAAAGATATCAATAATTTAAATAATTAAATTTTTTTGCATAATTAATGAGGCGTTTTTATCATACCTTGCTAGTTTAAATAATTTATTTGAAATACTTATAATGAGTTTATTTTAAAAATAAATATATAATTGTATTTGGAAATGAATATACTTAGGAAAAAGGTGATTTTCAAAATTTACGTTTTTTAAGACTAAACTATGATTTTAGAGGTTTAACCGGCCCTTAATAATAGATACGATTTTATTAATTTGTTTAATTTATCAAAATTTCAGCGATTCGTGTAAACATTTGTCCATTTTTATTGTAATATATACTAAATTTGGGAGCACCTAAATCATCGGGGGCCGCTAAATCATCGGGGGCCGCTAAATCATCGGGGGCCCCTGGCTTTAGCCTTAGCCCGTTCAGTCCCCCCCCCCTTAATCCGCCATAGCTATAAGTATAATGGATATACTTGTAGTGGTAAAGTATTGTTGACAGCAATTATTCTTACAATTAGAAGTAATTGGTAGCCAGAAATCATGAGGTGCGAATATGCAGAGGTAGTAGCTGTCAATTCATGAGATTAATCAGATAATTACCTACAGTAAACCGCGAGTCAATACAATTTACATTTGATTACATTTTCCTTGTTTAACTTTATAACTTGGTTAATGTAATGATGAAATAATTTAAACAACTTTAGCCTAACCTTGCTTGGAGAATTTGACTTCCGTCACAATTATGTATTGCCATTATTATTATTAACTTTAATTTTTACAAATATTTCAGTAAAATGTTATTTGCTATTAATTATAGTCAAAACGTGTTTTCTGACCAGATGAGACATAAATTATGGAGAGAAAAAAACTCAATTCCATAGATTCCTATTGATAACACTAATGTCATTAGTCTTACTCTAAAATGAAAGTGTTAGCCGTTCGTCTAATAAAAACAGGTGATGTTACTTGGTTACAGGTGATGTTACTTGGTTACAGGTGATGTTACTTGGTTACATGTGATGTTACTTGGTTACAGGTGATGTTAATAATTGGTTACTAAATAGCTTTGATTTGATTTGCTGATAGAAATATACATGTTTTATCTGCATAGTAAAAGATCATATAGAAATGGAAATTGACAAGTGAATGTTGCACACAAACTGTGGTGAATGTTGCACACAAACTGTTGTGTTTCTTGTGCAGTATTGTCTTGCGCGATATTATTAAACCGTACTTTTGTTTTGTTTTGTGTTTTTAAAATCCAATTCGCGTCATTTGGTTTTTATCGCAATCGTGACGTGATTTAATGTATCTGTGACGTAATGTCTAGACTGGATTTCATTGCGTAATTTTTGTGTGTTTCCGTGTCTGCTTTTTTATGGGAGCCATTTCTTATTATTCTCCTTCAGCGAGTTCCGCCATATCTCGGAATCATTGTGTAACAGATGACTTGGATGAAATTTATGGGTTTTTCTTGCAGCTTAAGGTTTGTGTTCAGTTTCTCACCTAAGAAATTTGATTTGTTTGTTCTATAACATAATAAACACAACACATTTTAGGTTAGACAGGCAGGAGCATAAAGCGTGTCAGTTAAATAAAAACATCCATATTGTATTTCCATCACATTGATTTTTCCGCCCTTAATATTTCTTTTCATAATTAATGTTACCATATCTGGAAATATGTTTCCCTAATCTCAAAGTCAAAGGCCATGTGAACCGTGTCACGGCCCACAGCAAATTCAATATTTTAAAAAATTCAAAGTCTGGGCATTTTAATTAACATACAAAAATGCCATAGCTTTAAGTTTTCCCTTTGAAATCAGATTGTAGTGATCTAAATTTTTTACAATTAATGTGAACACACAGGGAACTAAAAACATTACAATAAACACACAGAGAACTAAAAACATTACAATAAACACACAGGGAACTAGAAACATTACAGTACACAGGTAACTTAAAATACATTACAGAGCCCACACACAGATAATAACAAGTCAATGCAATCCAATGGTCTGTTCACAAGACAGAGATAATCCATGTGAACATCAAGTCGTCTGCTAGTTGTGGCCCCTGAAGTGACCCCTCATGAAAAGTGCCCTCGGTGTACTGAGTGACCCCACTCTCAACTCCGACCATAAATCCTCAAGTTAACAAGTGTGTGTGTGTGTGTGGCGTGTGGGTGGGGGGTGTCGGTTAGAGCTACACATTAGGCGCAAGGATTTGGAAAGGATGAACTCGATTAACGGTAATCCAAATACTTTAAAATATAACTTATGTTCGCGTATATGAGACGCATCTCATACACAGGTTCACTATCCTTATCTCCGCCTTTGTCAAATATTTCTTTTCAACTAATTGTCAAAATCTGCTCAACGCATAGACCAGAATTTTGTTTTTGTTTTGGTTGTCTCAGTACGGTATTAATCCGTTTCGCTGAAGACTTGGCCAGGTTGGCCATGCAGATCAAGGAAGCACCTTTTTGCCTGGATTTAGTTTGTGCTAGAAGTTAGATACCAGCCTTCAGTTACTGGCCGGTGACAGATCATAAACAATTATCATTGTAGTCCTGCCTTGGACAATTGAATTATCTAAAAATGATAATGAAGCCTTGTTGACACACGATGGTGATGAAACACTGGACAACTCTTTATTTCTGGTAAACCAAAGGAAATAACTTGATATAAATTGTTCTGTGCGGCAGATAACCGCCTGTGTCTTATGTAATGTTTGTTTACACAAGGCGTTAAAATATGTATATGTGCGTCTTGTAATTGGGTGCGTCTTGTAATTGGGTGCGTCTTGTAATTGGGTGCGTCTTGTAATTGGGTGCGTCTTGTAATTGGGTGCGTCTTGTAATTGGGTGCGTCTTGTAATTGAGTGCGTCTTGTAATTGGGTGCGTCTTGTAATTGGGTGCGTCTTGTAATTGGGTGCGTCTTGTAATTGGGTGCGTCTTACAGACACGAAAAAAGGTAAACCCACAATTATTTACAGCTAATAACACGCTAAGAACGTTGGTAGTTATACAATTTAAACAAGAGAATTAGAATTCTTAAATTGAAAAAAAAGAGTTTCTATCAAAATCGCCTGAAAAGTAGAAAATAATTACTAATTTGTTTAAATTTAGTATGCAAATAAATTCTATATTGACAAGTGTACATGAGTTTGTTATTGAGCCAAAAATTTGGAACTGAAGACAGAAACAAACTCAAATGTTTTGATTTAATTTGTAAAGCTGTCATCTGAGGTGGTATTTGAGCTGGTATCTGAGCTGGTAGCTGAGCTGGTATCTGAGCTAGTATCTGAGCTGGTATCTGAGCTGGTATCTGAGCTTGTATTGGTATCTGAGCTGGTATCTGAGCTGGTATCTGAGCTGGTATCTGAGCTGGTATTGGTATCTGAGCTGGTATCTGAGCTGGTATCTGAGCTTGTATCTGAGCTGGTATCTGAGCTGTATCGATCTGAGCTGGTATCTGAGCTGGTATCTGAGCTTGTATCTGAGGTGGTATCTGAGCTGACCTTCTTAGTGGACCGCGTGAACACACACATCATGGAACCAGTCAATGCTGTCAACTAGTTGACCGCGTGAACACACACGTCATGGAACCAGTCAATGGTGTCAACTAGTGAGAGCGTGAGACAAAGAAAAGAAGGGACAAAATGAGGGATGAGAGATGAAAAAGATGGAGAGAGAAAGGTATCAGATATTCGTACATGTATGAGGCACAGAAGGAAGGGATAAGGAAAGAAATACATACAGCCGCTTAACACAGAGTAGATACAATATAATATAAAACACATCAAAGAAATGGCCTAAAAAAAGACAGCACATAAAGTCGGTTGAAACATTTTTAAATCTGTCACGTGACCAGTTGAATCAGCTGAGTGAAGCATCTCAGCATCATAATAATCCCACGATCCGGAAGTGAAAATCATTTGAAAAGTTGCTTTCATTTTCCTGATTTATTAAAATCAGATTACTTCCGGGTTATTAATATCAATGTTTCAAAGTATTTTTTAGTTCAACACCAAAAGGAAATCCTGTAAATGACAACCACGTTTTATTCAAAATTAATGACATTTAAATTCGTTCAATAATTAAAAAAAATATGTTTCCCTCCTTTAAGAACTATGCCTCGACAAGGAATAGTAATATTGTGGGTGGTAGAGGAGGGATTTAGGTGGGGGGGGGGTATATGCCTCCGGAATCTGGTATTTAACCGTTAAACTTTACAGCACAACAACAGCTGCCTCACGTTGCAGGGTCAGTTTAAAAGATTATTTTAATTTTAATCGTAAGCGGCAATGACGGGTTCTATCTATTTATAGAACAGTTTAAGTTATTCACCAAAACCAATGTCAGTGCCAACGATGGTGCGCACCAAAATGTTTGACCGTGGTAACACTAAGGTATCGTTAGACAGCCGATGTAGGTATTTATAATAAGGTTGGGCACTATTTTTATTATTAATTATAATTTATACTAGATATATTTTTTAATAGACAAATACCAGTAATCCTCTTGGGTATATTTTTTTTAAAAAGAACGATTACAGTAAAAGAAAACAAGAATACCTTTTGACAACTTCGCTAACCCATTGTTACCAGAGATGGGGCGGACAATGCAACATGTTAGTACACTTAAGGCGCTCTCGCAATAAGGAAAGGGAGATATCTGGATCACGTGAGAAAGGGTGTCAGGGTCAACTCGATGTGACTGGACAGATACTGGATGTTCTTGGTCAGGAGAACATACCTGGTGTCTTGGTCTAAACTGTCTCGAGAAGAGACCTGATGTCTTGATCTATACTGTCTCGAGAATAGACCTGGTGTCTTGGTCTATACTGTCTCGAGAATAGACCTGTTGTCTTGGTCTAAACTGTCTCGAGAATAGACCTGGTGTCCTGGTCTAAACTGTCTCCACGGGGCGTTCTTGTACGAAACGTTACATTTTTTGTGATTACCACGAGCTATCAAGACCATTTGAGTGGGAAACTAACTTTAACACATGAGTTAGGTAATGGGTTCGCCTAGGTGAAATATTGAGAAATCGGGGGAAAATACATAAAACTAGTACAATAAATTAATTCTGTAATTTTCGGCTGGAAAATGACGTCACAAAGATTTTATTTACGTTATCGCTCGGTAAAAAATACCGCAGCAAATTGAAACATATAAACATATAAACATATTTATGTATATATTTATAATAATATTATTCTTCATCTCAAAAAGTGACTGGCTGAGGTAAAATCTGACCTCGGCTATAATAAAGAAAACAGAAGTAACACAGTGAATGCTCTTGATTGGAGAAATATGAGAGTAAACCAGGGGTCGGCGAACAGGGGTAAATTACCCCATGTGGGGTAACATGGGAACACTTCGGGGTAATGCAGACTCGTTTGGGGCCTATATAATCCACTAACATCTGCTCCTTTGGAGTAATGACAACATACACTTTTATAATGATGGGGTATCGGGTAAATAGGTTCGCCAATCCCTGGAGTAAACAAATAGAATATTACTGGTCATAAAAAAGAGATCTTGAATTAATTGTGGGACATCAGCCGTTGCTTTATACACACGATGGTGAGAGATAAAAGCAACTAAACGGGAATTTAGTTTGAATACCGCATCAGCGAATATTATTTGAATAATTCACTAGTTAATAGATTCCTAAATTCTAAGTTGCAAGACATTCATTATCATATTGTTTCTTAAGTAGATAAATGGTGGTCGTGGAATTGCTTTATCTGATGCTCGCTATTACTTCTTATACAATACGGAAATATTTTGTCCTGCTGATACAACAACATGAGCAACTTTATTATTGTGACGTTACATTTGCATCGATGCACATGATTATGTGATACTATACTTGATACTCACCATCAACTCAATTTGACAGAACGGGGATTCCCAAACTGAAATGCGCGAGGGCATACGTGCCCTAAAGATATGAACCATTTACTTTTTATTGATGCCTACATTAACTATTCAAATAGTTTATTTTACATGTGGTAGATCACTATTTGTGGTAGATCACTATTTGTGGTAGATCACTATTTGCAAATAAAATAAATTAAATAAAAAATATTCAGATTAGTTAACGGTAGAACATATTTGACATTTGATAAACTAATATCTCATGCATGTTGACAGATACGTACA
Source organism: Ampullaceana balthica (assembly GCA_944989445.1). Taxonomy (NCBI): domain Eukaryota; kingdom Metazoa; phylum Mollusca; class Gastropoda; family Lymnaeidae; genus Ampullaceana; species Ampullaceana balthica. Next base: position 204,792 of record CALYLW010000773.1, on the reverse strand, counting down.
GTAGGTCACGTCTGCAATGCCGCAGTTGAAAATTGTTGAAAAGTACAAGTCTCAGGGTGCAGTCGGAAGGAGATGACATCTAGTACAGTTAGCTGTTTGTCCAAAGTGAACTAAAGGACTTGGCATCTAGTACAGTTAGCTGTTTGTCTCAAGTGAACGAGAGACATGGCATCTAGTATATCTAACCGGTTCCACCGAGTGACCACCTCATTAGTAAGCATCGACTTGCATCAGAGATCGTGTCTGGCGGTTTTTGTTTGTTGAATACTTAATGGAAATTTACTAAAGATGCCGAATGCAGGAATATTTCCATACTTTATTTCCCAAAACACTTTCTCGCCCCCACACACCCTGGTGTTTAGCAGCATCAACGCCCAGTGGGAACAGAGCAAAAATACGTTCCAAGATTGCTCCATGATTATTTACTGCCAAGAGGTTCTGAGTTATGACTTGCAACAGGCCGGAGACAATGCTAGTGGGCAGTCAACAGGCCGGAGACAATGCTAGTGGGCAGTCAACAGGCCGGAGACAATGCTAGTGGGCAGTCAACAGGCCGGAGACAATGCTAGTGGGCAGTCAACAGGCCGGAGACAATGCTAGTGGGCAGTCAACAGGCCGGAGACAATGCTAGTGGGCAGTCAACAGGCCGGAGACAATGCTAGTGGTCAGTCAACAGGCCGGAGACAATGCCATTGGTCAGTCAACAGGCCGGAGACAATGCTAGTGGTCAGTCAACAGGCCGGAGACAATGCTAGTGGGCAGTCAACAGGCCGGAGACAATGCTAGTGGGCAGTCAACAGGCCGGAGACAATGCTAGTGGTCAGTCAACAGGCCGGAGACAATGCTAGTGGTCAGTCAACAGGCCGGAGACAATGCTAGTGGGCATTCAACAGGCCGGAGACAATGCTAGTGGGCAGTCAACAGGCCGGAGACAATGCTAGTGGGCAGTCAACAGGCCGGAGACAATGCTAGTGGGCAGTCAACAGGCCGGAGACAATGCTAGTGGGCAGTCAACAGGCCGGAGACAATGCTAGTGGTCAGTCAACAGGCCGGAGACAATGCTAGTGGGCAGTCAACAGGCCGGACACAATGCTAGTGGGCAGTCAACAGGCCGGACACAATGCTAGTGGGCAGTCAACAGGCCGGAGACAATGCTAGTGGTCAGTCAACAGGCCGGAGACAATGCTAGTGGGCAGTCCCTTAGCCCGTGCCCATTGCACTTAATAGTAATATAATCCTGCACTTTCCTCATCGCTGAATACAGCCGTTGTTACGCATTGAACCACCATCACCATCGCCAGATTTGTTCATGTAATCTTAATCTGGTCTTCCCGTTCATTTTCCTCACTTTTAGCATAGACTTTTATTTACTTAGCACACCCAAGCGGGAAAATAAATAAATTACAATTTCACAAAGCTTGATAAATAATAACGCGAATGTTTTAGTGTGGATGTTTTAGTGTGGATGTTTTAATGTGGATGTTTTAGTGTGGATGTTTTAGTGCGGATGTTTTAGTGTGGATGTTTTAGTGTGGATGTTTTAATGTGGATGTTTTAGTGTGGATGTTTTAGTGCGGATGTTTTAGTGTGGATGTTTTAGTGTGGATGTTTTAATGTGGATGTTTTAGTGTGGATGTTTTAGTGCGGATGTTTTAGCGCGGATGTTTTAGTGTGGATGTTTTAGTGTGGATGTTTTAGTGTGGATGTTTTAGTGTGGATGTTTTAGTGTGGATGTTTTAGTGTGGATGTTTTACTGTGGATGTTTTAGTGCGATGGTTTTAGTGCTGATGTTTTAGTGCGGATGTTTTAGTGCGGATGTTTTAGTGTGGATGTTTTAGTGCGGATGTTTTAGTGCGGATGTTTTAGTGCGGATGTTTTAGTGTGGATGTTTTAGTGCGGATGTTTTAGTGTGGATGTTTTAGTGCGGATGTTTTAGTGCGGATGTTTTAGTGCGGATGTTTTAGTGTGGATGTTTTAGTGTGGATGTTTTAGTGCGGATGTTTCATAATTGACATCAGAAGTCTGTATGATTTCCCCCTCCAAACATCCAAAATCTTATTAGAAATAGAAATATATTTTATGGTGTTTAAAAATCGTTCCAATAAATAGAAGTAAAAAAAAAGATTTTTAAAAACCACGTTTTTATAAGCGGACTAAAAATAAGAAAATAAGATAAAAAAACTTATTAGTCAAGTACTTCGATTTAATATGACTAAAAACGTGGGGCGGGCGCTTATGAGGTTCAACATGTGCGGTTCACTCGTTCTCTCACTTATAGATCTCTCTTTTGCCTTCTAAATTAGAAATCTTTAATTTTTATACCAAACACCCGCCCCACGCTTTTAGTCATATTAAATCGAAGTACTTGAACTGATAAGTTTTAACTTATTTTCTTCTTTATAAGCAATATAAGGGATTTAATTTTAAAAAAAAAGTCCCGTAAAAACAAAGTTTTGGACTATAAATCCCTTATATATGAGCCAGAACTAAAAGTATTGATTATGTTCCAACGCGACAAACATTTACAGACTGACACCGAGTGATGTCCCCTGTCTTTAATAACGGGGGATGGGACGTGAGGGGGTGTCGGCACGACGGTCGACGTCAACGCGTCAACTCAAACTCTCACGTGGAAAAAAAAACAATAACAAACCGTGAATTTGAATTACATACGTTATATTAGGATAAACTAAAAATGCATTAATTTAATTACGGTACGTTCGATCGATCTGATCTTTTGATACGATGCATTGTTAGGTGAGACGGGTCCATGTGCAAAATTTCAGATCGATCGCATCACGGGAAGTCGGTCATTTTTTACTTTTGTTTATCCGCCCGACCGAAGAACGAAGAGATGACGACAAGATTTTGGAGTTAATATAAGGGATTTAATAAAACAAACCAGTAAAAACAAAGTTTTTGACTATAAATCCCTTATATATGAGACATAAATAACAGTATTGATTATGTTCAAGCGCGACAAACATTTACAGACTGAATCTGTCTTAACTCCCTTTTGCTTTATAACCTAGGGGGGGGGGAAGAGGGGAAGGGTCTGGTCACCGATCGCTGGACTGAGCTCAGCGTGACACGTAAAATGTAAACAAATGCACGCCGGTACATCGGCGATGTTGCGTCAACGCGCGAACTGAACTGTCTCGTGAAAAAAAAACAATAACAAACCGTGAAATTTAATTACATATGCCGTATAGAGATAAACAAAAAATGCATTAATTTAATTACGGTACATGCATTGTTAGGTGACACAAGTCTATGTGCCGAATTTCAGCTCGATGGCATCACGGAAAGTGGGTCATTTTTTACTTTTGTTTTTCCGCCCGCCCAAGACAGAGACGGCGGTGAAGTTAATAAAAGGGATTTAAAAATAATGTTCCACAACCAGTTTATTCTGGAGTGGTGCCAAGAAAGACACCACGGCGTTTAGAACATGCATAAATTAATGACGTCCGGTAGGAAAGAACATCAAGCAGTAAATATAATCTTTACTAAATGACATCAAGCAGTAAATATAATCTTTACTAAATGACATCAAGCAGTAAATATAATCTTTACTAAATGACATCAAGCAGTAAATATAATCTTTACTAAATGACATCAAGCAGTAAATATAATCTTTACTAAATGACATCAAGCAGTAAATATAATCTTTACTAAATGACATCAAGCAGTAAATTACAAATATAAATAAAATATAGGAATGATTGACATCCAGAAATTTATGAAAACTAGCAGTAAATGACTTAAAGTAGTCAATGAAATGATGCAGTAAATGACTTAAAAACATCATATGAGGCAATGACATCTAGAAGTAAAAACGGACGGAAAACGTACACAATTTTTTTTTAATGATTTACGGTTTAAATATAAAGTATGGAAATACTTCTTACATCCTCATTTTGCTGTTAAAATTTGAACATTTAAATCATGGACAAAAGCATATTTATTTCATGCGTGAAAAGAAGAAAAAAAATTGGCTGGCCGACAAAATTAAAATTGGAGTGGAAAACGGTCTAGAGAAGGATGATACTTTAAGAAAGTTGATTTTATATACCCCCCCCCCACGGCCAATGACGTCAATGTTTACCAAAAGAATTCATTCTTTCCAACGGCTGACTTCACATTTCGCCGGACTCAGCTGGGCGAGAACGATAAAATTGGGTCATCAATTGCTAGCAGACGACTCCTGTACTCGCTGAAACACTCTGTCCGAGCCCCGGGCCGTACAGATCTTTTCCAACAGTGCGCGTGCCACTCCACGGACTCTCCTGGCGACGGATGGAAAGTAATTGATGTCGTAGAAGTCTAGTAATTATAATTTTCAACGACATGAGCGATACCGATTACTTGAGGACAAACAAACGGATCTGATTTGTATCGGCGCTTCGGGGAAACATGGAATATTTCTAGTCGATAAACTGAGCACTCAAATAACTTAAAGCGATACTGACACATTATACATTCAAAAGTTGTGTTCAAGAAGGTAAAGTATGGTAATCGAGTTTTAAATTTTTTTTAAATAATGAGCTCGAGCAACATTTTGTGAACATAGTCATCAAATTATTAAAGACATCTATAAATAAACTCGATTTGATTGGATATAAGCTTGAGGGTTAGGTCAATATGTCATACGGTCAATAATTGAGTGATGGGGCGTGGAAGGCGTAACGTGGCGGAATGGGAGAGTGTGGACAGAGTGAGAATAGAGTGGACAGAGTGAGAATAGAGTGGACAGAGTGACAATAGAGTGGACAGAGTGAGAATAGAGTGGACAGAGTGACAATAGAGTGGACAGAGTGACAATAGAGTTGACAGAGTGACAATAGAGTGGACAGAGTGAGAATAGAGTGACAGATGTCAGTAAGTCAGTGAGATTCGGAAAGAGAGCGACGAGGGGAAGAAAAAGAGTCACAGAGAATCAACAATTTACGCCAGCACAGTTCTGTGTACTGGTTACTGCGGTTTCTTCGTTCACAACTGCTGGTGCTACCGTTTGCTGATTCTATAGTGACGTCTATTGACCTTGACATGTGTTGTATTTATTTCAACCAGCCCTTTAATTCTTATGAATGTACAGTTTCCAAGTGTTATTGATAGATGTAAACACAAGGCAACGGGTGAAAACCTAAATGTGACATAGGGCCCATGAATATGGCCCTTGAATGTGGCATAGCGCCCATTAATGAATCCGTGCGAATGCAAGGACTTGTTCCCGGGGCCTAGGGCGTCCCTGAGTCACCCAGCTCCGAATGGGTACCTAACATTAGTTAGGCGGCTGGGTAATGCGTGGAACCCTCAAAGCCGTGGCCTGTGAACGCTGCATCACTTGCCAACAGATCATCTGTCATGGTCTGTGGACGCATTAATCTTCTGTATAGAAGGAGCGTCTGTATAGATAAGATAAGATAAGATAAGATAATGTGGCATAGGGCCCATGAATATGGCCCTTGAATGTGGCATAGGGACCATGAATCTAAAACGTTTAGAACCACAAGCGTTGTAGAAGAAAATGCGTCTGATAAACTTAAATGGCAATGTATTACAGTAATATTACATCTTTTGAGCACAGGTAGCGAGCTCATTTGTTGGACTGCAAGGAAAACTATAGACCGTAGACTGTAGACTATAGACTGTAGACTATAGACTGTAGACCGTAGACTGTAGACCGTAGACTGTAGACTGTAGACCGTAGACCGTAGACTGTAGACTGTAGACCGTAGGTAGACCGTAGACTGTAGACCGTAGACCGTAGACTGTAGACCGTAGACTGTAGACCGTAGACCGTAGACTATAGACCGTAGACTGTAGACTGTAGACTTTAGACTGTAATTTTAATTCCTACAAAAATACCGTGATTGTTTACGAGCATTGAAGATGTAAATATGAAACTTATGGACTCTCAGAATTTCAGGATGATCATGGTAGAGGTTTTACATGAATGTAAGATTTCTTCATCTTGAAATACCCTCTGCACTTCCTCGTCTACACGCAATATCTCCAGAATCGACAACCTCCTGCCCTCACCCACCCAGTGTATATTTCCTATATGGATAACAGCAGTCTAACATAACGTATTCCGAAATACGCAGTTATTTTCATCTTAAGAGTCCAGATTTTAAAAAAAAAGACGTCACTTGCATTCATGAACATCGTGAGAGAGAGAGAGAGAGAGAGAGAGAAACAGAGAGAGAGAGAGAGAGAGAGAGAGAGAGAGAGAGAGAGAGAGAGAGAGAGAGAGAGAGAGAGAGAGAAAGAAAGAAAGAGAGAGAGAGAGAGACAAAGAGGGAGACGGTGGAAGGAACGGACTCCCCCACCCCTGGTGAGGATGACAACACCGTTACCATGACGACCGCGACCAAGACGACAGTAGGGCCCCACACAACAGCCCCGGGGCACGTACTAACTACTGTTCCATCCCCGGGCCCTAGTCCAGACACGCCTTATTTAGCCTATTAACGGCTCCCAACGCTAATTACTAGAACCTTCGGCCCCTGGCAGGGGCAGACATGGAGAGGTGGGGGTGTGGAGGGTGTACATGGGTCTAGGTGGGGACAAAGGGGTGTTTAATGTGGGGAGTACAGGGGTGAGCAATGGTGACTACAGAGATGTGTGGAATAAAGGGGTGTGGTGTAGAGGGAATAGAGAAGACACGGGGGCGAGTGAGAGAAGTAAAAGAGAGGTGGAGTGATTGACAAAAAAAGACAATGAAGATACAGGGAGTTGGAGGAGATGGAGATTTAAAGATAGAGGGAGATAGAATCAGGGAGGAAGTCAGAGAGAGTGAGGAAGAGAGGCGTGGTATAAAAAGGAAAGGAGGTATATGTAGAGGGAAGGAGAGCGAGAGAGGGGGAGGTAGTGACAGGGAGGGAGAGAGGGGGAGGGAGGAGAGGCAAAAGCCACAAGACAAAAAAAACCCATAGAACACAAGATAGACCGCGAGGTATAGTCCATTGTCTTTATAATATAGATCAATGTATATACCTATAGACAAACGCAGTCAAGCACTTGGAGAACTGAGTGCTCCACTCCTAGATTCGCTTCTCTGACGAAGACGTTACATTAAAAATTCCCATGCGTCCATTCCTCACACTCGGTCAATAGTCCGCGAATCCCCATAAGACTGAACACAATTTAAAACTTTTCAACAAATCTACGCTCCTCCGTTGGTAGCAGCACATGGACAACGATTGAGCCAGTGAAGACACGAGGGGTGAGGGAAAAACGTTAGAGTTCTTCAACGGTTATCTCTAAGACTTTCAGAGAGAAAAGACACGGGTAGTAGTTGTTTTATCACAACCAGGAAATGTTTCCTTTTAGAAAACATGTCCACAAGATGTAACCCTGAGAGAGCAGACGTGAATTCTTTTGATTTTTACACTGATTCTAAACATGAGGACAAAAAGGTGGGAAAAGTTATCACAATTGTTCCCGTTAAAACGGAGTGAATAACTTAACTAAATCAAATAACTAGATGAAGAGAAGTGCCCGGGGCTTAATCTTAAAGCTGCCTCGTCATAACAGGCTTGCAGCTTGCCCCGTTATAATCCTTTGATTACATGCAAACCTATCACGCTTCTAAACGTCTCACAAAGACGAGACGATTCGAGACAGTTGATTCGATGACCTAGACCGTGTCAAGTTGGTTAGGCTGCTGTGCGACAGCCGATATGAGAAACTTGGTCCATGTAAAGCTACTGTGAAACAGCCGATATGAGAAACGTGATCCATGTAAAGCTACTATAAAACAGCCCATATGAGAAACTTGGTCCATGTAAAGCTACTATAAAACAGCCGATATGAGAAACGTGGTCCATGTAAAGCTACTATAAAACAGCCCATATGAGAAACTTGGTCCATGTAAAGCTACTATAAAACAGCCCATATGAGAAACTTGGTCCATGTAAAGCTACTGTGAAATAGCCGATTTGAGAAACGTGATCAGTGTAAAGCTACTGTGAAAGAAATTTGTTCCTGGTAAAGCGAGAGTGCGACAGCCGATATAAGAAAGTTGTCCATTGTACACCCAGCCAAAGTTCTTGTTAATTAAGCTTTACTTATTAATTGCAACAATGTAAATGAAAATGTCTATCTTGAACATAAATGAGAGCTTTAGCACTTTCACAAAGAACGTATATATCATTTTGGCAAGAAACTAGCGTACGACGATATAACAACAACCATTCTTATCATGACAATACCCGGGTGTAGCACTATGATTATACCTGTGTGTAGCACTATGATTATACCCGTGTGTAGCACTATGATTATACCCATGTGTAGTACTATGATTATACCCATGTGTAGCACTACGATTATGCTCATGTTTAGCACTATGATTATACCCATGTGTAGCACTGTGATTATACCCATGTGTAGCACTATGATTATACCCATGTGTAGCACTATGATTATACCCATGTGTAGCACTATGATTATACCCATGTGTAGCACTATGATTATACCCATGTGTAGCACTATGATTATACCCGTGTGTAGCACTATGATTATACCCATGTGTAGCACTATGATTATACCCATGTGTAGCAGCACTATGATTATACCCATGTGTAGCACTGTGATTATACCCGTGTGTAGCACAATGATTATACCCGTGTGTAGCACAATGATTATACCCATGTGTAGCACAATGATTATACCCATGTGTAGCAGCACTATGATTATACCCATGTGTAGCACAATGATTATACCCATGTGTAGCACAATGATTATACCCATGTGTAGAAGCACTATGATTATACCCATGTGTAGCACAATGATTATACCCATGTGTAGCACTACGATTATACCCATGTGTAGCACTATGATTATACCCATGTGTAGCACTATGATTATACCCGTGTGTAGAACTATGATTATACCCATGTGTAGCACTACGATTATACCCATGTGTAGCACTATGATTATACCCATGTGTAGCACTACGATTATACCCGTGTGTAGCACTATGATTATACCCATGTGTAGCACTATGATTATACCCATGTGTAGCACTATGATTATACCCATGTGTAGCACAATGATTATACCCATGTGTAGCACTATGATTATACCCATGTGTAGCACAATGATTATACCCATGTGTAGCACTATGATTATACCCATGTGTAGCACAATGATTATACCCATGTTTAGCACTATGATTATACCCATGTGTAGCACAATGATTATACCCATGTGTAGCACTATGATTATACCCATGTGTAGCACAATGATTATACCCATGTGTAGCACTATGATTATACCCATGTGTAGCACAATGATTACACGCGTGTCAGAGAATCAGAACTATAACGGGTAAAACATGTGACTCCCATGAGTGTATCGTGAGGACCACTGAATGCGTGACGTAACAGTCTGCACCAAAGACGTCACACCCATCATGACCTCAACGTGATCGGCTTACTGTCGTGTCACAGACATGCAACAGATATTGACTTCATCGATCACCCCCTCCCCCCCCCCAAACATCCTTTTTCTTTGGTTGTGTTCCAGCCCAAGTGGAAACGCCAAACTAACATAATGTGGATATGACGTCATACAAAAACCAAACTGACACAATGTGTATATGACGTCATACAAACACCAAACTAACACAATGTGAATATGACGTCATACAAACACCAAACTAACACAATGTGAATATGACGCTGTGAAATGACAACATACAAACACCAAACTAACACAATGTGAATATGACGCTGTGAAATGACAACATACAAACACCAAACTAACACAATGTGAATATGACGCTGTCCAATGACAGCATACAAACACTAAACTGACACATTGTGAATATGACGCTGTGATATGACAGCATACAAACATGACCCGACTACTTAAACTTGGATGGCAGAATTATATTTGTGAACTATTCCGGGAGATGACGTCATCACATTATAACATCCATTATGGTAGCTAATAGGCCAACATATCTTTGTGTGTTGTCTTCATTCGTCGTGGCGCCATCTATTGGCAGTGTCTTGTCTTGTCTATGTGTCATCTATTGGCAGTGTCTTGTCTATGTGTCATCTATTGGCAGTGTCTTGTCTATGTGTTATCTATTGGCAGTGTCTTGTCTATGTGTCATCTTTTGGCAGTGTCTTGTCTTGCCTATGTGTCATCTATAGACAGTGTCTTGTCTTGTCTATGTGTCATCTATTGGCAGTGTCTTGTCTATGTGTCATCTATTGGCAGTGTCTTGTCTTGTTTATGTGTTATCTATTGACAGTGTCTTGTCTATGTGTCATCTTTTGGCAGTGTCTTGTCTTGTCTATGTGTAATCTATTGACAGTGTCTTGTCTTGTCTATGTGTCATCTATTGGAAGTGTCTTGTCTTGTCTATGTGTCATCTATTGACAGTGTCTTGTCTTGTCTATGTGTCATCTATTGGCAGTGTCTTGTCTTGTCTATGTGTCATCTATTGACAGTGTCTTGTCTTGTCTATGTGTCATCTATTGACAGTGTCTTGTCTTGTCTATAAAACTAAGTTTCTATTGTAAGGGTTTATCATATTTTAAATTAGTTTGAATTTTATAAAAATATTTCAGTGGAGAAATTCCAAAACAGATGTCTGCTCTTATAAAAGTAATTTATCCCCCCCCTATGTCCTACCAAACCTGGCAACTCACTCTGTAACATCAGCTCGTGAACACGTGCTCAGGACTTGGGAGGGACTTAATGCTACACGACAGCCAGACATCAAAGTACAAACAGGGCGTCTAGACAAGATATTTATAACTTCAGAATATTACAGATTTGAGTGACAGTGATGTTTGATAGGTCTATACTATTATATATAGGAAATAACCATCTGGAAACGAAACAGAATTTCTGGAAACACACAGACTTTAAAAAACTACACAGACTTTCATAAACTACACAGACTTTCATAAACTACACAGACTTTCATAAACTACACAGACTTTCATAAACTACACAGACTTTCATAAACTACACAAACTTTCATCAACTACACAGACTTTCAAGAGTACCACACAATTTTTTGAGAGTACGACAACCGATTTGGACAGCAACAATTTTCGTCAAGTCGCACAATTGTCTGGATATGTTTAATACAATCACATCATAGCATATTTCTGGGTGCAGCAGTGGAAATAAAACATGACTCTTAGAGTTGAAGAAATGAATTTCTGTACAATTCTTTTCATTTTCAACATACACACACAAACGTGAATCTGTACTTGAGATTGATATAAAGGATTGGGTCTGCGTGCAATTCTTTGTATAGAAAGAAAAAAGTTTAACAAGTAATGAAAAAGGTAAAGTCTGGGCAATGGACAACAATTCGACACGATTACTTGCCGACACGTTCGTAATATTGTATAAGTCCTGGTTTACTCATAATTCAATTGTGCAGTAGCTTCTCCTCCGTGAATAAGGGCCAGGCATTTCGGACCAAACTTGTAGGGTATTTTGTTACAGTTTTCATCACACTTACTAATAATAATCATAATCAAAAGAACAAGGCAAGACGACACGTTATATAAACATGATAACCTCCTAATTTAAAGAATTCAAAGCCAACATATTAATTTGACAAAATTTACACAATGAATTTTAGCGGGGAAAAAAAATAACAGTTTTAAAAGAACCATCGTGTTTATCAGACTAAGTGATTTAAGAAAATAAGTCAGGTCCAGAAACTAACTTTTTAAATAATGGTTTTAGAATTTTTATAATTCATTAAATATTCCTAACGTGTGTCAATGCTAGTCTATAGGTGGTTAGAAGGACAAGGTCATGCTACAATACAATGTTAGTCCTACGTCATTCTTACATTTCAAAATTAACAATGTGAGGGTATCACTTCCACAACTCCCATGCACGCATCGCCCCCCCCCTCTCCTCACTCACACGCCCAGGTAGAAAGATGACACCTTGCAGGTACATGCAGGTACTTACATCTGAGTCGGGTCCATTATCAGCACCCGGACATATGAAACACACGAACTCATGACATCTCTTGTGGACGACCAGACTGCACACTGAATGTTCCAAGAAAAAGAAACAAAAATGATTAACATGACGTGGTGTAAGTTGTATATAGTCTAAGTCAGTCTAAGACAGTATAAGTCAACTTGCCGTATTGTTGTCTTTAGCCTGTAAACTTGTATTGTTATCAAACTTTTTTAATTGAATCTTTTAAGTTTTTAAGTGAATTCTTCATCCCCTGAACATAACAATACCACAAGTGTATGCCAAGAGTTTGTAGGATTGCAACTTAAAATAAACTCTGCTTAACGCCGGGTCGTACATTTGACCACTCAAGTCCATAATACATGTATTGTCCCACATTTGACCACTCATGTCCATAATACATGTACTGTCCCACATTTGACCACTGATGTCCATAATACATGTATTGTCCCACATTTGACCACTCATGTCCATAATACATGTACTGTCTGACATTTGACCACTCATATCCATAATAATGTCTACAGGTGAAAACGTTAGAAGCTCTGTAATTAATTGGTCAATTTATTATCGACATAATTTATTATTCTGCACATCAAGTGGCAGGATAAGATCACGAATTTCGAGGTACTCAGAAGGAGTCCTATGCTGAGCATGCACTCAATCCTGAGTGAGAGGCGCCTACGGTGGTTGGGACATGTCCGCAGGATGAGCCCGGAGCGCATTCCAAGGGCCTTGCTTTACGGCGAGCTGGCAACTGGTATGCGGAAGAGAGGACGCCCCTGCTTGCGCTTCAAGGATGGCTGCAAGAAAGACATGACTCTGGTGCAGATTGACCATAAAACGTGGGAGACCATTGCTGAGGAGCGCACCTCCTGGCGGGCAAAAGTGCGCGAGGGCATCCAAGTCGCGGAAGCTTCCCTTACAGCCAGGAGCGAGGAGAAAAGGGCCAGGAGAAAGGGGAAGGGGGGACAGAGGAGCAGGAGGAAACGCCATCATCCCATGAGGATGGACGGATGCCATAGAATAGAATTATCGACAGTAAAAAAAGGGATTCGTCAGGATTTAACAAAAATATAGAAGTAAAGAAATGATGGGAATATTGGATCACATACTGGTGCAAACTTGTCTAGGGCTCCATTTCTGATGCAAGAGTTCTTACCATTATGACACATAAGAGCGACAGCTTTATATAAGAGAGAAAGCCCCCTTCCCCCAACTCGTGATGTCCACCACTGGTCAGTGGTTAATCAATATCTGACCAGGTCCGCTCGGCCAGATGGTAACGTCGATATTTCATATCAGAAATTCCAGACCCGAATAGTGCAGTGAGTCTCAAACGGGGCAGACTGTCATAAAAGTGGGGTACGGCTTCGAGCCATTTAAATGTCAACCTGGGAATAAGCTGATCAAGTAGATACATGTCAAGTAGATACATGTCAAGTAGATACATGTCAAGTGGATACATGTCAAGTGGATACATGTCAAGTAGATACATGTCAAGTAGATACATGTCAAGTGGATACATGTCAAGTGGATACATGTCAAGTAGATACATGTCAAGTGGATACATGTCAAGTAGATACATGTCAAGTAGATACATGTCAAGTGGATACATGTCAAGTAGATACATGTCAAGTGGATACATGTCAAGTAGATACATGTCAAGTAGATACATGTCAAGTAGATACATGTCAAGTGGATACATGTCAAGTGGATACATGTCAAGTGGATACATGTCAAGTGGATACATGTCAAGTGGATACATGTCAAGTAGATACATGTCAAGTGGATACATGTCAAGTAGATACATGTCAAGTAGATACATGTCAAGTGGATACATGTCAAGTAGATACATGTCAAGTAGATACATGTCAAGTAGATACATGTCAAGTAGATATATGTTAAGTAGATACATGTCAAGTGGATACATGTCAAGTAGATACATGTCAAGTAGATACATGTCAAGTAGATAAATGTCAACCAATAATTTAAACTTAATCACTAGTGACGTCACAGTTACAGGCCGTAGAGTCTTGGTATTTCAAACATTTTACCGCAGACCGACACGTTACTCTAATCTCCTGGCGGCTCTGGGCGGGAACATAAACCGTGGCCAGTAGCTAATATGATATTTAATACATGTAATACTAAACTTTGTTAACTGTTCAAATACAGAGGCCTAATCAAACGAGGAACACAATGGTTCTCTGATACCTTGACGTAAGCCATATCGTTTATTGCTCTCCCCGTATATTCACTATTTTATATTATATATATATATATATATATATTGGTGGGACGGACTTTGGAGTGTGAGAGTCCCATGGAGGTACACAGTTTCCATAGACCTAAGATCGCCCGTACCAACTCTTCACAGTTTCCATAGGCCTAAGATCGCCCGTACCAACTCTCCCCAGTTTCCATAGGCCTAAGATCGCCCGTACCAACTCTCCACAGTTTCCATAGGCCTAAGATCGCCCGTACCAACTCTCCCCAGTTTCCATAGGCCTAAGATCGCCCGTACCAACTCTCCACAGTTTTCATAGGCCTAAGTTCGCCCGTACCAACTCTCCCCAGTTTCCATAGGCCTAAGATCGCCCGTGACAACTCTTTTCAGTTTCCATAGGCCTAAGATCGCCCGTACCAACTCTCCCCAGTTTCCATAGGCCTAAGATCGCCCGTGACAACTCTTTTCAGTTTCCATGGGCCTAAGGTCACCCGTACCAACTCTCCACACTTTCCATGGGCCTAAGATCGCGCCGTACCAACTCTCCACAGTTTCCATAGGCCTAAGATCACCCGTACCAAATCGTAGTTTCTGCGCTCAGCATAATGTTTTCCGGAAATCGTATATTATTTTCCCCACAACCAGATGTAGAGCCGCGATCATAAGTAATCAAGATTTACGAGTTAACACATTTGACGGTTTGGTTAGTGATGTATCTTTGTACTCATTGAATAGCATTGTCCTATTGCCTCTTTAACAAACAAGCGAACAAGTACACAAACAAGCGAAGAAGCACACAGCAAGCGAACAAGTACACAATAAGCGAACAAGTACACACTTGGCCAAACTTTATACTGGGAATATCCTGTGTCCAAATTGTTTATTTACATAGCATACACCAAACACATATCAATTACTCCAGGAAATATTTCCTTTCAGAATTGAATTAGTCAAAAATTCAATGAGATTGTCTTTAGTAAACATTGTTTTATTCAGTATCGTGTATCATAGTAACATGCTTAAGTAAGTCAGTACTTTCTGTCAGTGTTTTCTGTCAGTGTTTTCTGTCAGTGTTTTCTGTCAGTGTTTTCTGTCAGTGTTTTCTGTCAGTGTTTTCTGTCAGTGTTTTCTGTCAGTGTTTTCTGTCAGTGTTTTCTTTTACTTCCACCTAATTGGAGCCCAACACGCCCCCCCCCCTTATCATGATGGTCAATTAAACAAATTATTGATTTGCTCATGTGCTGATTTGGAATTTTTCTTGGAATTTATTTCCATTGTTAAACAGATTTCGTTTTCTGTATTTTTTATGTGTAAATTTCCATCTCATTTTATTTAACTTGCTGTTATTTTTTGTTCTTGATTGAAGTTTCCCTTCCTTTAATTCCCTTCCGCGCTCTGCTTTGCTTTCCTCGAAAACATAAAAATGAATCTCAACTTTTATGTTAGTTTTAAAGGTGAATCTGTCTCCTCCCTCCTCCCCCCCCCTCCCCAAAGCCATGAAGTTTGACAGGAAGATTGTAGCAAGATTGTAGCAAGATTGTTTGTGCCCTGACAAGTGAATGTTTAGCTGATAAAATTGTTTGTCTCGTGCGTGGGATGTTACTCCTAATTTTGTCAATTATTTATATTACTATTAAATAAAACAAGGACAAGTAAATTAAAATAGTTTCTCTCGAAAACCAAAGTAAACAAACTGTAAAGTAGAAATATACACCAAAGTAAACGAACTGTAAAGTAGAAATATACACCAAAGTAAACGAACTGTAAAGTAGAAATATACACCAAAATTTTGGTAAAAAATTATTTTTCAGAAAAGTTCCGTTTGTTTTAAAATAACAGAAATTCCCGTCTTAACAATTATTTGTTAGTGGTTGGGTTTTGAATGATTGTATGATAGCTGATTGTATGATAGCTGATTGCATGATAGCTGATTGTATAATAGCTGATTGTATGATAGCTGATTGTATGATAGCTGATTGTATAATAGCTGATTGTATGATAGCTGATTGTATGATAGCTGATTGTATGATAGCTGATTGTATAATAGCTGATTGATGAGTAATTGAAACATACCACTCGCTCCCAACAGCCCCCGTCCCTGCATGCCAGAATGTATCACCATCTACATCTACCATCTACATCACCATCTATATCACCATCTACATCTACCATCTATATCTACCACCTATATCACCATCTATATCTACCATCTACATCTACCATCTACATCTACCATCTACATCTACCATCTACATCTACCATCTATATCTACCATCTACATCTACCATCTACATCTACCATCTATATCTACCATCTACATCTACCATCTACAATCTATATCTACCATCTACATCTACCATCTATATCACCATCTACATCTACCATCTATATCTACCATCTATATCACCATCTACATCTACCATCTATATCTACCACCTATATCACCATCTATATCTACCATCTACATCTACCATCTGTATATACCATCTATATCCACCATCTACATCCACCATCTACATCTACCATCTACATCTACTATCTACATCTACCATCTACAATCTATATCTACCATCTACATCTACCATCTGTATATACCATCTATATCCACCATCTACATCCACCATCTACATCTACCATCTACATCTACTATCTACATCTACCATCTACCACCTATATCACCATCTATATCTACCATCTACATCTACCATCTGTATATACCATCTATATCCACCATCTACATCCACCATCTACATCCACCATCTACATCTACCATCTACATCTGCCATCTATATCACCATCTACATCTACCATCTATATCTACCATCTATATCACCATCTACATCTACCATCTATATCTACCACCTATATCACCATCTATATCTACCATATACATCTACCATCTACATCTACCATCTATATCACCATCTATATCTACCACCTATATCACCATCTATATCACCATCTATATCTACCATCTATATCTACCACCTATATCACCATCTATATCACCATCTATATCTACCATCTATATCTACCATCTATATCACCATCTATATCACCATCTATATCTACCATCTACATCTACCATCTGTATATACCATCTATATCCACCATCTACATCCACCATCTACATATACATCTACCATCTACATCTACCACCTATATCACCATCTACATCTACCATCTACATCTACCATCTACTTCTACCATCTACATCTACCATCTACATCTACCATCTACATCTACCATCTACATCTACCATCTACCATCTATATCTACCATCTACATCTACCATCTAAATCTACCATCTACATCTACCATCTACATCTACCATCTACATCTACCATCTACATCTACCATCTACATCTACATCTACCATCTACATCTACCATCTACCTCTACCACCTATATCACCATCTACATCTACCATCTACATCCACCATCTACATCTACCATCTACATCTACCATCTACATCTACCATCTACATCTACCATCTACATCTACCATCTACATCTACCATCTACATCTACCATCTACATCTACCATCTACATCTACCATCTACATCTACCATCTACATCTACCATTTACATCTACCATCTACATCTACCATCTACATCTACCATCTACATCTACCATTTACATCTACCATCTACATCTACCATCTACCATTTACATCTACCATCTACATCTACCGTCTACACCTACCATCTACATCTACCATTTACATCTACCATTTACATCTACCATCTACATCTACCGTCTACACCTACCATCTACATCTACCATTTACATCTACCATTTACATCTACCATCTACATCTACCGTCTACACCTACCATCTACATCTACCATTTACATCTACCATTTACATCTACCATCTACATCTACCGTCTACACCTACCATCTACATCTACCATTTACATCTACCATTTACATCTACCATCTACCATCTACATCTACCGTCTACACCTACCATCTACATCTACCATCTACATCTACCATTTACATCTACCATTTACATCTACCATCTACATCTACCGTCTACACCTACCATCTACATCTACCATTTACATCTACCATTTACATCTACCATCTACATCTACCGTCTACACCTACCATCTACATCTACCATTTACATCTACCATCTACATCTACCATCTACACCTACCATCTACATCTACCATTTACATCTACCATTTACATCTACCATTTACATCTACCATCTACCATCTACATCTACCGTCTACACCTACCATCTACATCTACCATTTACATCTACCATTTACATCTACCATCTACATCTACCGTCTACACCTACCATCTACATCTACCATTTACATCTACCATTTACATCTACCATCTACCATCTACATCTACCGTCTACACCTACCATCTACATCTACCATCTACATCTACCATCTACATCTACCATCTACATCTACCATCTACATCTACCATTTACATCTACCATTTACATCTACCATCTACCATCTACATCTACCGTCTACACCTACCATCTACATCTACCATCTACATCTACCATCTACATCTACCATCTACATCTACCATTTACATCTACCATTTACATCTACCATTTACATCTACCATCTACCATCTACATCTACCGTCTACACCTACCATCTACATCTACCATCTACACCTACCATCTACATCTACCATCTACATCTACCATCTACATCTACCATCTACATCTACCATCTACATCTACCATTTACATCTACCATTTACATCTACCATCTACCATCTACATCTACCGTCTACACCTACCATCTACATCTACCATTTACATCTACCATTTACATCTACCATCTACATCTACCATCTACATCTACCGTCTACACCTACCATTTACATCTACCATTTACATCTACCATCTACCATCTACACCTACCATCTACATCTACCATTTACATCTACCATTTACATCTACCATTTACATCTACCATCTACATCTACCGTCTACACCTACCATCTACATCTACCATTTACATCTACCATCTACCATCTACACCTACCATCTACATCTACCATTTACATCTACCATTTACATCTACCATTTACATCTACCATCTACATCTACCGTCTACACCTACCATCTACATCTACCATCTACATCTACCATTTACATCTACCATCTACATCTACCGTCTACACCTACCATCTACACCTACCATCTACATCTACCATTTACATCTACCATCTACATCTACCGTCTACACCTACCATCTACATCTACCATTTACATCTACCATTTACATCTACCATCTACATCTACCGTCTACACCTACCATCTACATCTACCATTTACATCTACCATCTACCATCTACACCTACCATCTACATCTACCATTTACATCTACCATTTACATCTACCATTTACATCTACCATCTACATCTACCGTCTACACCTACCATCTACATCTACCATTTACATCTACCATTTACATCTACCATCTACATCTACCGTCTACACCTACCATCTACATCTACCATCTACATCTACCATTTACATCTACCATCTACATCTACCGTCTACACCTACCATCTACATCTACCATTTACATCTACCATTTACATCTACCATCTACATCTACCGTCTACACCTACCATCTACATCTACCATTTACATCTACCATCTACCATCTACATCTACCATTTACATCTACCATCTACATCTACCATTTACATCTACCATTTACATCTACCATCTACCATTTACATCTACCATCTACATCTACCATTTACATCTACCATTTACATCTACCATCTACCATTTACATCTACCATTTACATCTACCATCTACCATTTACATCTACCATCTACCATTTACATCTACCATCTACATCTACCATCTATATCTACCATCTACATCACCATCTATATATACCATCTATATCTACCATCTATATCCACCATCTACATATACATCTACCATCTACATCTACCACATATATCACCATCTACATCTACCATCTACATCTACCATCTACATCTACCATCTACATCTACCATCTACATCTACCATCTATATCACCATCTACATCTACCATCTACATCTACCATCTACATCTACCATCTACATCTACCATCTACATCTACCATCTACATCTACCATCTACATCTACCATCTACATCTACCATCTACCATCTACATCTACCATCTACATCTACCATCTACATCTACCATCTACATCTACCATTTACATCTACCATCTACATCTACCATCTACATCTACCATCTACATCTACCATTTACATCTACCATCTACATCTACCATCTACCATTTACATCTACCATCTACATCTACCGTCTACACCTACCATCTACATCTACCATTTACATCTACCATCTACCATCTACATCTATCATTTACATCTACCATCTACATCTACCATCTATATCTACCATCTACATCACCATCTACATCAAAATCTATATCTACCATCTACATCTACCGTCTACACCTACCATCTACATCTACCATCTACACCTACCATCTACATCTACCATCTACATCTACCATCTACATCTACCATCTACATCTACCATCTACATCTACCATCTACATCTACCATTTACATCTACCATTTACATCTACCATCTACCATCTACATCTACCGTCTACACCTACCATCTACATCTACCATTTACATCTACCATTTACATCTACCATCTACATCTACCGTCTACACCTACCATCTACATCTACCATTTACATCTACCATCTACCATCTACACCTACCATCTACATCTACCATTTACATCTACCATTTACATCTACAATTTACATCTACCATCTACATCTACCGTCTACACCTACCATCTACATCTACCATTTACATCTACCATCTACCATCTACACCTACCATCTACATCTACCATTTACATCTACCATTTACATCTACCATTTACATCTACCATCTACATCTACCGTCTACACCTACCATCTACATCTACCATCTACATCTACCATTTACATCTACCATCTACATCTACCGTCTACACCTACCATCTACACCTACCATCTACATCTACCATTTACATCTACCATCTACATCTACCGTCTACACCTACCATCTACATCTACCATTTACATCTACCATTTACATCTACCATCTAAATCTACCGTCTACACCTACCATCTACATCTACCATTTACATCTACCATCTACCATCTACACCTACCATCTACATCTACCATTTACATCTACCATTTACATCTACCATTTACATCTACCATCTACATCTACCGTCTACACCTACCATCTACATCTACAATTTACATCTACCATTTACATCTACCATCTACATCTACCGTCTACACCTACCATCTACATCTACCATCTACATCTACCATTTACATCTACCATCTACATCTACCGTCTACACCTACCATCTACATCTACCATTTACATCTACCATTTACATCTACCATCTACATCTACCGTCTACACCTACCATCTACATCTACCATTTACATCTACCATCTACCATCTACATCTACCATTTACATCTACCATCTACATCTACCATTTACATCTACCATTTACATCTACCATCTACCATTTACATCTACCATCTACATCTACCATTTACATCTACCATTTACATCTACCATCTACCATTTACATCTACCATTTACATCTACCATCTACCATTTACATCTACCATCTACCATTTACATCTACCATCTACATCTACCATCTATATCTACCATCTACATCACCATCTATATATACCATCTATATCTACCATCTATATCCACCATCTACATATACATCTACCATCTACATCTACCACCTATATCACCATCTACATCTACCATCTACATCTACCATCTACATCTACCATCTACATCTACCATCTACATCTACCATCTACATCTACCATCTACATCTACCATCTACATCTACCATCTATATCACCATCTACATCTACCATCTACATCTACCATCTACATCTACCATCTACATCTACCATCTACATCTACCATCTACATCTACCATCTACATCTACCATCTACCATCTACATCTACCATCTACATCTACCATCTACATCTACCATCTACATCTACCATTTACATCTACCATCTACATCTACCATCTACATCTACCATCTACATCTACCATCTACATCTACCATTTACATCTACCATCTACATCTACCATCTACCATTTACATCTACCATCTACATCTACCGTCTACACCTACCATCTACATCTACCATTTACATCTACCATCTACCATCTACATCTACCATTTACATCTACCATCTACATCTACCATCTATATCTACCATCTACATCACCATCTACATCAAAATCTATATCTACCATCTACATCTACCATCTACATCTACCATCTACATCACCATCTATATCACCATCTACATCTACCATCTACATCTACCATCTACATCTACCATCTATATCTACCATCTATATCTACCATCTATATCTACAATCTATATCTACCATCTATATCTACCATCTACATTTGACCATCGTGGTAAACTCCCCCCCACCCCAACTGACACAGACTCCCCCCACCCAAACTGACACAGACTCCCCCCACCCCAACTAACACAGACTCCCCCACCCAAACTGACACAGACTCCCCCCACCCCCAACTAACACAGACTCCCCCCCCCAACTGACACAGACTCCCCCCACCCCCAATTGACACAGACCCCCACCCCAACTGACACAGACTCCCCCCACCCCAACTGACACAGACCCCCCACCCCAACTGACACAGACTCCCCCCATCCCCAACTGACACAGACCCCCACCCCAACTGACACAGACCCCCACCACAACTGACACATATGATTAATTCTCTTGAATGTTACATAACACTCATAGCAGTCTGCCAGCTGTACCATCACCTGTACCATCACCTGTACCATCACCTGTACCATCACACAGCACATAAATACAACTCTGGATGTGTTAAATTCATCGCCTAGTCTTAGCGGACACATTACTCCGATGACATACTTCAACATCCAAGATTTGACATCATCTTTATTCAGTGTTCACTGACAGCTCCGAATAGGGTTGCCAGATGTCCGGTTTTTAACCGGACTGTCCGGTATTATCGTTATTTGTCCAGTTAAAAAATTGAAGCAATACCGGACATGCATGTGTCCGGTATTTTCAATTTTCTTACTATTTTCTTTATATCAATACGCTAGTAGGCTTTTTTTAAGCAATCTTAAAATATTCTGATTATAGAATCGACCGTTTGACTAATTACGTTACGCATCGAAATTTGCAATTCTGATTGTAATAAAAAACACAGCCAAGAGCTATTTTGTAACCAAACATAACGCGATTTGAGATTTGCGATTGAGGAGAATGATCAAATCAATACTTTCTTTGATAAAATAAACACAATAATTGGTTTTATTGTGATTTTGGGTAAGAATGACTTAATATTTTCTTTAATTTAATTACATATTCAAAACAGTGATTTTTGTATACATTTAAATTGCTTTATTCTTAGCAAAGCCGGTTGGTGCGTCGATTTCTGTGGTTATTTACATTTTACTACTTGATACAGCCTTCCCGTGACTAGTCGGCTTGTCGGTGATCCCGATACGGCATACATAAGGTGACCAGACGTCCCGATTTCAGCTTTCATGTCCCGCTTAAGCAAGGGTCGGGGAACTTTTTGTCTTCGAGAGCCATAAACACAACATATTTTGAAAAGTAATTCCGTGAGAGCCATACATTATGTTTAAAACTAAAAATTCAAGTAAATAATAGCATTTTGTGTAATTTCAACACTAAACTTACAATAATTATGTCGCTGAATTCCTTTAAATAACATTTTTATGCTGTTTTTTTTTAATTTTCAATTAATATTATGTAGATCAAATGAGTCTGAATAAACGTTGCTTTTTTAAATCCTTTATATCAACTCGTGGTGTCTTCGGCCGACGTTGTCGCCAAAACTTTTGATCGATTTTTAACCCACTTGCTCGCAAGATAGCGAGCTGAAATTTTGCAGGCAGTTTGGTACCGATGATAAAAACAATGTATCAAAATTTCAGATCGATCGCATGTACCGTAATTAAATTATTGATTTTTTAGATTATTTTATTTATTCCTATGTATCATGCTATTTTTTGAGATAGAGCGTCGCGGTGCGTATTATATTGAACAACCTTTCTGTCGCGCAATAAGGTGCGTATTTTATTGACAGCTCTTTTTATAAACATATTCCTGATCGGTGCGCATTATATTAAACATGTTTTACGACACAACTGCAATTTTGTATTTCTGGATGGTCTGGCGCTGCGTATTATAATGAACATTCTTTTAGTTACTTCTCGTACATAAAGGATTTATAGTCAAAAACTTGGTTTTTTACGGGTTTTTCTTATTTAAATCCTTTATATTAACTCGTGGTGTCTGCGGCCGACCTTGCTTGCTTGCTTGTCGCCAAAACTTTTGATCGATTTTTAACCCACTTGCTCGCAAGATAGCGAGCTGAAATTTTGCAGGCAGTTTCGTACCGATGATAAAAACAATGTATCAAAATTTCAGATCGATCGCATGTACCGTAATTAAATTATTGATTTTGTAGATTATTTTATTTATTCCTATGTATCATGCTATTTTTTGAGATAGAGTGTCGCGGTGCGTATTATATTGAACAACCTTTCTGTCGCGCAATAAGGTGCGTATTTTACTGACAACACTTTTTATAAACCTATTCCTGATCGGTGCGCATTATATTAAACACGTTTTACGACACAACTGCAATTTTGTATTTTTGGATGGTCTTGCGCTGCGTGTTATAATGAACATTCTTTTAGTTACGTCTCATACGTAAAGAATTTATAGTCAAAAACTTGGTTTTTTACGGGTTGTTTTTATTTTAAAAATTATTTTTTTAATTATTTATTTATTTTTATTTTATAAACGAACATTTGTATGAGAGCCAGATGCAGCCATCAATAGAGCCACATCTGGCTCGCGAGCCATGGTTTCCCGACCCCTGCGCTAAAGTGACCAGACGTCCCAATTTTTGCTCCAGAAACCTGGGAGGGGATCTCCCCCACCTCTCCGTGGATCCCCGTCTCGCTTTGCCCCCCCCCAACGAAAATCTGGTCACCTTAGAAAAAAAAACACTAGTGTCCGGTATTTTTGAGACAGCCAACTGGCAACCCTAGCTCCGAACAGAGACGATTAAAGTCAACAAATACGAATGTCACCCGTGCCAACATCGCATCTTGTAGAAACTTGATTTAACATGATCAGACGATGGAACAGGATATTTTGTGACATGTGACAGGGTACTTTCTGACAATGTGACAGGATATTTTCTGACAATGTGACAGGATATTTTCTGACACTGTGACTCACTAAACAACCAGACGGAGGTGTACAAATCCAAGAGGTCAACGCTGTCATGGCTACCCTTGCTATCATAACGCTCCATCTCCACGCCACCGCCTTGTTCACCCCCACTCCTGAGAGAATAGGTCAGCCTCATTTAAATGACAATAGGTCAGGTCATGTCATAGGTCACTTCACTCCCGACTCCAGCTCGCGGCTAAAGGATATGGTAATGAACATCAGGCACACGTTGCGAGACTGTTGTCATGTCAAAGGAAGACAAGACAATGTACCAGGGCACAGCAAGAGCACTAGCTGTCCTTAACAGTATCACAGGGAAGACTGCAAGGACATTATAATATCACTGGGATACGTTTTTAGTTTTGTCCTTATTAGACAAGACAATATGCTAGCACATATCCAGATTTTTATCCCTAAGACTAAATTTAATTTAAAATAAGTTTCTCCAACTGAAAATTGAACCCCGCACCTCCAGGTCAGCTCTATTACACTATAGCTAACAATTCGACCACCGATATCTGACAAATTCTGATATCAACACATTGAAATTGTGTGTATCCCTCTAGGGCGAATTGTGGCGTGGTTCATTGGGTGAGCGATCATATAGACATAAACTAACAATGCATTCATTTAATTACGGTACATTCGATCGATCTGAAATTTTGATACAATGTATTGTCATCCACGATCTATCTGTGGTAAAATTTTGAGATCTCTGGGACCACCAGAAGTGGCGTAATTTTACGTTACAAGATTTGACGGATACAACATACAACATACAAACAGTGTGACTTAAATAAAAGCGTGTAATAAAAAGTGATTGACATGAAAAACGCGCAGTTAAATTGAAATCTTCAAAGTTGGAGCAACATCAAATTGGAAGTGGTCGTAGTATTTCACAATTTTTAACTGACATTGTTAAATGTATGATGCTTGAATCATAATAAAATAATAATACGAGCCTTGTAACAGACGTTTGTGTTGTGATTACGTTGTTTGAGCTTGCGACTTGAATGAATGAATCGGGAGACTGCGTGCTTGTCTAGTGAGGTGAGCTCTGAGAGGCCTACAAGAGTTCTCCTGCTACACTGTTCTCTGTCCATGGGCGCATGCTTTTAATCGTCTTTTAATCGTCTTTTCCCCGAGAGCCTAAGCCAACATGTTCACACAAGATTTTTCCATCGCGTGACCCATCAATAAACGGACCGCTTGATGATCCAGACATAGACCTCCAATGTAATATGCTGTCACACCACTAGGCGACTGTTGTAAAAAGTTTATGAAAGCCAAATCCTGACCTAATCGATGCTCATCGCTTGTTTAGAGCAGGGAGAGTCTTGGTATAAAATGTCATTAGGCCAATACTAAGTTCGGATAATGCCAATACTAAGTTCGGATAATGCAAAAATCAATGAAGAAATCAGAGGCGGCGACTCCTGAACGATTTCCTCATGACTTTAAGGTACAAGGCTCTCGGTTATCCTTAAATCTGTCAGGATATGGACTTTAAGGTACAAGGCTCTCGGTTATCCTTAAATCTGTCAGGATATGGACTTTAAGGTACAAGGCTCTCGGTTATCCTTAAATCTGTCAGGATATGGACTTTAAGGTACAAGGCTCTCGGTTATCCTTAAATCTGTCAGGATGTGGACTTTAAGGTACAAGGCTCTCGGTTATCCTTAAATCTGTCAGGATATGGACTTTAAGGTACAAGGCCCTCGGTTATCCTTAAATCTGTCAGGATATGGACTTTAAGGTACAAGGCCCTCGGTTATCCTTAAATCTGTCAGGATATGGACTTTAAGGTACAAGGCTCTCGGTTATCCTTAAATCTGTCAGGATATGGACTTTAAGGTACAAGGCTATCGGTTATCCTTAAATCTGTCAGGATATGGACTTTAAGGTACAAGGCTATCGGTTATCCTTAAATCTGTCAGGATATGGACTTTAAGGTACAAGGCTCTCGGTTATCCTTAAATCTGTCAGGATATACAGCCCTGCTAGCAACTCGAAGACAGCATTTGTCTTACACATCCACTCCGACAAGGTTTAGCAGTTAGGATTACAGGCCGCTGTCAGGACACCCAATGACCGGTGTTGGGGAGATGTTCAAACTAACAGTGTAACAGTGATGAAAATAATGGATTTATCGGAATGTTTTATGGCTCAGGAAAATAAATAGAAGCCTACATGTCGGCTAATTCAGTACATCTAGTCATTATTTCCAACAAAACAAGACCCTAGTGGCCGCCATTTGAGATCCATTGCATTCCTCAAATTTAGTGGGGTTTTTTTTTCAAAGGTAGATTGAGTAGGTATGTATATGTATATGCTACAGTGGTATAGTTGGCTTTGATACAGATGTCTATGGAATGTTCCCTTTAAGCTGAGCGGCCGCGCAGATATTTGACCGACGCCGCGCAGCAGTTAAGAATTATCGAGCAGCAATTTTGATAAGGACAATACAGTATATGTGTTTGTGGATATTTTTTTTAATGTGGATGCTGTGCAACTTTGCAGACGAGTTTGTTATATTGTAGATGGACCAACGAACCTTAGAGGGAACATTGTTTATTGGTAAAGATGTTTATGGATAAAAATGTTTATGGGTACAGAAGTCACGTGGTAGTTCATGTGACTAGACCATGTAAGAGCCAAAATATCCTACATGTCTATATATTAAGATAAAAAGTTAATGGAGTCAGAATTTATTCTCTAAAACACAAAGTTTCTATAAATAAAACGCTATCGCTAAGGCAGCCGCTGTCACAAAAACCCATAAATCTCAGACGCGCCTAAATCTGTAGGCATCCAACAATCTCGTCACTGAAATTAATCAGACACGGCTCAAAGGGAAGAATGAACAAAATAAATCTATGCAAAAAATCTGGGATAAACATCACTTCAGCATCAAAACGTAACAGCCATCAGTTTATACCCGGATGTGCTTTTACGGACTAGAGACGGCGAGGCCCCCTGATGGAAGGATACTATGGTATCTGTCTGAGTTCTGAGGGCCCCCCCCTCCCGCCCGCGCCTCAGCGCTCAGACAGATACCATAGTATTCTTCCATCAGGGGGCCTCGCCGTCGTTAGTCGCTCCACGACCAAATCAGTTCACTTCTCTTTCTTTAATTAACGTGTCAGTAAATGTTCACTTCTCTTTCTTTAATTAACGTGTCAGTAAATGTTCACTTCTCTTTCTTTAATTAATGTGTCAGTAAATGTTCACTTCTCTTTCTTTAATTAACGTGTCAGTAAATGTTCACTTCTCTTTCTTTAATTAACGTGTCAGTAAATGTTCACTTCTCTTTCTTTAATTAATGTGTCAGTAAATGTTCACTTCTCTTTCTTTAATTAATGTGTCAGTAAATGTTCACTTCTCTTTCTTTAATTAATGTGTCAGTAAATGTTCACTTCTCTTTCTTTAATTGATGTGTCAGTAAATGTTCACTTCTCTTTCTTTAATTAATGTGTCAGTAAATGTTCACTTCTCTTTCTTTAATTAATGTGTCAGTAAATGTTCACTTCTCTTTCTTTAATTAATGTGTCAGTAAATGTTCACTTCTCTTTCTTTTTTAACGTGTCAGTAAATGTTCACTTCTCTTTCTTTAATTAACGTGTCATTAAATGTTCACTTCTCTTTCTTTAATTAATGTGTCAGTAAATGTTCACTTCTCTTTCTTTAATTAACGTGTCAGTAAATGTTCACTTCTCTTTCTTTAATTAACGTGTCATTAAATGTTCACTTCTCTTTCTTTAATTAATGTGTCAGTAAATGTTCACTTCTCTTTCTTTAATTAATGTGTCAGTAAATGTTCACTTCTCTTTCTTTAATTGATGTGTCAGTAAATGTTCACTTCTCTTTCTTTAATTAATGTGTCAGTAAATGTTCACTTCTCTTTCTTTAATTAATGTGTCAGTAAATGTTCACTTCTCTTTCTTTAATTAATGTGTCAGTAAATGTTCACTTCTCTTTCTTTTTTAACGTGTCAGTAAATGTTCACTTCTCTTTCTTTAATTAACGTGTCATTAAATGTTCACTTCTCTTTCTTTAATTAATGTGTCAGTAAATGTTCACTTCTCTTTCTTTAATTAACGTGTCAGTAAATGTTCACTTCTCTTTCTTAAATTAATGTGTCAGTAAATTTACAAGCAAACGTTTGCGGGATGTTTCATGACGTCACCAGCCTTGCAGTCGATGACCTTCACGTGACCTTTTATTCACCGCTTCTTTCAGTTTAAGTGCTCAAACGTTTTCAAGTTACGTCCAACTGTTTCTATATTTGGAAAGTAATGAATAATATAATAACATGATGTTATTTAAATGTCAGCGAAAACCTGCAATGACGGAGATGCGGGAATGTATGAATAATAAATAGCTGGAAAAGGCATTGTCTCTCACGGGGTTTTGATCTATAAACATAAGAACCATCGAGAGCAGTAAGGGCTAAGCTGAACCCAGGGCCGTATCACATATCAGAGTAAGAGTTAAGTAGCGGCGACGGACATCGCAGTGCGTCCATCATCTGTTGTCGCTCTGACTGCAACAAATCATTAAACCTTTTTCACGCCTCAAACATTTGCCTTGTACCAGATCACTGGATCCCATCATTTCACATGTCCAAACATTTGTCTTGTACCAGATCACTGGATCCCATCATTTCACATGTCCAAACATTTGTCTTGTACCAGATCACTGGATCCCATCATTTCACATGTCCAAACATTTGCCTTGTACCAGATCCCTGGATCCCATCATTTCATGTTTACAAACATTTGTCTTGTACCAGATCACTGGATCCCATCATTCACGTATACAAACATTTGTCTTGTACCAGATCACTGGATCCCATCATTTCACATGTCCAAACATTTGTCTTGTACCAGATCACTGGATCCCATCATTTCATGTTTACAAACATTCGTTTTTCCACACAAAATACTCAAAACATCTGCAACACATTTGTTTAAAAGTTCACAACTTTTCCCGTGGTGACATCTCAACACCTACTACTTACAACATCAATCGCCACTGGGACGAATCGGCTGTCCTTAAGTATGTTTGCACTAACTGGTGTAACGATGCAAATTTATTGTTAAGCCCCTTAGCCCATATAAATTTTATTTGTACAAATAAAATGAATTGTGCCCACGAGCGAATAATGTAAAAAATGCGAAAGATGTCCAAAAATGACTGATGTCCACACGTGAATGTTCCCCGCAATAGATCAATGACAACAGTATAATGCACCGCGGTTTCCATAAAACTAATAAATTACTTCGCCTACAGTATTGAACAGTGCGAACAAAACATTCCACCACTTATTACATCAGGATTAGAAGTAAAGAAACTTGCTACACTCAGTACACAAACTTATATGTACAGAGGCAACTGATGTGGCAATGGAGTGGATGGGTTTGGAGGCTAATCATGTGGCAATGGAGTGGATGGGTTTGGAGGCTAATCATGTGGCAATGGAGTGGATGGGTTTGGAGGCTAATCATGTGGCAATGGAGTGGATGGGTTTGGAGGCTAATCATGTGGCAATGGAGTGGATGGGTTTGGAGGCTAATCATGTGGCAATGGAGTGGATGGGTTTGGAGGCTAATCATGTGGCAATGGAGTGGATGGGTTTGGAGGCTAATCATGTGGCAATGGAGTGGATGGGTTTGGAGGCTAATCATGTGGCAATGGAGTGGATGGGTTTGGAGGCTAATCATGTGGCAATGGAGTGAATGGGTTTGGAGGCTAATCATGTGGCAATGGAGTGGATAGGTTCGAGACAACTGATTTCATCTTTAGTCATCTCTAGTGGTTTGTTATTATTCCTATCCTGTGTGTTTTCATTTCCTTAAACTTATTGGCTAGCAATTTAGTCGGGAAAAAGGTAGGCGTGTCTAACATCATAGTAGGTGTGTCTAACATCATAGTAGGTGTGTCTAACATCACAGTAGGTGTGTCTAACATCACAGTAGGTGTGTCTAACATCATAGTAGGTGTGTCTAACATCATAGTAGGTGTGTCTAACATCATAGTAGGTGTGTCTAACATCATAGTAGGTGTGTCTAACATCATAGTAGGTGTGTCTAACATCATAGTAGGTGTGTCTAACATCATAGTATGTGTGTCTAACATCATAGTAGGTGTGTCTAACATCATAGTAGGTGTGTCTAACATCATAGTAGGTGTGTCTAACATCCTAGTAGGTGTGTCTAACATCCTAGTAGGTGTGTCTAACATCCTAGTAGGTGTGTCTAACATCACAGTAGGTGTGTCTAACATCACAGTAGGTGTGTCTAACATCACAGTAGGTGTGTCTAACATCACAGTAGGTGTGTCTAACATCATAGTAGGTGTGTCTAACATCACAGTAGGTGTGTCTAACATCATAGTAGGTGTGTCTAACATCACAGTAGGTGTGTCTAACATCATAGTAGGTGTGTCTGACATCATAGTAGGTGTGTCTGACATCATAGTAGGTGTGTCTAACATCATAGTAGGTGTGTCTAACATCATAGTAGGTGTGTCTAACATCATAGTAGGTGTGTCTAACATCATAGTAGGTGTGTCTAACATCATAGTAGGAGTGTCTAACATCATAGTAGGTGTGTCTAACATCATAGTAGGTGTGTCTAACATCATAGTAGGTGTGTCTAACATTACAGTAGGTGTGTCTAACATCATAGTAGGTGTGTCTAACATCATAGTAGGTGTGTCTAACATCATAGTAGGTATGTCTAACATCATAGTAGGTGTGTCTAACATTACAGTAGGTGTGTCTAACATCATAGTAGATGTGTCTAACATTACAGTAGGTGTGTCTAACATCACAGTAGGTATGTCTAACATTACAGTAGGTGTGTCTAACATTACAGTAGGTGTGTCTAACATCATAGTAGGTGTGTCTAACATCACAGTAGGTATGTCTAACATCATAGTAGGTGTGTCTAACATTACGTAGGAAAAAAATATAAAAAATAAAATTTATGAAAGAGTTTTTTTGAAGGATTAGAATATTTAACCAAAAGACAAAATTGCGCTCAAAATAAAAATTTATAAAAATAACTTTTAAAAAAGAAACTTAAAGAAACATGTTAAACGTTATTAATTAACTTTTTTGATGTTCAAGTATATTTTTAACATTCATGTCCATGTTCAATCCATAAGGAAGGAAGTCTGAAATGCTATGTTCCTTTCATTTAAAGTCTTTGCCATACAGGACTGGATAGTCGTTGAATGGCCATCAATATTTTGTTGGTCGACATAGACTAGGAAGTCGCAGAAGATCAATCAATGCTCATTTATATACGATCGTTTCTTTATAGACCAGTAGAGCAATGAATAATCATTTCTATTTCAAATATCTGTCGGCCCTTTGATCAGAAAGTCTCGGGAAATAACGTTTCCTTTCGGCACTGGACTGTGTCTTTACAATAGCAAATCTTGAGCAATGTTCACTTTAAGCTGCGCGGTCGAGCCGATATCTGACCGACGCCGTGCAGCAGCTGGAATTACCGCGCTGCAAATTTTGATAAATATAGTATAATAATTTGTGGGGTATACAATTTTGCAAAAAAATGGATGCTGTAACTGTAAAACTTACCACACGAGATTGTTATTTTGCAGGTGACCAAAAGAAACTTTGGTCATAAATAACGGTGAGCGTAGGCGAGGTCGCCATTCAAAGGAACGCTACCAAACACACACAAGACCCAAAAAAAATAAGGGAACGCTACCAAACACACAAAAGACCCAAAAATTAAGGGAACGCTACCAAATACACATACAAGCAACATAATACACATTAGCAGCATATACATATTCACTCCTCATAGTGACGTCACTGTCTATTGATATATTTGTTTGATATGGTCAGCTAACCGACAAGCAACTATTCCAAGTCAAAGACCTATTGGACTTTCTGTCTAGGTTTTAAACAAAGCTTCTGTTGTGACCAGATAGTGACCATTTCAACGTTGTCTGCTACAGCCGAGCGAGTCATTGATAGTGACTATTTCAACGTTGTCTGCTACAGCTGAGCGAGTCATTGATAGTGACTATTTCAACGTTGTCTGCTACAGCCGAGCGAGTCATTGATAGGGACTATTTCAACGTTGTCTGCTACAGCCGAGCGAGTCATTGATAGTGACTATTTCAACGTTGTCTGCTACAGCTGAGCGAGTCATTGATAGTGACTATTTCAACGTTGTCTGCTACAGCCGAGCGAGTCATTGATAGGGACTATTTCAACGTTGTCTGCTACAGCCGAGCGAGTCATTGATAGGGACTATTTCAACGTTGTCTGCTACAGCCGAGGCATTGTTCTAGATTAGACTTTAAACACTGTGGCCAACTCGTGAAAAAACAGATATTTTTATTTTCATTAATCAAGACAGTCAATACTTCCTGACACAAGTATTGCCCACTTACGCCGCACCAACGCTGTGTTATAATGGGAAGACCCTATAATGGGAAGTCATAATAATAAGAAGTCCCTATAATGGGAAGTCCCAATAATGGGAAGTCTCTATAATGGGAAATCCCTATAATGGGAAGCCCCTTATCTACGAAGAGAGCCTCTCGTACATGAGATTATAGCCTGTTTCTGTGATTGTCAATTTGACAGGGGGGGGGTTACATAAGTGAGTCACGTCCAGTCTTTCCGGTATGCTTGTCTGTAGAGGAAATGTCCAAGAGTGTGTCCACCCCAGGATAGGAGGGCGGCGGTGTCACTGGTGAGTGGGGTGGAGTAGGCCTCACTGAAATGTGTGTGTTTAAAATTAATGCTTTCCTTGTGGAAGCAACTTCTAACACTAACTTTGTGTAAGCAACTTCTCACACTCCATTTCGTCGCAGGAGTCGGGCTAGTCGACACTGATATAATGTTACGATACATAAGCTGTAACAGATATACTGTTGCGATATATTAGTTGTGGCAGATATAATGTTACGATACCTAAGCTGTAACAGATATAATGTTACGATACATGAGCTGTAACAGATATACTGATGCGATACATTATCTGTGGCAGATGTAATGTTACGATACCTAAGCTGTAACAGATATAATGTTACGATACATGAGCTGTAACAGATATACTGTTAAGATACATTAGCTGTGGCAGATGTAATGTTACGATACATTAGCTGTAATAAGAAATTAATTAAGGTCGCACGACGCCAGAGAAAACAAAAAGACAACGACGAAAAACCCCGACAAGATGCATTCCTCGCCGAGTGAACAAATTTAAAACTTAGCCAGCAAAGTAGATACATCTTTCTACCAATAAATTTTGTTCCTTATTTTAAAACTTGGGAAGTGTTTATAAAGTAATGTCTGAACTTCTTTTTGTTTCGCATCATTCTTGAATATAATTTTTAAATTATTTTTTAAAGAAGAAGTTTCTAAAATAAACAGAATATAAAACAAATTTATTTAAAGAAACGATACAGCAAAGTCCCAACAGAAAATTTAGCAATTCTTTCAAGACGGTCAGATGGGTGTATAGTTATGATGCTTTTATATTCGGTGGTGTATAGTTATGATGCTTTTAGATTCAGTGGTGTATAGTTATGATGCTTTTAGATTCAGTGGCGAAGTAGGTTGGCACTAAAATATATGACTTTTTTTTTATTTCTCCCCCACCCAGCCTTACTTTGCATTGGCTCCGAGACCTTCGACACCCTCCATTGCCGTTTTAGCACCCCAACCTCAGTCATGTTTATCAATGCTACTTTACGGGTACGATACAAGACTGGGGCCAAAAGAAAACCCTGGAGTGGCCACGCTTGTAGCTGAATCAAGTTATATATGGTCCCCAATGTGTCCTAATAGGTCCCCAATGTGTCCAAATAGGTTCCCAATGTGTTCTAATATCTTATCTGCATAGAGATGACTGGTCCGTCCTCACAGCGATATACCGGCCATGAATCAATTTCTCTGTAAAAACTCTGAATTCAGTTTACTTCAAACCGCATACCTTGAATTTTTATTTCGTAGAAATGTTCTGGGTAGATGTGGACCTATTCTCTTGATAGCTGTACGCGCCTCCAAGTTTTCTGCCAGCAAATCTTAATCAAATTACAATGTAATAGTAGGGGCAAGTCTAAGAAAAAGAGTAAATTTCTTGGTCAGACAAATGATGTAAATCTGACTCTGTTCAGTAGTGATGATTTCAGGGATAAAACTTAGCTGGACACATTAGCTGTGAATGTCACCTGAATTTAGCTGGACACATTAGCTGTGAATGTCACCTGAATTTAGCTGGACACATTAGCTGTGAATGTCACCTGAATTTAGCTGGACACATTAGCTGTGAATGTCACCTGAATTTAGCTGGACACATTAGCTGTGAATGTCACCTGAATTTAGCTGGACACATTAGCTGTGAATGTCACCTGAATTTAGCTGGACACATTAGCTGTGAATGTCACCTGAATTTAGCTGGACACATTAGCTGTGAATGTCACCTGAATTTAGCTGGACACATTAGCTGTGAATGTCACCTGAATTTAGCTGGACACATTAGCTGTGAATGTCACCTGAATTTAAGTCGGATGAGTGGGAAGAGTTATAGTTGATCGTGCTAGCTGCAGCCATACGCTGTGACTCACATCTAAGTTGAAGTCGGGTGAGTGGCAACAGTTTTAGTTGATGGTGCTAGCTGCAGCCATAAGCTGTGACGCACATCTAAGTTAAAGTCGGGTGAGTGGCAACAGTTATAGTTGATCGTGCTAGCTGCAGCCATAAGCTGTGACGCACATCTAAGTTGAAGTCGGGTGAGTGGCAACAGTTATAGTTGATCCAGCAAAGTGTCAAACTGTGCGGACTCAGACAGTTGCCACCAATTTCCTACGACAAAGTACAGCAGCAGTTCTAACATGCCGCAACTCCGTAAAATTAAAATAACCGTCTATCACATCAACGGATCCTTCCACACTTCCTAGGTGACCAACTCCTGTAACTAGATAAGACGATAACGTGGTCAACTGACAGGTCAACTTGACACGCTTTTACAACTAAGTACTGTGATTGGCCAAATGACAGGTCAACTTGACACGCTTTTACAACTAAGTACTGTGATTGGCCAAATGACAGGTCAACTTGACACGCTTTTACAACTAAGTACTGTGATTGGCCAAATGACAGGTCAACTTGACACGCTTTTACAACTAAGTACTGTGATTGGCCAAATGACAGGTCAACTTGACACGCTTTTACAACTAAGTACTGTGATTGGCCAAATGACAGGTCAACTTGACACGCTTGTACAACTAAGTACTGTGATTGGCCAAATGACAGGTCAACTTGACACGCTTTTACAACTAAGTACTGTGATTGGCCAAATGACAGGTCAACTTGACACGCTTTTACAACTAAGTACTGTGATTGGCCAAATGACAGGTCAACTTGACACGCTTTTACAACTAAGTACTGTGATTGGCCAAATGACAGGTCAACTTGACACGCTTTTACAACTAAGTACTGTGATTGGCCAAATGACAGGTCAACTTGACACGCTTTTACAACTAAGTACTGTGATTGGCCAAATGACAGGTCAACTTGACACGCTTTTACAACTAAGTACTGTGATTGGCCAAATGACAGGTCAACTTGACACGCTTTTACAACTAAGTACTGTGATTGGCCAAATGACAGGTCAACTTGACACGCTTTTACAACTAAGTACTGTGATTGGCCAAATGACAGGTCAACTTGACACGCTTGTACAACTAAGTACTGTGATTGGCCAAATGACAGGTCAACTTGACACGCTTTTACAACTAAGTACTGTGATTGGCCAAATGACAGGTCAACTTGACACGCTTTTACAACTAAGTACTGTGATTGGCCAAATGACAGGTCAACTTGACACGCTTTTACAACTAAGTACTGTGATTGGCCAAATGACAGGTCAACTTGACACGCTTTTACAACTAAGTACTGTGATTGGCCAAATGACAGGTCAACTTGACACGCTTTTACAACTAAGTACTGTGATTGGCCAAATGACAGGTCAACTTGACACGCTTTTACAACTAAGTACTGTGATTGGCCAAATGACAGGTCAACTTGACACGCTTTTACAACTAAGTACTGTGATTGGCCAAATGACAGGTCAACTTGACACGCTTTTACAACTAAGTACTGTGATTGGCCAAATGACAGGTCAACTTGACACGCTTTTACAACTAAGTACTGTGATTGGCCAAATGACAGGTCAACTTGACACGCTTTTACAACTAAGTACTGTGATTGGCCAAATGACAGGTCAACTTGACACGCTTTTACAACTAAGTACTGTGATTGGCCAAATGACAGGTCAACTTGACACGCTTTTACAACTAAGTACTGTGATTGGCCAAATGACAGGTCAACTTGACACGCTTTTACAACTAAGTACTGTGATTGGCCAAATGACAGGTCAACTTGACACGCTTTTACAACTAAGTACTGTGATTGGCCAAATGACAGGTCAACTTGACACGCTTTTACAACTAAGTACTGTGATTGGCCAAATGACAGGTCAACTTGACACGCTTTTACAACTAAGTACTGTGATTGGCCAAATGACAGGTCAACTTGACACGCTTTTACAACTAAGTACTGTGATTGGCCAAATGACAGGTCAACTTGACACGCTTTTACAACTAAGTACTGGATTGCAAATGACAGGTCAACTTGACACGCTTTTACAACTAAGTACTGTGATTGGCCAAATGACAGGTCAACTTGACACGCTTTTACAACTAAGTACTGTGATTGGCCAAATGACAGGTCAACTTGACACGCTTTTACAACTAAGTACTGTGATTGGCCAAATGACAGGTCAACTTGACACGCTTTTACAACTAAGTACTGTGATTGGCCAAATGACAGGTCAACTTGACACGCTTTTACAACTAAGTACTGTGATTGGCCAAATGACAGGTCAACTTGACACGCTTTTACAACTAAGTACTGTGATTGGCCAAATGACAGGTCAACTTGACACGCTTTTACAACTAAGTACTGTGATTGGCCAAATGACAGGTCAACTTGACACGCTTTTACAACTAAGTACTGTGATTGGCCAAATGACAGGTCAACTTGACACGCTTTTACAACTAAGTACTGTGATTGGCCAAATGACAGGTCAACTTGACACGCTTTTACAACTAAGTACTGTGATTGGCCAAATGACAGGTCAACTTGACACGCTTTTACAACTAAGTACTGTGATTGGCCAAATGACAGGTCAACTTGACACGCTTTTACAACTAAGTACTGTGATTGGCCAAATGACAGGTCAACTTGACACGCTTTTACAACTAAGTACTGTGATTGGCCAAATGACAGGTCAACTTGACACGCTTTTACAACTAAGTACTGTGATTGGCCAAATGACAGGTCAACTTGACACGCTTTTACAACTAAGTACTGTGATTGGCCAAATGACAGGTCAACTTGACACGCTTTTACAACTAAGTACTGTGATTGGCCAAATGACAGGTCAACTTGACACGCTTTTACAACTAAGTACTGTGATTGGCCAAATGACAGGTCAACTTGACACGCTTTTACAACTAAGTACTGTGATTGGCCAAATGACAGGTCAACTTGACACGCTTTTACAACTAAGTACTGTGATTGGCCAAATGACAGGTCAACTTGACACGCTTTTACAACTAAGTACTGTGATTGGCCAAATGACAGGTCAACTTGACACGCTTTTACAACTAAGTACTGTGATTGGCCAAATGACAGGTCAACTTGACACGCTTTTACAACTAAGTACTGTGATTGGCCAAATGACAGGTCAACTTGACACGCTTTTACAACTAAGTACTGTGATTGGCCAAATGACAGGTCAACTTGACACGCTTTTACAACTAAGTACTGTGATTGGCCAAATGACAGGTCAACTTGACACGCTTTTACAACTAAGTACTGTGATTGGCCAAATGACAGGTCAACTTGACACGCTTTTACAACTAAGTACTGTGATTGGCCAAATGACAGGTCAACTTGACACGCTTTTACAACTAAGTACTGTGATTGGCCAAATGACAGGTCAACTTGACACGCTTTTACAACTAAGTACTGTGATTGGCCAAATGACAGGTCAACTTGACACGCTTTTACAACTAAGTACTGTGATTGGCCAAATGACAGGTCAACTTGACACGCTTTTACAACTAAGTACTGTGATTGGCCAAATGACAGGTCAACTTGACACGCTTTTACAACTAAGTACTGTGATTGGCCAAATGACAGGTCAACTTGACACGCTTTTACAACTAAGTACTGTGATTGGCCAAATGACAGGTCAACTTGACACGCTTTTACAACTAAGTACTGTGATTGGCCAAATGACAGGTCAACTTGACACGCTTTTACAACTAAGTACTGTGATTGGCCAAATGACAGGTCAACTTGACACGCTTTTACAACTAAGTACTGTGATTGGCCAAATGACAGGTCAACTTGACACGCTTGTACAACTAAGTACTGTGATTGGCCAAATGACAGGTCAACTTGACACGCTTTTACAACTAAGTACTGTGATTGGCCAAATGACAGGTCAACTTGACACGCTTGTACAACTAAGTACTGTGATTGGCCAAATGACAGGTCAACTTGACACGCTTTGTACAACTAAGTACTGTGATTGGCCAAATGACAGGTCAACTTGACACGCTTTTACAACTAAGTACTGTGATTGGCCAAATGACAGGTCAACTTGACACGCTTTTACAACTAAGTACTGTGATTGGCCAAATGACAGGTCAACTTGACACGCTTTTACAACTAAGTACTGTGATTGGCCAAATGACAGGTCAACTTGACACGCTTTGTACAACTAAGTACTGTGATTGGCCAAATGACAGGTCAACTTGACACGCTTTTACAACTAAGTACTGTGATTGGCAAAATGACAGGTCAACTTGACACGCTTGTACAAATAAGTACTGTCATTGGCAAAATGACAGGTCAACTTGACACGCTTGTACAACTAAGTACTGTGACTGCTCAAGTGAGTTAATCAGTTCATTGATGAAGTTAAAATATCATAGATAGAGTCTATGTACTTCTCTGATTATGAAATGTCTCAGATAGACGCAGGCTAAACTTATTCTCCAATACTAAACGTAATGTCATTTAGATGTATTTCTAGCATGTCCTATAAACATTGTTTCTAGCATGTCCTATAAACAGTGTTTCTAGCATGTGCTATAAACATTGTTTCTAGCATGTCCTATAAACAGTGTTTCTAGCATGTCCTATAAACAGTGTTTCTAGCATGTCCTATAAACAGTGTTTCTAGCATGTCCTATAAACAGTGTTTCTAGCATGTCCTATAAACAGTGTTTCTAGCATGTCCTATAAACATTGTTTCTAGCATGTCCTATAAACAGTGTTTCTAGCATGTCCTATAAAACGTAGCTCCCGTCAAGTCCCATGAGAGTAGAGATTTATGAGTCAAGTTTATATGAGATTTGTTGTTTTCCCTTTCAATTTATATCGTGTATTGTGCACGGGTGCAAAAGGGCGAGTAGTGAATGCGCGGTGTATTCAATAATAACAATAATATCTCCAACATACGGAGTAGTCATTTATATTAATACGAAAATTTTAATAAATGCAACATATATATGTATGATAACTTGAGAGCCAGAGCCGGTCTTAGCAATAGCAGGGCCCTATGCGAAACGGATTGCGTGGGGCCCAGTTTGGGTAGGGATAAGGAATTAATAAGGATAATAAGTGAAAATTAAT
Organism: Ampullaceana balthica; assembly: GCA_944989445.1. Classification (NCBI taxonomy): domain Eukaryota; kingdom Metazoa; phylum Mollusca; class Gastropoda; family Lymnaeidae; genus Ampullaceana; species Ampullaceana balthica. The sequence continues at coordinate 163,429 of CALYLW010000773.1, read as the reverse complement.
ATAGGAGGGGCCTATGAAAGCGCGGGGCCCACTGCGGCCGCATAGATTGCAATGGCCTAAGACCAGGGTTGTAATTCATAATGACAGAAGCTACTTCTGAATAGATACAAATTATTGCTGCAAGACAAGGTAACACGAATGGTAAAGGTAACTGACTATTTAAATATTTGTTGAGGGAGTGCTGGGGCCGTCACTATAGACAGTATGTCCAGTCATAGCCACGGCCATTGGGCAGTTACTAGAAATGTCCTTAAATATGAACGATAACTATGTCATGACATGAACAAACTTTCAACCCAGAACTGGTTACATAGAAAACATCTATCAGTAGCCAAACCAGAACTGGTTACATAGAAAAGATCTATCAGTGGCCACTCATCACCAATCACACGTTTGTAACCACACATCTATAAACACACATCTATAATCACACATCTATAAACACACATCTATAACCACACATCTATAAACACACATCTATTACCATACTTCTGTAGCCACACCTCTATTACCACGCCTTTAAAACCACACTCGTCACTACAATTTGACTTCAACCTCATGCAGAAATACACTTTTCAACATTGTGTCTGGTGTCTGCAGTCACATACATACGTCAGCCACAGACAAGGCATCGGGATGTCTGGTGTCTGCAGTCACATTCATACGTCAGCCACAGACAAGGCATCGGGATGTCTGGTGTCTGCAATCACATTCATACGTCAGCACAGACAAGGCATTGGGATGTGTTTATTCATTGATTCATTACACAACATCTCACACGTTACAATAGACATTTATTCCTAATGCCTACATAACCCAACCATCAAGTACAATGCTTACTAACGTCAGTTGATCCATCAATATTAATCTTTCCACGTTTTTGTCTCTCAATTCTCTCTTCACATTAATGAATCTTTGTAATCGTTGCATTGTGGAAAGTTAGCAAAGGAATTCTCCCTCATCTACGTCACTAAATGATGCATTCAACGTTCAACAAAAATACATTTTATGGGTACGTTCAATAGTGCAGTCTAACAGTCTAACAGTCTACACAGTCTAACAGTCTACACAGTCTAACAGTCTACACAGTCTAACAGTCTACACAGCAACGGAACTTATCACGGTGGAAATCTATTAACAATCAGTAATAGTCGCGGGATTTAGTAGGAAATACAACATGTATTTCATTAAGATATTGAACAAATATCGGGGTATTATATTAAGACTTTTTTCTACAGATATTTTTTTTAATTAATTTGAGTCAACTTAGTGACATGACCAAGAAAATAAATCTTGTTTGAAACTTTTTTATCCTTAAAATTTTGAAAAACCTACTGCTACTTCCATATTTCTGCCGACAAATAGTTTTTTTACAACGATTTGTCTAAAAATAGTAATATGACGTAATATGACTTTTTCCGGTGTGAGAAACGAGAAATCCTAATCGAACACCACGGTTTGGAAACAATGGGCTTCTATCAACCTACCAGACATCTCTGAAATATGATCTGGAAATGTGGTGTATGTTCATAGACTGCTGAAACAATCGAATTAACGTTCAGAAATGTCAGACTTTGACAAACAGGGATCAGATTTTGACAAATTGGGATCAGATTTTGACCAACTGGGATCAGATTTTGACCAACTGGGATCAGATTTTGACAAACAGGGATCAGATTTTGACAAACTGGGATAATATTTTGACAAACAGGGATCAGATTTTGACAAACTGGGATCAGATTTTGACAAACAGGGATCAGACTTTGACAAACAGGGATCAGACTTTGACAAACAGGGATAAGATTTTGACAAACTGGGATCAGACAAATGGGAATATCATGCTCATATTTCTAAACTGTTCATTTATACAAGTACATCTTCTGTGGTCACTATTGACCACAATAGTTGTCAACTTCTTATTGTGAACATTACCTGAACGCCCTAAGATTAATATGCCATGACTATAAGAACTGCATCCTGGAGCAATTCATTGACTTGTGCAACAAAGTCATGAATACTTTTCTCAAATATAGTGGAGCAAACTCCCATTGTTAACAACAAATTAATAGCTATTAAATGATGCATCAAGCCAACAAATCATTCGATGTTGTTTTTAAAAGCTTCACAACAAAAGGTGAAAATGGGGCGAGGGGGCGCAAGGTAGACGAGGACCAACTATTGATCTCAAGTATAGCTGAGAAAATCAATTCTTGTCTCCCTTTTGTCCTAGTCAAGAGCCATCTTGGAACAACTTGAGGGGAAATGGAGAGGGCGGGAGGGGGAGGAGAAGAAAAGAGTTTACAACACGAGTTATGGGGAAATTATTAAAATGTAAAAATAGTAAAGGGAGATAATGAGTTGGAAAATAAATGAATTTACAACAGGCGATATGAGAATTATAATAGTGGAAGGGGGAATAATTAGGGGCACATTTTGAGCTCACGGAGCGTATTAGGATTTTAAAAAATATTTAAGGAGGGAAATAATTTAGGATGAAAAATAATTAAATAAACAAGCGGAGTTATATGGTAAATAATGGATTTACATTTAAAAACTTCTTTTGTTGAACCATGTAAAAGAGGGAGATTTGGTCTGGTATCAATCTCATGTCGACACCCGCAATGTTATTTTATTAGGCTGTATAACATATTTAGTAGTATTTATGATTGCTTGTGTTTTCTCTTTGCTATGTGTGAGAAATATGTGTATATCATGAGGGGTTGTTTATCCCACAACATCTTTCCCATCTGTTTCTTGTTTCCAAACTTTCAAGGATATGTTGTAGTTGTAGAACTTGTGACATGTGTTAGCAACTTTAGAACTTGTGACATGTGTTAGCAACTTTAGAACTTGTGACATGTGTTAGCAACTTTAGAACTTGTGACATGTGTTAGCAACTTTAGAACTTGTGACATGTGTTAGCAACTTTAGAACTTGTGACATGTGTTAGCAACTTTAGAACTTGTGACATGTGTTAGCAACTTTAGAACTTGTGACATGTGTTAACAACTTTAGAACTTGTGACATGTGTTAACAACTTTAGAACTTGTGACATGTGTTAGCAACTTTAGAACTTGTGACATGTGTAAACAACTTTAGAACTTGTGACATGTGTTAACAAATTATTTTGGCGTCCTCTTTTTTTAGAATCGCTTTGTTGTATTGTAGGCAATGATTTAAGATGTACAAGTAATGTTTACGTAACATTTGGGTGATAAATTTTCTGGCCTTGGAATGGATAAGTAACATTAGCTTGTAACAAATACCCTGTGTAGACCATACTGACATCATTAGCTTGTAACAAATACCCTGTGTAGACCATACTGACATCATTAACTTGTAACAAACACCCTGTGTAGACCATACTGACATCATTAGCTTGTAACAAATACCCTGTGTAGACCATACTGACATCATTAGCTTGTAACAAATACCCTGTGTAGACCATACTGACATCATTAACTTGTAACAAACACCCTGTGTAGACCATACTGACATCATTAGCTTGTAACAAATACCCTGTGTAGACCATACTGACATCATTAACTTGTAACAAATACCCTGTGTAGACCATACTGACATCATTAACTTGTAACAAATACCCTGTGTAGACCATACTGACATCATTAGCTTGTAACAAATACCCTGTGTAGACCATACTGACATCATTAGCTTGTAACAAATACCCTGTGTAGACCATACTGACATCATTAACTTGTAACAAATACCCTGTGTAGACCATACTGACATCATTAACTTGTAACAAATACCCTGTGTAGACCATACTGACATCATTAGCTTGTAACAAATACCCTGTGTAGACCATACTGACAACATTAGCTTGTAACAAATACCCTGTGTAGACCATACTGACATCATTAACTTGTAACAAACACCCTGTGTAGACCATACTGACATCATTAGCTTGTAACAAATACCCTGTGTAGACCATACTGACATCATTAACTTGTAACAAATACCCTGTGTAGACCATACTGACATCATTAACTTGTAACAAATACCCTGTGTAGACCATACTGACATCATTAGCTTGTAACAAATACCCTGTGTAGACCATACTGACATCATTAGCTTGTAACAAATACCCTGTGTAGACCATACTGACATCATTAACTTGTAACAAATACCCTGTGTAGACCATACTGACATCATTAACTTGTAACAAATACCCTGTGTAGACCATACTGACATCATTAGCTTGTAACAAATACCCTGTGTAGACCATACTGACAACATTAGCTTGTAACAAATACCCTGTGTAGACCATACTGACATCATTAACTTGTAACAAACACCCTGTGTAGACCATACTGACATCATTAGCTTGTAACAAATACCCTGTGTAGACCATACTGACATCATTAACTTGTAACAAATACCCTGTGTAGACCATACTGACATCATTAACTTGTAAAAAACACCCTGTGTAGACCATACAGATATCATTAACTTGTAACAAACACCCTGTGTAGACCATACTGACATCATTAACTTGTAACAAATACCCTGTGTAGACCATACTGACATCATTAACTTGTAACAAATACCCTGTGTAGACCATACTGACATCATTAGCTTGTAACAAATACCCTGTGTAGACCATACTGACATCATTAGCTTGTAACAAATACCCTGTGTAGACCATACTGACATTAACTTGTAACAAACACCCTGTGTAGACCATACTGACATCATTAACTTGTAACAAATACCCTGTGTAGACCATACTGACATCATTAACTTGTAACAAATACCCTGTGTAGACCATACTGACATCATTAGCTTGTAACAAACAACCTGTGTAGTCTCTGACATCATTAAAATTGTTACAAACACCATTTGTTATCACTGGCTCAGACGTAGTGACAATGTTATAGAATCAACTCACTCACGTGCCATACTAACGTGTTTGAGTGAACCTATAGGCCTAGGGCCTAGGCCTTGTGATAGTGGCCGTGAAGTGAAGTGTTCTCATATCACATTGCCGCATTGCAAGTTTAAAAAAACCACTCTCAATGTTTCAACTGACGTACGCAGCTGTGTTATAATTGAGATAGTGATCGTTGCATTGTTCGTGTTGACTCATGTCAATAAGTGAGATAGTGATCGTTGCATTGTTCGTGTTGACTCATGTCAATAAGTGAGATAGTCATCGTTGCATTGTTCGTGTTGACTCATGTCAATAAGTGAGATAGTGATCGTTGCATTGTTCGTGTTGACTCATGTCAATAAGTGAGATAGTGATCGTTGCATTGTTCGTGTTGACTCATGTCAATAAGTGAGATAGTGATCGCTGCATTGTTCGTGTTGACTCATGTCAATAAGTGAGATAGTGATCGTTGCATTGTTCGTGTTGACTCATGTCAATAAGTGAGATAGTGATCGTTGCATTGTTCGTGTTGACTCATGTCAATAAGTGAGATAGTGATCGTTGCATTGTTCGTGTTGACTCATGTCAATAAGTGAGATAGTGATCGTTGCATTGTTCGTGTTGACTCATGTCAATAAGTGAGATAGTCATGTTTCAACTGACGCACGCAGCTGTGTAATAAGTGAGATAGTGATCGTTGCATTGTTCGTGTTGACTCATGTCAATAATTGAGATAGTGATCGTTGCATTGTTCGTGTTGACTCATGTCAATAAGTGAGATAGTGATCGTTGCATTGTTCGTGTTGACTCATGTCAATAAGTGAGATAGTGATCGTTGCATTGTTCGTGTTGACTCATGTCAATAAGTGAGATAGTCATGTTTCAACTGACGCACGCAGCTGTGTAATAAGTGAGATAGTGATCGTTGCATTGTTCGTGTTGACTCATGTCAATAATTGAGATAGTGATCGTTGCATTGTTCGTGTTGACTCATGTCAATAAGTGAGATAGTGATCGTTGCATTGTTCGTGTTGACTCATGTCAATAAGTGAGATAGTGATCGTTGCATTGTTCGTGTTGACTCATGTCAATAAGTGAGATAGTGATCGTTGCATTGTTCGTGTTGACTCATGTCAATAAGTGAGATAGTGATCGTTGCATTGTTCGTGTTGACTCATGTCAATAAGTGAGATAGTCATGTTTCAACTGACGTACGCAGCTGTGTAATAAGTGAGATAGTGATCGTTGCATTGTTCGTGTTGACTCATGTCAATAAGTGAGATAGTCATGTTTCAACTGACGCACGCAGCTGTGTAATAAGTGAGATAGTGATCGTTGCATTGTTCGTGTTGACTCATGTCAATAATTGAGATAGTGATCGTTGCATTGTTCGTGTTGACTCATGTCAATAAGTGAGATAGTGATCGTTGCATTGTTCGTGTTGACTCATGTCAATAAGTGAGATAGTGATCGTTGCATTGTTCGTGTTGACTCATGTTAATAAGTGAGATAGTGATCGTTGCATTGTTCGTGTTGACTCATGTCAATAAGTGAGATAGTGATCGTTGCATTGTTCGTGTTGACTCATGTCAATAAGTGAGATAGTCATGTTTCAACTGACGTACGCAGCTGTGTAATAAGTGAGATAGTGATCGTTGCATTGTTCGTGTTGACTCATGTCAATAAGTGAGATAGTGATCGTTGCATTGTTCGTGTTGACTCATGTCAATAAGTGAGATAGTGATCGTTGCATTGTTCGTGTTGACTCATGTCAATAAGTGAGATAGTGATCGTTGCATTGTTCGTGTTGACTCATGTCAATAAGTGAGATAGTGATCGTTGCATTGTTCGTGTTGACTCATGTCAATAAGTGAGATAGTCATGTTTCAACTGACGCACGCAGCTGTGTAATAAGGGTGATAGTGATCGTTGCATTGTTCGTGTTGACTCATGTCAATAATTGAGATAGTGATCGTTGCATTGTTCGTGTTGACTCATGTCAATAAGTGAGATAGTGATCGTTGCATTGTTCGTGTTGACTCATGTCAATAAGTGAGATAGTGATCGTTGCATTGTTCGTGTTGACTCATGTCAATAAGTGAGATAGTGATCGTTGCATTGTTCGTGTTGACTCATGTCAATAAGTGAGATAGTGATCGTTGCATTGTTCGTGTTGACTCATGTCAATAAGTGAGATAGTCATGTTTCAACTGACGTACGCAGCTGTGTAATAAGTGAGATAGTGATCGTTGCATTGTTCGTGTTGACTCATGTCAATAAGTGAGATAGTCATGTTTCAACTGACGTACGCAGCTGTGTAATAAGTGAGATAGTGATCGTTGCATTGTTCGTGTTGACTCATGTCAATAAGTGAGATAGTGATCGTTGCATTGTTCGTGTTGACTCATGTCAATAAGTGAGATAGTGATCGTTGCATTGTTCGTGTTGACTCATGTCAATAAGTGAGATAGTGATCGTTGCATTGTTCGTGTTGACTCATGTCAATAAGTGAGATAGTCATGTTTCAACTGACGCACGCAGCTGTGTAATAAGTGAGATAGTGATCGTTGCATTGTTCGTGTTGACTCATGTCAATAATTAAGATAGTGATCGTTGCATTGTTCGTGTTGACTCATGTCAATAAGTGAGATAGTGATCGTTGCATTGTTCGTGTTGACTCATGTCAATAAGTGAGATAGTAATCGTTGCATTGTTCGTGTTGACTCATGTCAATAAGTGAGATAGTCATGTTTCAACTGACGCACGCAGCTGTGTAATAAGTGAGATAGTGATCGTTGCATTGTTCGTGTTGACTCATGTCAATAATTGAGATAGTGATCGTTGCATTGTTCGTGTTGACTCATGTCAATAAGTGAGATAGTGATCGTTGCATTGTTCGTGTTGACTCATGTCAATAAGTGAGATAGTGATCGTTGCATTGTTCGTGTTGACTCATGTCAATAAGTGAGATAGTGATCGTTGCATTGTTCGTGTTGACTCATGTCAATAAGTGAGATAGTGATCGTTGCATTGTTCGTGTTGACTCATGTCAATAAGTGAGATAGTCATGTTTCAACTGACGTACGCAGCTGTGTAATAAGTGAGATAGTGATCGTTGCATTGTTCGTGTTGACTCATGTCAATAAGTGAGATAGTCATGTTTCAACTGACGTACGCAGCTGTGTAATAAGTGAGATAGTGATCGTTGCATTGTTCGTGTTGACTCATGTCAATAAGTGAGATAGTGATCGTTGCATTGTTCGTGTTGACTCATGTCAATAAGTGAGATAGTGATCGTTGCATTGTTCGTGTTGACTCATGTCAATAAGTGAGATAGTGATCGTTGCATTGTTCGTGTTGACTCATGTCAATAAGTGAGATAGTGATCGTTGCATTGTTCGTGTTAACTCATGTCAATAAGTGAGATAGTGATCGTTGCATTGTTCGTGTTGACTCATGTCAATAAGTGAGATAGTGATCGTTGCATTTCTCGTGTTGACTCATGTCAATAAGTGAGATAGTGATCGTTGCATTGTTCGTGTTGACTCATGTCAATAAGTGAGATAGTGATCGCTGCATTGTTCGTGTTGACTCATGTCAATAAGTGAGATAGTGATCGTTGCATTGTTCGTGTTGACTCATGTCAATAAGTGAGATAGTGATCGTTGCATTGTTCGTGTTGACTCATGTCAATAAGTGAGATAGTGATCGTTGCATTGTTCGTGTTGACTCATGTCAATAAGTGAGATAGTGATCGTTGCATTGTTCGTGTTGACTCATGTCAATAAGTGAGATAGTCATGTTTCAACTGACGCACGCAGCTGTGTAATAAGTGAGATAGTGATCGTTGCATTGTTCGTGTTGACTCATGTCAATAATTGAGATAGTGATCGTTGCATTGTTCGTGTTGACTCATGTCAATAAGTGAGATAGTGATCGTTGCATTGTTCGTGTTGACTCATGTCAATAAGTGAGATAGTGATCGTTGCATTGTTCGTGTTGACTCATGTCAATAAGTGAGATAGTCATGTTTCAACTGACGCACGCAGCTGTGTAATAAGTGAGATAGTGATCGTTGCATTGTTCGTGTTAACTCATGTCAATAATTGAGATAGTGATCGTTGCATTGTTCGTGTTGACTCATGTCAATAAGTGAGATAGTGATCGTTGCATTGTTCGTGTTGACTCATGTCAATAAGTGAGATAGTGATCGTTGCATTGTTCGTGTTGACTCATGTCAATAAGTGAGATAGTGATCGTTGCATTGTTCGTGTTGACTCATGTCAATAAGTGAGATAGTGATCGTTGCATTGTTCGTGTTGACTCATGTCAATAAGTGAGATAGTCATGTTTCAACTGACGTACGCAGCTGTGTAATAAGTGAGATAGTGATCGTTGCATTGTTCGTGTTGACTCATGTCAATAAGTGAGATAGTCATGTTTCAACTGACGTACGCAGCTGTGTAATAAGTGAGATAGTGATCGTTGCATTGTTCGTGTTGACTCATGTCAATAAGTGAGATAGTCATGTTTCAACTGACGTACGCAGCTGTGTAATAAGTGAGATAGTGATCGTTGCATTGTTCGTGTTGACTCATGTCAATAAGTGAGATAGTCATGTTTCAACTGACGTACGCAGCTGTGTTATAATTGAGATAGTGATCGTTGCATTGTTCGTGTTGACTCATGTCAATAAGTGAGATAGTCATGTTTCAACTGACGTACGCAGCTGTGTTATAATTGAGATAGTGATCGTTGCATTGTTCGTGTTGACTCATGTCAATAAGTGAGATAGTCATGTTTCAACTGACGTACGCAGCTGTGTTATAATTGAGATAGTGATCGTTGCATTGTTCGTGTTGACTCATGTCAATAAGTGAGATAGTCATGTTTCAACTGACGTACGCAGCTGTGTTATAATATAGATAGTGATCGTTGCATTGTTCGTGTTGACTCATGTCAATAAGTGAGATAGTCATGTTTCAACTGACGTACGCAGCTGTGTTATAATTGAGATAGTGATCGTTGCATTGTTCGTGTTGACTCATGTCAATAAGTGAGATAGTCATGTTTCAACTGACGTACGCAGCTGTGTTATAATTGAGATAGTGATCGTTGCATTGTTCGTGTTGACTCATGTCAATAAGTGAGATAGTCATGTTTCAACTGACGTACGCAGCTGTGTTATAATTGAGATAGTGATCGTTGCATTGTTCGTGTTGACTCATGTCAATAAGTGAGATAGTCATGTTTCAACTGCCGTACGCAGCTGTGTTATAATTGAGATAGTGATCGTTGCATTGTTCGTGTTGACTCATGTCAATAAGTGAGATAGTCATGTTTCAACTGACGTACGCAGCTGTGTTATAATTGAGATAGTGATCGTTGCATTGTTCGTGTTGACTCATGTCAATAAGTGAGATAGTCATGTTTCAACTGACGTACGCAGCTGTGTTTTAATTGAGATAGTGATCGTTGCATTGTTCGTGTTGACTCATGTCAATAAGTGAGATAGTCATGTTTCAACTGACGTACGCAGCTGTGTTATAATTGAGATAGTGATCGTTGCATTGTTCGTGTTGACTCATGTCAATAAGTGAGATAGTCATCGCTTACATTGGACTTGCTAATTGATGTCAATAATTGAGATAGAGATTGTTACTCTGGGTTTTTTAACATTAATATTGTGTTTTATTGAATGTCTTAGATAAATTATTAACCATTGTACCAAGAGCAAGTTACTCTAGAAATACTGCTGCATAGCGTGATACAAAGGGCTCCCTGAACGGGCCAATGTTAAGTGTATACGTGACTGCTAGGAGTAAGTAGAAAGTTGAAGTTCCAAATTTGTTTATTTAGTAGAGTGGAAATGTTTCTATCATTTCCAATGTTTCAGTGGAAACTCATTGTTAACTTCCCTGGCAACTAATTGTTAACGGCCGTGGCAACTATATGAATGTTAACTCCTATCGCAAATACTTTTTAACTCCCTGTTTTATATAAGGAGATACAGCCGCAACAATAAAGTTGGCATATGCTAAACTGACAAACAGACACCGACACTGACACTGACAAACAGATACAGACACTGACAAACAGACACCGACACTGACACCGACAAACAGACACCGACACTGACAAACAGACACAGACACTGACAAACAGACACCGACACTGACAAACAGATACAGACACTGACAAACAGACACCGACACTGACAAACAGACACAGACACTGACAAACAGACACAGACATTGACAAACAGACACAGACAATGACAAACAGACACAGACAAACAGAAACTGACAAACAGACACAGACACTGACAAACAGACACAGACAAAAAGACACAGACAAACAGACACAGACACTGACAAACAGACACAGGCACTGACAAAAAGACACAGACAAACAGACACAGACACTGACAAACAGACACAGACAAACAGACACTGACAAACAGACACAGACAAACAGACACAGACACTGACAAACAGACACAGACACAGACAAACAGACACTGACAAACAGACACAGCGATTGTAAAGCAAGTATTCGTTAAACACACACATTTTGAGCGCAGGCTAAACCAGTAAAGGGCTTGTCTTCTCATTTGAAGAACGTCGATTCAAGACCAAGTAAAATATATAACTTTAGTCATTTCTAACGTTAAATTTCCTGTAACAGATAAAGATTCAGAGTTTGAAGTTTTAATTCTTTGATAAAGATAATTTAAAATCTTCAGAATTTTTTTTTGGGGGGGGGTAGTATATTTCATGTGCAAGTGTTATCCAAAAACACAAATATTTCTAGATGAGCTAATAGCTATAAATTAAACACAACACACAGGGACTGAAGTCTCACCCCACGTATATCCTTTTAAGATGTGTCTTTTGAAAATCGTATATTTAAGAGATAATCAACCTAAATTTCTGAGGCCCTTGGAGCATTCATTGGAGTAACAGCTGTAAGGATGAATCGTTGTCAAGTGCCAAACATGCCTTGCTAGAGAGAGCTTCTGGACTAGCTGAATCATCAGCATCTTACCCTCTACGATCCAACGGTCGGGCCACCTGACTCTCACTCAGCCATATCATGTTTGATTGTTGGTATGTGGCAAGTCATGTACAATCAGCACAACGTTCACTTGCCTAGTTAGTGGTTTATGTGTAGTTCTATTGACAAGGTAGGTGTGTAGTTGTATTGAAAAGGTAGGTGTGTAGTTGTATTGACAAGGTAGGTGTGTAGTTCTATTAACAAGGTAGGTGTGTAGTTGTATTGAAAAGGTAGGTGTGTAGTTGTATTGAAAAGGTAGGTGTGTAGTTGTATTGACAAGGTAGGTGTGTAGTTCTATTGAAAAGGTAGGTGTGTAGTTGTATTGAAAAGGTAGGTGTGTAGTTGTATTGACAAGGTAGGTGTGTAGTTCTATTGACAAGGTAGGTGTGTAGTTGTATTGACAAGGTAGGTGTGTAGTTGTATTGACAAGGTAGGTGTGTAGTTGTATTGACAAGGTAGATGTGTAGTTGTATTGACAAGGTAGGTGTGTAGTTGTATTGACAAGGTAGATGTGTAATTGTATTGACAAGGTAGATGTGTAGTTGTATTGACAAGGTAGGTGTGTAGTTGTATTGACATGGTAGATGTGTAGTTGTATTGACAAGGTAGATGTGTAGTTGTATTGACAAGGTAGGTGTGTAGTTGTATTGACAAGGTAGGTGTGTAGTTGTATTGACAAGGTAGGTGTGTAGTTGTATTGACAAGGTAGGTGTGTAGTTGTATTGACAAGGTAGGTGTGTAGTTACATTGACAAGGTAGGTGTGTAGTTAGGTTTGTTAATGTCACCTACATTAAAGAAATACTGAGGCAGAAGCAATGGCAACTGATCGCTTACTCTTTATAATATAAAAAGTGGTGTGCCTCAAGCTTACGAATAAGTGCGACCAGCAATGGCATTAGCTTTCCAAGCTCAGGCAATCTACTGGCATTAGCTCTCCAAGCTCAGGTATTCTACTGGCATTAGCTTTCCAAGGACAGGTAATCTACTGGCATTAGCTCTCCAAGCTCAGGTAATCTACTGGCATTAGCTTTCCAAGGACAGGTAATCTACCGGCATTAGCTTTCCAAGGACAGGTAATCTACTGGCATTAGCTTTCCAAGGACAGGTAATCTACTGGCATTAGCTTTCCAAGGACAGGTAATCTACTGACACGGTTCGCCATTCACAGGTAAGCATCTGACATTCTCCAAGGACAGGTAATCTGCTGACACGAATCTCCAAGCACAGGTAAGCTAAGGACACATTTCCCCAAAGCACAGGTAAGTAAGCTACTGTTATGGAACTTTTTGGAGTCCACGGGTGTTTGTTTATTTTAATCAGGTCTGCGGGGTCAGAGCCTCCCGACTCAACAGCCGTTTATTGATAAACATTTGAAATTCGATTCAGTTCCGGTAAATAATTCCGGTCCTGTTAGTGCTATGTGTTTCTCCCTACATGTGTGTATATATATGTGTCTGTGTGTGTGTGTTTTGTTTGTTTCCCCCATGTGTGTGTAAATGTGTCTGTGTGTGTTGTTTCCCCCACGTGTGTGTATGTGTCTGTGTGTGTTGTTTGTTTCCCCCACGTGTGTGTGTATCTGTGTGTATTTATCTATGTGTGTGTTGTTTCCCCCACATGTGTATGTGAGAGAGTGTGTTGTTGTCTTTTGGGTGAGTGTGATGCGGATGGTCTGTATGGACATTCAAATTGTCTACCCCTTTTTCAATTGCCCAGCTAACAAACAGCAAACGTTGCGGAAGTCCAGGCCTAGCCCAGCTTACAAACAGCAAACGTTGCGGAAGTCCAGGCCTATCCCAGCTAACAAACAGCAAACGTTGCGGAAGTCCAGGCCTAGCCCAGCTAACAAACAGCAAACGTTGCGGAAGTCCAGGCCTAGCCCAGCTAACAAACAGCAAGCGTTGCGGAAGTCCATGCCTAGCCCAGCTAACAAACAGCAAACGTTGCGGAAGTCCAGGCCTAGCCCAGCAAACAAACAGCAAACGTTGCGGAAGTTCAGGCCTAACTACGATGTGGTCAACACTGAGTTCTAAACTTGTCATCTCTGTAGCTCTGTATAAACACTTGAGACATGACGTGAGGTAAAACACCAGAAGAAACACATTCAATGTCTATGGTTACTACAGAAGACTTCTCATTCAATGTCTATGGTTACTACAGAAGACTTCTCATTCAATGTCTATGGTTACTACAGAAGACTTCTCATTCAATGTCTATGGTTACTACAGAAGACTTCTCATTCAATGTCTATGGTTACTACAGAAGACTTCTCATTCAATGTCTATGGTTACTACAGAAGACTTCTCATTCAATGTCTATGGTTACTACAGAAGACTTCTCATTCAATGTCTATGGTTACTACAGAAGACTTCTCATTCAATGTCTATGGTTACTACAGAAGACTTCTCATTCAATGTCTATGGTTACTACAGAAGACTTCTCATTCAATGTCTATGGTTACTACAGAAGACTTCTGTAGGATTATTATCAGAGTTGTGTAAGATAACGGAGCAGATTTGTGTAAGATAACGGAGCAGATTTGTGTAAGATAACGGAGCAGATTTGTGTAAGATAACGGAGCAGATTTGTGTAAGATAACGGAGCAGATTTGTGTAAGATAACGGAGCAGATTTGTGTAAGATAACGGAGCAGATTTGTGTAAGATAACGGAGCAGATTTGTGTAAGATAACGGAGCAGATTTGTGTAAGATAACGGAGCAGATTTGTGTAAGATAACGGAGCAGATTTGTGTAAGATAACGGAGCAGATTTGTGTAAGATAACGGAGCAGATTTGTGTAAGATAACGGAGCAGATTTGTGTAAGATAACGGAGCAGATTTGTGTAAGATAACGGAGCAGATTTGTGTAAGATAACGGAAGATTTGTGTAAGATAACGGAAGATTTGTGTATGATTATTAGATATGGAAGATTTGTGTATGATTATTAGATATGGAAGACTTGTCCGTTGTCAACGCGAGACTAAGATTTACGTCAGCTAACAAAAGTACAGTCGTGTCGTACTTTTTGTTCTGTCCGTACCAACCATGTGAAATGTGATGAGGGAAGGGAAGACAACTTAATTACTTTGTTACCACCCACCTTCGCAGGTAAGAAAATGCAGGTAAGAAAGCGTGCATAATGAACACACGGCCAAATTGATGTGTTATTACGGCCAAGGGGCGTCATCTTTACCACCTGGATGGATGTCAAGTTTGGCACGCGGGTCAATTTGCATCGACAATATAAACCTTGTGCTACAAGTTTCACTACATATTTCTTCTAAGCAGCGTGGGACACAATTTAGAAAAGCTAAACTAAGGCGTGTAATGATTTTTTAAAAATTTTGATTAAGATGTAAGTTTGTATTCAATTGACTGCTGAAATTGTACAAACTGTCCACATACAGCCGCTCTATACACACTTGGGACATTATTCAACCATTTGAAGATGGATCTCACAATTATTGATTTCTATTATAGAACTAGTGTATTACCCGTCAAAAATAACGGTTGTTTTCAAAATAAAATACATTTCAGCTGAAATCTATTTATTTTGAAAAAATACACATCAACACATCAGAATAAAAAATAATGTAATACAGAACTTTCATTTCTTTTATTTATTTTTTATTTTATTCATTTATTTTCATATTGCACAATTTTATGTGGAACGTTCCAAAAGAGTTATTTTTTGGTGCAGTAATTTGGTGCACTGCTTTCTAAAATTAGTAGCGTCACGGACAGGACAGACAGGACGGACGGGACGTGACATACATTGCAAATTATGTATGTTGATGATAATGAAACTTTTTCAAAATAATATTTGGTCCGGGATCCCCATAGCACATTCCCAATAGCACAATCCCCATAGCACATTCCCCAACACGCTCGTAACTCCCATTAAAATATAGACCCAAGGAAATAATGGTCAATAGAAAAGTTTGTCTAGAGACATGTTGCCAGGGACTCCCTGGTTGTACGTAAGATATCTTACAAGCAATAATTAGGGACTCCCAGGTTGTACGTAAGATATCTTACAAGCAATAATTAGGGACTCCCAGGTTGTACGTAAGATATCTTACAAGCAATAATCAGGGACTCCCTGGTTGTACGTAAGATATCTTACAAGCAATAATTAGGGACTCCCAGGTTGTACGTAAGATATCTTACAAGCAATAATTAGGGACTCCCAGGTTGTACGTAAGATATCTTACAAGCAATAATTAGGGACTCCCAGGTTGTACGTAAGATATCTTACAAGCAACAATTAGGGACTCCCAGGTTGTACGTAAGATATCTTACAAGCAATAATCAGGGACTCCCTGGTTGTACTTAAGATATCTTAAAAGCAATAATCAGGGACTCCCAGGTTGTACGTAAGATATCTTACAAGCAACAATTAGGGACTCCCAGGTTGTATGTAAGATATCTTACAAGCAATAATCAGGGACTCCCTGGTTGTACGTAAGATATCTTACAAGGAATAATTAGGGACTTCCAGGTTGTACGTAAGATATCTTACAAGCATTAATTAGGGACTCCCAGGTTGTACCTAAGATATCTTACAAGGAATAATTAGGGTCTCCCAGGTTGTACGTAAGATATCTTACAAGGAATAATTAGGGACTCCCAGGTTGTACGTAAGATATCTTACAAGCAATAATTAGGGACTCCCAGGTTGTACGTAAGATATCTTACAAGCAATAATTAGGGACTCCCAGGTTGTACGTAAGATATCTTACAAGCAACAATTAGGGACTCCCAGGTTGTACGTAAGATATCTTACAAGCAATAATCAGGGACTCCCTGGTTGTACGTAAGATATCTTACAAGCAACAATTAGGGACTCCCAGGTTGTACGTAAGATATCTTACAAGCAATAATCAGGGACTCCCTGGTTGTACTTAAGATATCTTACAAGCAATAATTAGGGACTCTCAGGTTGTACGTAAGATATCTTACAAGCAATAATTAGGGACTCTCAGGTTGTACGTAAGATATCTTACAAGCAATAATTAGGGACTCTCAGGTTGTACGTAAGATATCTTACAAGCAATAATTAGGGACTCTCAGGTTGTACATAAGATATCTTACAAGCAATAATTAGGGACTCTCAGGTTGTACGTAAGATATCTTACAAGCAATAATTAGGGACTCCCAGGTTGTACGTAAGATATCTTACAAGCAATAATTAGGGACTCCCAGGTTGTACGTAAGATATCTTACAAGCAATAATTAGGAAACTCCCAGGTTGTACGTAAGATATCTTACAAGCAATAATCAGGGACTCTAGGCTTGTACGTAAGATATCTTACAAGCAATAATTAGGGACTCCCAGGTCGTAAACACCCAGCATCTAAATCCCGTGAGTACCTCTCTGAACAAAGCCGTGAGGAACATATGACGTTCTTCAGAGATCTAGGTCAAGGATTGGTCAAGAGAGGTCGGTAATGATCTGGCTCTACAACGAGTTCTGTGACAAATGATTGAAGTAATATATCCTGTATGACTGGTATTTTCTTTTCATACAAACAAAACTACAAACGTTATCAAAGACAAGAAATGAAGAAATTAATTTGACAAGATCAGTGTTTCGTTGTTTGTTTATTTTCCCGTTTCCTAACTACAGTGAAGTTTTTTGTTTTTTTTAGTTTTAAAAATAGATTGAATTCACTATTACTATTAGGTCATTAGGACTGCATTTTTTTCCATAGTCGACGGGAATTTAGGAACTAGATTAAGCCAAACTCCCCCTCCCCCCATCAGCTTACCGAGAAGTAGATTATTAACATAATTTAATCTGGCAAAGAAGCATGTCAGGAGTATGTTCTGATAGTTGCATCTAGTGGCGGCACACATCATTTACACCTCAATCACTGGGAAAATTATCTATCTATATATATATATATATATTGCCTAAACCAGTATGTGCAAGTAAGCATGACGAATGACCCTCGCTGGGGTCAACTAATTAACAGTCACAGTTAACAGTTGGCAAGCGAAGGTAGTGAAGGGGTGGGGCATGTCTTGAGACCAGCAATGTTTTTTTCACATTCACTTTAGTTGTTCCTTCATAGAGAAAATGTATTTCGTACCCTAATGTCTGGAACAGAAGAGGCATTACCATCCAGACCAAGCTGAAAGTTTACAGGGCAGTGGTGCTCCCCACACTGCTATATGCTTGTGAAACTTGGACTGTTTATCAGCGCCATGCAAGAAAGCTTAACCACTTTCATACAACAAGCCTCAGGAAGATTCTCGGCATAAAGTGGCAGAACAAAATTCCATGCAGACACAGTGGTACTGACCAAGGCAGGTCTCCCCAGCATCTTCACCCTCCTGATGCATACCCAGCTTCGCTGGGCAGGGCACGTTGTCCGAATGCCAGACGAGAGACTGTCAAAGAGACTCTTCTATGGTGAGCTCCAGTATGGCCAGCGGTCCCACTGTGGGCAAAAGAAACGCTTCAAAGACACACTGAAAGCCTCGAAAAAAGCTTTGCCATCAATCCAGACACGTGGGAACGAGGTGCAATGGACCGATCCACCTGGCGTTCTTCCATCCACGAAGGTGCCAGGTCATGCGAGGCAAACCGGATCACCTCCGCAGAAAAGAAGAGGCAAGCCCGAAAGGCCCATGCTGTCAACCCTCCTGGAGATGTCCCACTCGTCCCTTGTCCCTTCTGTTTCCGAACCTTCCGTGCAAGAATCGGCCTCATCAGCCATCTGCGCACGCACAGACAACCCTCGGATGACTAGAGTGGTCCTCGTATCGACGGACGAACACACACATGTATTTCATAGTGCATTGGTTTTTACATCCGCCTGACATGCGAAAGGTCGTAGGTTCAAGCCCCAGCGGCAACATACTATTTTTGTTTTAATTTTAAAAATGTTTATGCCCGTTCGTTTTCCCCTTTCTTAGTGAACATAAACACCGCTTCGCATGTATTTGACGGGAAAAAAAAGCTTCGTTCAATGTTATACCAATTCCTTCATCAGGTAACTTTAACTGTCTGTTTCTATCCGTTGCATATTTCAGGGAAAATATCATAGACGAAGTTGTTGCTCTCCAACTTGGCAACATGGCTGTAATATTTGTTTCTCAACATTGGGATAACTTCGGCGACGAGCTTCCCGTTGTTCCCAGTGACGGAAACGTGGTCATACACTTAGTACATGAATAATTCAGGAGTATGTGGTGGCGAGGCAGAAATTGTCGCGATGTCAGAAATACTTCCCAAAAATGTTTCGGCTGTCCCCCCCAACGTTTACTCGCGTTGTTCCCATTTGTTCGTGTCCGTTCTCCCCCCCCCCTTTTTATTATTTGCACTATACTATGAGTAAGTCTGCGGCATATGCTACGCCGTGAGTCGTATCTAGTTTATTATAAAACTCAACAACTACATTCAGGTGAATTGTTTTCATTGTGAATCTTGAGACGAAAGTTTAATTTTATCACAAAACTGAAGAATCCTCAACGTCTGCTCCATGTTACCCGGATGAAGATCTCCAGAGATAGAAAACTTCAAGCCTCGGTGAAGACAACTTTTGGTATGTTAATTGAAGTGATAAATGTAACATTGGCTCTTGAATTAAAGTGATCTATGTAGCCATCACTTTGGTTTTACATAACATTAGCTGATATACCCGGCTTCTCCCGGGCCTGCTTTATGGATCCCAATGTTTACCCCACCCATTATGATCCCGTTGCATAATGGAAGCGAGATCATTATCGATTTCCTCAACCCGATATCATTACATTCTTTTTTGGGATTATTCATCTCATTGTGATTATATATCTCATTGTGATTATATATCTCATTGTGATTATATATCTCATTGTGATTATATATCTCATTGTGATTATATATCTCATTGTGATCCCGTTGCGTAACATGATCCCATTTGAGGTGTAACCCCTTTTCACGATATAAGCCCATATTTTGATGGGATCACAAAGCCAAGTGTTATCCCTTTCTTTGTTGAATCTCTTTCCCCATATGATTACATACTTAATTGAGATATCATACCATTATTGTCCCATATCCCATTATGATCCCACTCGTAATGAAAAAACGTCATCGATACAAAGCCACACACACAATTTTCGTCTTAAATACTGATACAATCTAAATAATTTTCATGGTATATATTATTATTATTTAAATTGTGACAATTATTTCACTTGAAAATATCTAAAAATCAAACAGACTACAAATAAATAAAACTCTATGTCCAACCCAATGCACAGAACATCAATAAAAGGCGTGTGTGTGTGGGAGGGGGTGAAAATCCTGTTAAGAAAATAAACCTGTAACAGCTCTAACAGGGAGGCGTTAACACTGTAATAACACACCACATATCGTCAGCCTATTCTTACAGGTCTCTCCGTGACAGGGAGGTACATCAACAATTGTCAAGTGAGGCAAACTCATACGTCATTGTCAATGGGGTTCTCTTGGCGGATAATAGATGGACATTTATGTGAGACAAATACGTAGG
This sequence comes from Ampullaceana balthica, assembly GCA_944989445.1. Lineage (NCBI taxonomy): Eukaryota > Metazoa > Mollusca > Gastropoda > Lymnaeidae > Ampullaceana > Ampullaceana balthica. The sequence continues at coordinate 142,980 of CALYLW010000773.1, read as the reverse complement.
GTACTGGTTGGGGGTCGTCCATAAAGTACGTCACGCTCCAGAGGGGGGAGGGGTGTAAGAAAGTGTGACAGTTTGTGACAGGGGGAGGGGGGTCCGGCCATGTGTGATGTCACGCTGTTTAAGATTAAATTTTGATTATTTTGTTAATAAAAAAACAAAAATTTTGTTTGAAAGTGTACTTTAGGGGGGGGGGTCCGAGATGTGTGACAGTTTGTGACGGGGGGGGGGAGTTAAAAGTGGTTAAAAATAGCGTGACGTACTTTATAGACGGCCCCTTGGGTCCTTGGCGGGCAACAGATCGACATTTATGTGAGACAAATACGTAGGGTACTGGTTGGGTCCTTTCCATAGGTGGGTAGCAGCAGTTGATACAACTGCGTAGCACTAGTCGTTACTATCGCGTAGCAGCAGTTGATAATGTCCGGTGGCAGTGGTCGATACTGATGGCAAATAACACTTGATACTGTTTAGTAGTAGTAGTACTAATTGACATTATTGAGAAGTAATACTTTATACTATTTAGGAGTATGTAAATGTTGTACTATTTGACACTAGTGGGTAGAAGATGATGATGCAATAAGAAAGCGCTCCTTTCTATCAAGCCGATCTAACTCACTGGTCGGGAATGCCACACACTCCCCTGGACAGGTGTCCATACTACCTGATGACGTAAACATCGCCAGGCGCGGCCCTCATAACGAGCTTGGCACTCCACCACCACCACCCTCCCACGATACGTTCTTTTGTTTACGTGAGAGGATAACTCCCATGAATTTCTCAAAAACACTTGAGATATTACAGTGATCTCCCTATAGGCTCCACTAAATCAACATCAGGGGCTCCCCGACTGTTGTCCAGGGAGCTGTGTGTTGTCCAGGGAGCTGTGTGTTGTCCAGGGAACTGTGTGTTGTCCAGGGAGTTGTGTGTTGTCCAGGGAGCTGTGTGTTGTCCAGGGAGCTGTGAGTTGTCCAGGGAGCTGTGTGTTGTCCAGGGAGCTGTGTGTTGTCCAGGGAGCTGTGAGTTGTCCAGGGAGCTGTGTGTTGTCCAGGGAGCTGTGAGTTGTCCAGGGAGCTGTGTGTTGTCCAGGGAGCTGTGAGTTGTCCAGGGAGCTGTGTGTTGTCCAGGGAGCTGTGAGTTGTCCAGGGAGCTGTGTGTTGTCCAGGGAGCTGTGTGTTGTCCACGGAGCTGTGAGTTGTCCAGGGAGCTGTGAGTTGTCCAGGGAGCTGTCTGTTTTCCAGGGAGCTGTGTGTTGTCCAGGGAGCTGTGTGTTGTCCAGGGAGCTGTGTGTTTTCCAGGGAGCTGTGTGTTGTCCAGGGAAGTTGTGTTTTCCATGGAGCTGTGTGTTGAGTATTCCTGTAAAGTTGTAAACGTGCCTATCAGATGATATTTTCAAAATAAAATTCAATCTTCGGCAATCACCTAAGAAAAGATCCAAGGCTTCCAACGGCCAACAAAGGGATCCCACGGCCACTCTCCTGACCTTGGTATTTCATGGCCATTTGAAGGACATTGTGGTTCATGAAAACAAGTGCTTCTCGCCATGTTGTTTGTGATGACGTAACAACGTGTATCTGTTGTGTTACGTCTCCGTGCACACGTTTCCTCTAACACTACTGGCACGAGTATTATAATGTAACGAACAAATATGACGTCAAATGAGCAATTCATGCACAATGCCGATGCCCTGAACTCCATGGTTTCCCCTTAACCTCTGACCCCTAATTGTTCGTCGACTTACTGCCCCCCCCCCACCAAAAAAAACGCACACAAAAACAAACAAACCATCCACATGAGATTAGTGAGACCTGATGTACACACAGCTGATCGTTTGATGGCTGACGGGCTATTGACCCTATTGACCACAAGTCACCACGAGTTGTCCTCCACTGCTCAATAGAACTAAGATGCTCGGTCTTATCTTATGACAACAAGTGTGTACCACGGGACAACAAGTGTGTACCACGGGACAACAAGTGTGTACCACGGGACAACAAGTGTGTACCACGGGACAACAAGTGTGTACCACGGGACAACAAGTGTGTACCACGGGACAACAAGTGTGTACCACGGGACAACAAGTGTGTACCACGGGACAACAAGTGTGTACCACGGGACAACAAGTGTGTACCACGGGACAACAAGTGTGTACCACGGGACAACAAGTGTGTACCACGGGACAACAAGTGTGTACCACGGGACAACAAGTGTGTACCACGGGACAAGTGTGTACCACGGGACAACAAGTGTGTATCACGGGACAACAGCAGATGGCGGGATAAGTTAAGGTGATGGGCTGGAATGCCGGTCAACTGGTCAACGACTAAACTTATGTTTGTAGAACAAGATGTTTTGAGGCTGTGTTTGGAGGCTGTGTTTGGAGGCTGTGTTTGGAGGCTGTGTTTGGAGGCTGGGGTTGGAGGCTGTGTTTGTGTTTGGAGGCTGTGTTTGTGTTTGGAGGCTGTGTTTGGAAGCTGTGTTTGGAGCCTGTGTTTGGAGGCTGTGTTGCTATTCAAGTCTGGAACACCTCATGTGTTTATTTGTCTTGTAACTTAAGTCTGTGCCGTCTAACCTGTATGGATGTACATGTGTCTAGTTACTTAAGGCTTAAACACTCGACACAAACAACAAACACCTGCTATCAACGGTCAAGGGCTACGTAAAACACCTCAAGGTAACCTCTTAGACGGACCCCCCCCCTTCCCCGTTGTTTACATAGTTCGATCATGTTATTATTGCTATCATTATGCCACAGAGATTCTCACTGTATCAGGAAACATCCTTACAACAGATAGCACGTGAGAATTTTTTTAATGAATCACAAGAAATATAGCGAACCATATTATGTAGCCAACCACAGAATGTCAAACTTAGACACCATAGAATGTCAATGAAATGAGAAGAAAAGTGGTATAATGAAAATATTTGAATCTCTAGCGATCTCTAAAACAAAGAGACTATGAGACTTGTCATCTCTAAAACAAAGAGACTATGTGGCTTGTCATCTCTAAAACAAAGAGACTATGTGGCTTGTCATCTCTAAAACAAAGAGACTATGGGGCTTGTCATCTCTAAAACAAAGAGACTATGGGGCTTGTCATCTCTAAAACAAAGAGACTATGGGGCTTGTCATCTCTAAAACAAAGAGACTATGTGGGCTTGTCATCTCTAAAACAAAGAGACTATGTGGGCTTGTCATCTCTAAAACAAAGAGACTATGGGGCTTGTCATCTCTAAAACAAAGAGACTATGGGGCTTGTCATCTCTAAAACAAAGAGACTATGGGGCTTGTCATCTCTAAAACAAAGAGACTATGGGGCTTGTCATCTCTAAAACAAAGAGACTATGGGGCTTGTCATCTCTAAAACAAAGAGACTATGGGGCTTGTCATCTCTAAAACAAAGAGACTATGTGGCTTGTCATCTCTAAAACAAAGAGACTATGGGGCTTGTCATCTCTAAAACAAAGAGACTATGGGGCTTGTCATCTCTAAAACAAAGAGACTATGGGGCTTGTCATCTCTAAAACAAAGAGACTATGGGGCTTGTCATCTCTAAAACAAAGAGACTATGGGGCTTGTCATCTCTAAAACAAAGAGACTATATATTATTAATGGTCATGAATGCTGACAACTGAAACAATATAGAACGTACTAGAAAGACATTGATCGTCTGTGTGAGTGTGTGTGTGTGTGTGGGGGGGGGAGAACGGAGGAAACATCCACACTGATGGTCGTTATAGTACAACATTATAGTACAACATTATAGTACAACATTATAGTACAACATTATAGTACAACATTATAGTACAACATTATAGTACAACATTATAGTACAACATTATAGTACAACATTATAGTACAACATTATAGTACAACATTATAGTACAACATTATAGTACAACATTATAGTACAACATTATAGTACAACATTATAGTACAACATTATAGTACAACATTATAGTACAACATTATAGTACAACATTATAGTACAACATTATAGTACAACATTATAGTACAACATTATAGTACAACATTATAGTACAACATTATAGTACAACATTATAGTACAACATTATAGTACAACATTATAGTACAACATTATAGTACAACATTATAGTACAACATTATAGTACAACATTATAGTACAACATTATAGTACAACATTATAGTACAACATTATAGTACAACATTATAGTACAACATTAGTACAACATTATAGTACAACATTATAGTACAACATTATAGTACAACATTATAGTACAACATTATAGTACAACATTATAGTACAACATTATAGTACAACATTATAGTACAACATTATAGTACAACATTATAGTACAACATTATAGTACAACATTATAGTACAACATTATAGTACAACATTAGTCGTGTCCAAATTAATCGTCCTTCATCGTAGGTCAGCATTAATCTAAGCCGCACCACCAACACAAACATTAAAACACACACACGCACACACACTCCCAGGGAAGAATTACCTGCCACTCATAAGACGGCAGAGGCCATGACATTACACCAGGTGTAAGGTGTGTTCCCAGGTAAACGTTGTCTTGACTCAGTCTGGAAAAGGACTGGTATTAATTATGCTGGTATTGTACTGGTACTAGTGTATTACCCGTCAAAAATGACGGAAGTTTTCAAAATGGATATATTTCAGTTTTTAATATAATAGTCCCTTTTTGCCTGAAAGCCGCATAGTAAATAATCAGAAATTGTAGAGACCAAGAGACATTTAATGTAACCAGCACTTACACACATGCCATACTACACACATTTAATGTAACCAGCACTTACACACATGCGATACTACACACATTTAATGTAACCACCACTTACAAACAAGTACAACTACACAAGTTTGACAGTTGAAAGCATGGATCGTTGCAATTTAAGTCAAATTTATGATTTAAATTTTTGTTTGTTTGTTATCCTTGAACTTATAGAGTGGCCAGACAGAGATTTAAAGTTTTTGCATCATTTTGTCGAGAAAAAAAATTTAGCTTCTGAAAATTGCAAAGTAAAAAAATCACTTTTATTGTATGTAAATGATCATTTAAAACAACAACAAGCTTACATATGAGAGTTTTCTTATGAAACAGATGACCTGAAGTCATTGGGTCTTGATTTAATGTCACCGACGTCTGCTGGGGTTAGGGACATCTCCAAATAAAAATATCTGAATATCTATTAAAAATGTTCAGTTTGAACAATTATTTTATTGGAGTTGTTTTTTCGCATTGTCTAAATTTATTGTGATCATGTCTCGTGTGTCTAAATTTATTGTGATCATGTCTCGTGTGTCTAAATTTATTGTGATCATGTCTCGTGTGTCTAAATTTATTGTGATCATGTCTCGTGTGTCTAAATTTATTGTGATCATGTCTCGTGTGTCTAAATTTATTGTGATCATGTCTCGTGTGTCTAAATTTATTGTGATTATGTCTCGTGTGTCTAAATTTATTGTGATCATGTCTCGTGTGTCTAAATTTATTGTGATCATGTCTCGTGTGTCTAAATTTATTGTGATTATGTCTCGTGTGTCTAAATTTATTGTGATTATGTCTCGTGTGTCTAAATTTATTGTAATTATGTCTCGTGTGTCTAAATTTATTGTGATCATGTCTCGTGTTTCTAAAACATGGATGAGGCATCCTTCAATTCCCTCACTGTGAAAATACACTGATGGATGACACACACTGATCTGAGAAATGGGTGGCATTTAATGATAGTAACACGATGCGATGTTAAAATAAGTCGTTTAGTGATATGATGTGGTATTGACATCAGACAATTAGTGATATGATGTGGTATTGACATCAGACAATTAGTGATATGATGTGGTATTGACATCAGACATTTAGTGATATGATGTGGTATTGACATCAGACATTTAGTGATATGATGTGGTATTGACATCAGACATTTAGTGATATGATGTGGTATTGACATCAGACAATTAGTGATATGATGTGGTATTGACATCAGACATTTAGTGATATGATGTGGTATTGACACCAGACATTTAGTGATATGATGTGGTATTGACATCAGACAATTAGTGATATGATGTGGTATTGACATCAGACAATTAGTGATATGATGTGGTATTGACATCAAACATTTAGTGGTATGATGTGGTATTGACATCAAACATTTAGTAATACAATGTGGTATTAATTCAGACATTTAATAATTCAATGCGGTATTAACATCAGACATTTAGGCGCATTACGTGTTATCAACAGCAGACATTCCACGGCAGGATTCGTTGTCAGTAACAGACTTTAAAAATGGAATGTTGTCAAATCAATTGTAATTCACTTACACAATGCGGCCTCTAAACCTGTGATTGATTTCCCAACTCTCGCGACACGAGACTGATAGAGATCGTCTTCAGTTGAACTCATTTTGTTTCCCGACATATCTGGCGGTCCCGGTAGGTCCCTGGAGGTCGAAGTGCAAAGAGCCCAGTATGCTGATGTTGTGTGGAAGCGATACAGTGGTCAGTATGCTGATGTCGTGTGGGGCGATACAGTGGTCAGTATGCTGATGTGTGGAGCGATACAGTGGTCAGTATGCTGATGTTGTGTGGAGCGATACAGTGGTCAGTATGCTAATGTTGTGTGGAGCGATACAGTGGTCAGTATGCTCATGTTGTGTGGAGCGATACAGTGGTCAGTATGCTGATGTTGTGTGGAGCGATACAGTGGTCAGTATGCTAATGTGTGGGGCGATACAGTGGTCAGTATGCTGATGTTGTATGGAGCGATACAGTGGTCAGTATGCTGATGTGTGGAGCGATACAGTGGTCAGTATGCTAAAGTGTGCAGCGATACAGTGGTCAGTATGCTGATGTTGTATGGAGCGATACAGTGGTCTGTATGCTGATGTTGTGTGGAGCGATACAGTGGTCAGTATGCTGATGTATGGAGCGATACAGTGGTCAGTATGCTAATGTGTGGAGCGATACAGTGGTCAGTATGCTGATGTTGTGTGGTCAGTATGCTGATGTTGTTTGGTCAATATGCTGATGTTGTGTGGGGCGATACAGTGGTCAGTATGTTGATGGTGTGTGGAGCGATACAGTGGTCAGTATGCTGATGTTGTGTGGGGCGATACAGTGGTCAGTATGCTGATGTTGTATGGAGCGATACAGTGGTCAGTATGCTGATGTGTGGGGCGATACAGTGGTCAGTATGCTGATGTTGTGTGGAGCGATACAGTGGTCAGTATGCTGATGTTGTGTGGAGCGATACAGTGGTCAGTATGCTGATGTTGTGTATGGCGATACAGTGGTCAGTATGCTAATGTGTGGAGCGATACAGTGGTCAGTATGCTGATGTTGTGTGGTCAGTATGCTGATGTTGTGTGGGGCGATACAGTGGTTAGTATGCTGATGTATGGAGCGATACAGTGGTCAGTATGCTGATGTATGGAGCGATACAGTGGTCAGTATGCTGATGTTGTGTGGGGCGATACAGTGGTTAGTATGCTGATGTATGGAGCGATACAGTGGTCAGTATGCTGATGTATGGAGCGATACAGTGGTCAGTATGCTGATGTTGTGTGGAGCGATACAGTGGTCAGTATGCTGATGTGTGGGGCGATACAGTGGTCAGTATGCAGATGTGTGGGGCAATAAAGTGGTTACCATCAAATTTAAAGCAATCTTCAATAACTTCATACAAAAGACGCACTATCAAAAATGATTCTTTTCATCGCACTAAAAAGTGGAACATATCATTTCTTAAAAGCATTACCCTTCACAAAAAAAAGAAGAAAGACTAATAAGATGTATTGTATAGGAGTGCTTCTCAAATTTTTTAGTATGGCGGACCGGCAGGAATTTTTCCATTGCTCCAGGGACCGTTGCACTATTTTACCTGTACTATAGTGACACAGAGGCAAAATTCATGGTAGTGCTACAATAAGCCTTTTTAGGATGGCGAGTTTGTTTATCAGTGTATGTCAGATTGTCCAAGTGTATTTTGTCCTGATATTACATACATATTACAACCCTAGAAGAGAACGCCTGCTACTGGCTACAATCTTGACTCCGGACAGCAAAGTCTGGAACCTGCCAAGAAAGCTGACTCGTGGCCGGGTCTCTACACTGTGCCGGAAGCTTACAGTCTCGTCATTGACCATCGCCATCAATCAACGCCCTCGGAGTCTCGTATCATTTGATGGGCCACGCGAGTCAGGTCAGTCGGATTTGTCTCCCTCTCTAGGCCAGTCATTGTGAGGCTGTGACGTAACCCGGTGAAAAAGATAGGGGTCAATTATATTTAACTTATTGGGTGGGTTTGCAAACGTTTCCATCAATGTCTGGTGCGGTGCTGGCGGAAGGGGGGGGGGCTTCCAGCACTGAGTGCAGGGGGGGGGCCTGCCAGCACTGGGTGCGGGGGAGGGGGGCTGCCAGCACTGAGTGCGGGGGGGTCTGCCAACATGAGTGCGGGGGGGGGCTGCCAGCACTGAGTAGATAAATGTAATGGTTGCACTGGAACTGGGTGAGAGACAAGTTGGGTGTGGGTGAGGAAAGGGTTTGCTTGGATCAAGTCCACTATCTTACACTAAACCTTAACATTTATGACGTCATCTTAGTTTTAATTTAAGATGTCCATATAATATTTTATAATATAAGTTAAAAGAAATAAGAAAAAAATCTAGAATTAAAGATAGAAGGGAAAAAAAACGTAAAAACCAAGTTTTTTTACTATAAATCCTTTATGTACGAGAAGTAACTAAAAGAATGTTCATTATAATACGCAGCGCAAGACCATCCAAAAATACAAAATTGCAGTTGTGTCGTAAAACATGTTTAACATAGTGCGCACCGATCAGGAATATGTTTATAAAAAGTGTCATAAAATACGCACTGCCGACGAAAGTTGTCAATATAATACGCACCGCGACACTCTATCTAAAAAAATAACATGTTACATAGGAATAAATAAAATAATCTAAACAATTCTATAATTTAATTACGGTACATGCGATCGATCTGAAATTTTGATACGTAGTTTTTATCATCGCCACCAAACTGCCTGCTAAATTTCAGCTCGCTAGCTTACGATGAAGTGGGTTAAAAATCGATCCAAAGTTTTGGCGACAAGCAATCAAGGTCGGTGTGCAGACACCACGAGTTAATATAAAGGATTTAATAAGAAAAACCCGTAAAAAACCAAGTTTTTGACTATAAATCCTTTATGTACGAGAAGTAACTAAAAGAATGTTCATTATAATACGCAGCGCCAGACCATCCAGAAATACAAAATTGCAGTTGTGTCGTAAAACATGTTTAATATAATGCGCACCGATCAGGAATATGTTTATAAAAAGAGCTGTCAATAAAATACGCACCTTATTGCGCGACAGAAAGGTTGTTCAATATAATACGCACCGCGACGCTCTATCTCAAAAAATAGCATGATACATAGGAATAAATAAAATAATCTAAAAAATCAATAATTTAATTACGGTACATGCGATCGATCTGAAATTTTGATACATTGTTTTTATTATCGGTACGAAACTGCCTGCAAAATTTCAGCTCGCTGGCTTACGAGCAAGTGGGTTAAAAATCGCTCAAAAGTTTTGGCGACAAGGGCGGGCGGTCGGTCGGTCGGTCGGGCGGCCGCAGACACCACGAGTTAATATAAAGGATTTAAAAAGAGAGAATTTTAAAAGGAGAAAAAAATACAATTGAAAGGAAGATAAGCTATTTCATTTCTTTTGGCCAAAAGTTCATTTTTTTAAAATGAAGATTGATTCTTGCTTGTACCGCAAGTCAAATATTTATATGAATGATGATCAATTGTATACAAAAACAAAATGCACGGCCTTATGCAGAAAGCATTTTTCTTTCTGTTTATCATCGTGTTTTGACCGAGCCACAGTAGATACACGATGACACAGTAGACACACCGCGACACAGTAGACGAACGATGACACAGTAGACACTCCATGACACAGTAGACACTCCATGACACAGTAGGCACCCCATGACACAATAGACACCCCATAACATAGTAGACACACCATGACACAGTAGATACCCCAAGACACAATAGATACCCGATAACACAGTAGACACCCCATGACACAGTAGAAACACCGCGACACGTATGTTACGAACGGCGAGCCGTAATTGACATTTCTTGTTGTCTTTCTTAAGTTCAGATGTCATGGGGAATTCCATTCCAGCAAGTAAAGCGGAACCACAAACATAAGGTGTTAAGCCGGGATTTAGCAGTTCTCGTTTTAGGCAGTGAGATACCCCAATACGTTGGAATGAACCCATCTTCTCAGCATTTACCAGACTGCTCCAGTAAAACAGTAGAACCATCCCAGTAAAGCAGTAGAACCATCCCAGTAAAACAGTAGAACCATCCCAGTAAAGCAGTAGAACCATCCCAGTAAAACAGTAGAACCATCCCAGTAAAGCAGTAGAACCATCCCAGTAAAACAGTAGAACCATCCCAGTAAAACAGTAGAACCATCCCAGTAAAACAGTAGAACCATCACAGTAAAACAGTAGAACCATCCCAGTAAAACAGTAGAACCATCCCAGTAAAACAGTAGAACCATCACAGTAAAACAGTAGAACCATCACAGTAAAACAGTAGAACCATCACAGTAAAACAGTAGAACCATCCCAGTAAAACAGTAGAACCATCCCAGTAAAACAGTAGAACCATCCCAGTAAAACAGTAGAACCATCACAGTAAAACAGTAGAACCATCCCAGTAAAACAGTAGAACCATCCCAGTAAAACAGTAGAACCATCCCAGTAAAACAGTAGAACCATCACAGTAAAACAGTAGAACCATCACAGTAAAACAGTAGAACCATCCCAGTAAAACAGTAGAACCATCCCAGTAAAACAGTAGAACCATATCCTTTTAAACGTAGATTAGGTACATGGACGGGTGATTGTACGTGAATGTAAGATTAATATACGTACATGGTGTAATGAGTTATTGATCTGACACAATGTGTTAATTATATCTGGTTTGTATGCTTTTCTAAATACAGAGGCGTCACCGGGGGGGTGCAGACCGCACCGGATGACATCATCACATGGGGTGACACCAAAAATGTAAAATTCAGTATGCTCCCGTTATTAGGGACTGGAAGACTCTGAGGAGATCTATGAGGTAACAACATGAGCTACTGTACTGAGAGACACCAACCCTAGTGACGCCATGAGCTAACGTACTGGGTGACACTAGTGACACCTCTGCCTAAATGTCAGTTAATGAGAGCACATGTATTCATATTGGCGAATAGTTTAAAGAAAATATTTACCGTAAATAAATATTTTTTTTAATTAATTAAATTAACCCTGAGAAAAAAATAAAAGCATTATATATTAAATTAAACTACGGGGTAAAAATGTTTGATCGCTTCAAAATCTGTGAAAATATTGAATTGAATGTGACTACCCCTATAATTACCAAGCTGAAATGACATCTTAAACGACCAATTTATATATAGATAGAGATATACGAGTTACATTATCTATTTGACTTACATCTATGAAGATGACATTTGACTTACATCTATGAAGATGACATTTGACTTACATCTATGAAGATGACATTTGACTTACATCTATGAAGATGACATTTGACTTACATCTATGAAGATGACATTTGACTTACATCTATGAAGATGGCATTTTGGACATTAACTATAAGGATATGAGCTCAACAACAACATTAGTAACCGTAACCATACGGGCAGTTGCTCACCTATGACATACGTAGAATTATATGAATATATGCTCACCTGTGACCTTATTCAAATGAATTATATGAGTATGTGCTCAACTGTGACATTATTTACATGGACTAAATGCCTGGCCTGGGAACAAGCCTTAAATCGTAGGATGTTGTACAAACATGGACTAAATGCCTGGCCTGGGAACAAGCCTTAAATCGTAGGATGTTGTACAAACATGGACTAAATGCCTGGCCTGGGAACAAGCCTTAAATCGTAGGATGTTGTACAAACAGACAACATTTCTAGACTGGTGGTAATGACTGGCGTCGACTCACGGTCTCCTCCCTCCTGGCGCCCTTATCTGACCCATCCACCTGTATCACGTGATATCAGGCGCCCTTATCTGACCCATCCACCTGTATCACTGGTCGGAGATGGGGGCCAGTGGGCAGAGGAAATGTGTGACGGAACAGAGGAAATGTGTGACGGAACAGAGGAAATGTGTGACGGAACAGAGGAAATGTGTGACGGAACAGAGGAAATGTGTGACGGAGCAGAGGAAATGTGTGACGGAGCAGAGGAAATGTGTGACGGAGCAGAGGAAATGTGTGACGGAGCAGAGGAAATGTGTGACGGAGCAGAGGACAGTTGTGTTGTCTTTGTTTTGGTTATTTCGCAATTGTCTCGTGAACAACTGTTCAAAGAGGATCTGTGGGACGTTAACTTCTGGGACGAGTTAGCAAAGGTGTAGTACGTACCTGTATGTGTTCGCGCGTGTGTGTATGTGTGTGTCTGTGTTTTGACGGGGTGGTGGTGGCCTTAGGTTGAGGTATCAATCGCTTTACGAGAGAAAAAAGGCATCGTTTCCTTCCCCCCCCCCAGCAATAGTGTCATGACAACACTCCCTTTTCCCCACCATGATAACAATACATGTATTAGTATACAATACTAGACACAATAAAGATATATCTGTTTCATTGAGGCCATGACGTAGTAAAAACAAATGAAAGCAGAAATGTATAAAAACCGACGTGACCTGGGTAGCATTGACGTACGTCGGCCATTGGACCGGAAGTAAAGATAATGTGTTCAAAGAATGGCGGCGTATTAATATTTGAAAATAAACGCTTAGAGCATATCAAAGTTTTAAAAGAAAATAGTGCTGAGCAGTTGAAGGGAGATAAAAACCAGGAGATAAAATGAGAGAAGGTGGGGAGGCAGGCAAACCATCAGCCTCATCGCAGCCATTGAGAAAACCATCTAAAGGAGAAACAAAATACACCTTGGTTTTGAAAAAAAAAGTCTAAAGGTTGGTCCACACCTCTCAAATGCTCATAACTCATAAGCATTTGATCAAACATCACACGAACGCACTATAAAATACGCCAATTTTGGCGTACTTTATAGTGCGTTCGTGTGATGATTGAATAAAATTCTCGCGAGCATTTGAGAGGTGTTGACCAACCTTAAGTCCAAAAGTTAAGATTTGAGAAAACCACCAAAAGCAAAATTACAAAAATTTAGATTGAGAAAATCACCCAAAACCACGCCTGACATCTTTAAAAGTGGAAAAGTCTTAACACGAGAACATAAAGCCCAACTTTAAACCCAGCGTGGTTCATTGACCTTCCTAAATGTCCAGGAGTTCTGTACTTAATGTCGTAGCGATTATTTCAAACGGTCATAATACTTTTGAGGTTATTCCCCCTAGACTAAACTGCAAATAAGAATTAAAAGTTAAAATTATTGATAAATATTTTAAACTTTTTAAAGAATTTTAAAAATATTTTTAAGGATATACTTTCTAAACAAAGTAGACCCCCCCCCCGCACTGGAATAGAGATAAGCACGAAATGTAATCCAAAGAATTTGAATAGAGTTTAAAATGTAAACTGTATACGACAGCTAAATGGGGTTTATTTTGATTAATATTTTTTAATATTTTTGATAATATTTGGCTAAACATGTACTTCAATCACGGACTTTGCGGAATGAGTTCTAAGAAATGTAAAAAAAAATTTCTGTCATTTTATTGCGTCCTTGGTAGAAGCCAGGCCTTTTATTCTAATTGGTAATCCTGCAGATTTTACACGTATATTATGATTTAATATTTCACAGCGAAATTTAATTTTCTCTTGAGAACTTTCGTTTTTAATCTATTAAATGCATAATTATATGTTGTATTTCAGCTATTACAGCGCTAATTTGTAAGTCTTTCTAATTTCTAAGCCATTTTTTCGGCTCTCAACAGCAAATAGTCTGATGATGATGCAACCATTTTTTAAATTATCAAACTACATGCCGGATTGTCCGATAAGATGCCAAATGGAAATTTCTCACTTACAAACAAAGAAAATAAGAATCAAACATCTAGTAACGAAAAAAAAAGAAATTGTCTTTAAAATATTTATTTATCTTCTAAGAACGCTAAAATAGATGAATAATACTTTTAAAAAAATATCTTCAGTCAGTAAATTTATTTTAGCATGGGTCGAGCCAGGTAAAAAAACATCTGGCAGCAGTTCGCTAGGTAAACAAAATGGACGTATCGTGACCACATTATGTATTATATAGAACGGAAAAAATGCATTTGAAATTAAAAAGACTCACAAATTAGCGCTGTAATAGCTGAAATACGACATATAATAATGCATTTTAATAAATTAAAAATGTAAGTTCTCATGAGAAAATTAAATTTCGCTGTGAAATAATAAATTATAATATACGTGTAAAATCTGCAGGATTACCTTATAATTTTTTTAATGTATCTTTATTTTCTAATGTTTAGTTGTAAAATCGTCATTTTTGAAATTCTTCACCCAACCCCAAATGTACACAAACGGAACTGTAACTGGGACCCTTCTCCCAGTCCCTACGGGACCCTTCTCCCAGTCCCTACGGGACCCTTCTCCCAGTCCCTACGGGACCCTTCTCCCAGTCCCTACGGGACCCTTCTCCCAGTCCCTACGGGAACCTTCTCCCAGTCCCTACGGGACCCTTCTCCCAGTCCCTACTGGACCCTTCTCCCAGTCCCTACGGGACCCTTCTCCCAGTCCCTACTGGACCCTTCCCCCAATCCCTACGGGACCCTTATCCCAGTCCCTACGGGACCCTTCTCCCAGTCCCTACGGGACCCTTCTCCCAGTCCCTACGGGACCCTTCTCCCAGTCCCTACGGGACCCTTCTCCCAGTCCCTACGGGACCCTTCTCCAGTCCCTACGGGACCCTTCTCCCAGTCCCTACGGGACCCTTCTCCCAGTCCCTACGGGACCCTTCTCCCAGTCCCTACGGGACCCTTCTCCCAGTCCCTACGGGACCCTTCTCCCAGTCCCTACGGGAACCTTCTCCCAGTCCCTACGGGACCCTTCTCCCAGTCCCTACGGGACCCTTCTCCCAGTCCCTACGGGACCCTTCTCCAAGTTCTTACAGCGCCCTTCTTTCCTCTCATTAAGTCAGCGACAGGTAAAGTACTAAACTCGTAGGTGACGTGTTATGTAGCTATAAAACAACATTAATGCTGGCATTTACACTTGAAAAGATATCTCTGAGCACGATTTGTAACTACAGAAAAAAGTAAAAAGTTTTTCTTTCAAAATAGAAAATAAAGCAAATTATTTTTTTATTATTATTAATAGTTTTAGTTAACAAATAGTTTTGATTTCTCAATTTTTTTGTACACAAACCAAACGCCAGAACGCAAAATAAACACCAAGACACAAACAAAATAAACACCAAGACACAAACAAAATAAACACCAAGACACAAACAAAATAAACACCAAGACACAAAAAAAATAAACACCAAGACACAAACAAAATAAACACCAAGACACAAACAAAATAAACACAAGACACAAACAAAATAAACACCAAGACACAAACAAAATAAACACCAAGACACAAACAAAATAAACACCAAGACACAAACAAAATAAACACCAAGACACAAACAATTCCATTACATAAATCAGCCTCGAATATTCAAAGATATTTCTTTACACAATTAAAAAGCATTTTTCGAATAACAAGTTACTAAAACAACAGATGTGCCTTAAATTTGAACGATTGCAAAAATAATAATAATAATGAAAACAATTTATTGCTTCTATTCAGGAGCCTATTACGATAAGAATGAACATAGATCTTGTTTTCTGGTGAGGGGAAGATTGCATCGTGCGACCAGGAAATGTGGGTTTGGCTCAGCTCAGATTGAGAGACGAGTGAGGGGACGGGGTGAGATGAACGAACGTCGGGGAGAAGTTGATGGGGTGATGGGGGGGGGGAGTTGATGATGGGAGGGAAATAAGAAAGCATGTTGGGTCACGTGTCGGAGGTCGGTCTGGCGCCGAGTGAGTTGGTTATTACGCAGTAGACCAGGGATTCCCATGATACGTGGTAAGCGGTAAGGGGTCGAGTTTGACTGTAGTTTAAAGAAATTAAAAGGAAGCTATTGTTCTCAACTTTTAATACAATTCCAAAAAATCATAATAGCTAGACAACATGACAGACGTATGTCATAATAGCTAGACAACATGACAGACGTATGTCATAATAGCTAGACAACATGACAGACGTATGTCATAATAGCTAGACAACATGACAGACGTATGTCATACTAGCTAGACAACATGACAGACGTATGTCATAATAGCTAGACAACATGACAGACGTATGTCATAATAGCTAGACAACATGACAGACGTATGTCATAATAGCTAGACAACATGACAGACGTATGTCATAATAGCTAGACAACATGACAGACGTATGTCATAATAGCTAGACAACATGACAGACGTATGTCATAATATCTAGACAACATGACAGACGTATGTCATAATAGCTAGACAACATGACAGACGTATGTCATAATAGCTAGACAACATGACAGACGTATGTCATAATAGCTAGACAACATGACAGACGTATATCACAATAGCTAAGACAGCATGATATCACGGAATCTAAATTTATAATTCACCAGAACAAGATCTCGAACGAATAGTGTGCAAATGAGCATGACGAATGACCCTCGCCGGGGTCGACCAATCAAGCCAAGTAGATTCAAAAGACGGGGTGTGCATGTCTCGAGACCAACAATGCTTCGTGTATTCACTTGCGTTGTTCTTTCACAGATTAACACGTTGTTAGTAGTGTAGTGGTTATCACGTCCGCCTTACATGTTGTTAGTAGTGTAGTGGTTATCACGTCCGCCTTACATGTTGTTAGTAGTGTAGTGGTTATCACGCCCGCCTTACACGCGGAAGGTACTGGGTTCAAGCCTCAGTAGAATTTTTTTTTAATTTTTAAAAATGTTTGTTTGTGTCCGTTCTTTACCCCCTTTTTGCGAACATCGTTAGGGTCGGCCAATCACAGTTTAATTGTTGGATAGCTAGGTTGGTGCAGCGTGGATGCGGGTAGCTAACCGCAGTGCGAAGGTCTCGAGACCATCAATACGTCAGCGATGCCCCCACCCCCCAATACGTTCACTCGCGTTATTCTGATTTCTTCGTGCTGTAGTTTGTGTCCGTTCCATCCCCACTTTCTTTGCACTATCTATGAGCAAGTCTGTGGAGTATGCTACGACACGGGTCGTATCTAGTTTTAAAATAAAAAAATTTGCTAATATTTCCCCATGTATTTGGATTGTACCAAGTTCCTTGCCGTCCTAACGAAAACTACCGACACAACTTGAGATCCCCTGGCCTGAGGCGAGTGTTACTGATACCTTGGCGGCCTTGACATTGATGTGTCATTCAGATCAAACTTGTCATTGAGTGAAAAAAGTTGAACCTCTTGGGTGCTAATAGAAAAGGAATCAAAGACATAAAGTGAACGAAGTTTAACCTCTAAGATATAATTTGTGTAAAAAATCACCGAAACACTGCCAAGTTCTCATGAAAAGTTCAAACAGACAACTGACAACTAAGATATAATGTTACTCATTGAAACGATGGTCTTCATTTAGCGGTTACTAAGTCCCCCCCCCGCTAAAAATATCACTTTTTTAACCAGCTTGTCAACCCTTACACACGTAGCTATACATTTAAATTTTTAGTAACATGAACACAGAAAATAAAAGCTTAGTTTATAGATGTTAAGGGCAACTATTTAAACATGACCAAGTATGATATAAACATTATTACCACAACCTACAAGTAGGCCTTCCAGCCCAAAATATCATAAGCATCTGACACAAACAGCCCATCACAAGCGAGAGCTTACTTTTAGCTTTCCAATGACATCAAAATAACAATTCTTTCATTTATAGAAGAAAGGTAATACTTTTAAATAGTGATTTTTCTTTTTCGAAATTTTTCACTTTTGTAATTAATTCTTTAAAAAAAAGGTGATCGAATTTTGGATCGATTCAAATTTTTTTTGTTCATTGCTTAGAAGTTAGAGGCCTACATTTTTTTTAAAAACGTAAAAAAAAACAAGTTTTTGACTATAAATCCTTTATTTACGAGACGGAACTAAAAGAATGTTCATTATAATACGCAGCGCAAGACCATCCAAAAATTCAAAATTGTAGTTGTGTCGTAAAACATGTTAAATATAATGCGCACCGATCAGGAATATGTTTATAAAAAAGAGTTGTAAATAAAATACGCACCTTATTGCGCGACAGAAAGGTCGTTCAATATAATACGCACCGCGACACTCTATCTCAAAAAAATAACATGATACATAGGAATAAATAAAATAATCTAAAAATTCTATAATTTAATTACGGTACATGCAATCGATCTGAAATTTTGATACATCGTTTTTATCATCGGTACGAAACTGCCTGCAAAATTTCAGGTCGCTAGCTTACGTGAAAGTGGGTTAAAAATCGATCCAAAGTTTTGGCGACAAGCAAGCAAACAATCAATGAACCAAACAGAAACCACGAGTTAATATAAAGGATTTGATAACAAGATGTCTTCTTGTATACACGCACTTGAGATATGCTCTTATAAACACGCACACGCCACATCCCTACATGCTTCCAGAGGCGTCACTAGGTTTGGTATCTCCCGGTGCGGTAGCTCATGGTGTCACCCCCTTACGACTTACCCCACAGACCTCCCCCGAGTCTGCCGGTGCCAAATAACGGGAAAATATAGAATTTTACATTTTCGTGTCACCCCACGTGATTGTGTCACTCGGTGCGGTCCGCAGCCCCCTAGTGACGCCTCTGCATGCTACATCGCGCCTTTTGCTCTAATATTTAAAGCAGATAATCTTTTCAACTTTCAAGCATTCTTAATCACAATGACTCAACAGAGTCTATCCAGCTTGATATATTTATTCGTTTCTTTCACTTTTTTAAAATAATTTTTTTTATAAAGTTTTTAATATTTAAGAAGGAAAAAAATCTTGTAAATTATTTCAAATAAGAGGAAAATGCACAACTCAGATGATTGAGTGCTACGTTTATGGCCGCAGCTACGTTAATATTTACGGATCATTTCCATGAATTGCAACAGATAAATAGAGCTATATACACAGTGGAGCTAATATAATATAGAGCTATATACACAGTTGAGCTAATATAATATAGAGCTATATATACAGTTGAGCTAATATAATATAGAGCTATATATACAGTGGAGCTAATATAATTTAGAGCTATATACACAGTTGAGCTAATATAATTTAGAGCTATATACACAGTGGAGCTAATATAATATAGAGCTATATACACAGTTGAGCTAATATAATTTAGAGCTATATACACAGTGAAGCTAATATAATATAGAGCTATATACACAGTGGAGCTAATATAATATAGAGCTATATACACAGTGGAGCTAATATAATATAGAGCTATATATACAGTGGAGCTAATATAATATAGAGCTATATATACAGTGGAGCTAATATAATATACAGCTATATATACAGTTGAGCTAATATAATATAGAGCTATATATACAGTGGAGCTAATATAATTTAGAGCTATATACACAGTGGAGCTAATATAATATAGAGCTATATACACAGTTGCGCTAATATAATTTAGAGCTATATACACAGTTGAGCTAATATAATATAGAGCTATATACACAGTTGAGCTAATATAATATAGAGCTATATATACAGTGCAGCTAATATAATATAGAGCTATATATACAGTGGAGCTAATATAATATAGAGCTATATACACAGTTGAGCTAATATAATATAAAGCTATATACACAGTTGAGCTAATATAATATAAAGCTATATACACAGTTGAGGGAGGGGGGGGGGAGAGATTCTAGTTCTATACTGTCACTGCGCCTTTTTATCATTAAGAATACATTGCATCTTTATGGTGAATTCTGGTTAAAGGAATGAACATATTTTATAATGGAGAAATTTCGTTGAATATTTAAATATATTGGTCAAGATCCTGACTTTTACACACACACACAAATCATGACAAATGAAATGAAATAAAATTGAAAACACTAAACACACAGTATAACAAGTACAGGAGGTATTTACATCACGTCAATAACGACACCGGTCATTTCTAAAACTAGACACTCTGTCACTCTATACTATATAGTCTATAGAACTGTCATCACCAGATCTTGGGTTAAAACAAGTTCAACGTGGCACTGTCGCCGTTTGGTCACTGGCTAAGGGCCACAAGCTGTTCCCAAACTATCAACATGAGCTGTTGGCCAAAAGCTGTCCCAAACTATCAACATGAGTTGTTGGCCACAAGCTGTCCCAAACTATCAACATGAGTTGTTGGCCACAAGCTGTCCCAAACTATCAAAATGAGACTAGCTTACAGGGTCTCAAAACAGATTTCAACCGTTTCTTTCAGTCTGATTTAAACTATTTGAATCTAAAGTTGGGATAGATTTGAATGCCCTTAGCTGCCAACAACTTTTTGAAAAACTGGATGCTTTTAACCGTTGACCGGTTATCCAAACTGGATTTAAACATGTTAAACTCTTAACCCCCCCCCCAAACGGGCCAGAACAAGACAAGATACAGAAATCCCAAACCATCTGACCTGCGCTTTGACCTTGCTAGGTTGATTGATGTGCTATGACAGAAGAGAGTCGGACGGCTGTAAAGATGACGTATGAAAGCTGACCAAATGACAGATGGCATTCGCTCTAACGATGACACTCAGCTCGTCTCTTGATGATATTTCAGTCACTAGCAAACTTCTCATGTTTGATACTTGATTTATTTGTTCTGTGTCAATATTCCAAGACTTAACTGGAAATTTTACAATAAATAAACAAAATAATTAATAATTATAATAGAAAAAATAAACCAAACATGTGATTATTTCATGTGTTTTGATCCAGACATCAAATGATATGACGCACTCCATGATTGACACCACATAGCTCCTAAATGTCTGTGGTAGTGTCACATCCTGCAAAACGACCCCCACCCCACCCCCAACCCCCACCACAGGAAACGATCGGTCTATTGACCCATCCGGCTATCAGAGAAAGAGATGAGACACGCGGCTATAAAAGTGTCAAATATTTATTGCACGTGCCCGACACCCGTCAACAGAACAGTCGGAAATATGGGGGTGGGGGCAGTGGTCCTCACACCCGTCAACAGAACAGTCGGAAATATGGGGGTGGGGGGTGGGGGCAGTGGTCCTCACACCCGTCAACAGAACAGTCGGAAATATGGGGGTGGGGGCAGTGGTCCTCACACCCGTCAACAGAACAGTCGGAAATATGGGGGTGGGGGCAGTGGTCCTCACACCCGTCAACATAACAGTCGGAAATATGGGGGTGGGGGTGGGGGCAGTGGTCCTCACACCCGTCAACATAACAGTCGGAAATATGGGGGTGGGGGTGGGGGCAGTGGTCCTCACACCCGTCAACATAACAGTCGGAGAATTGGGAGTTCTCAAACTCTGGGATTTTAACTTCTTAGGTCAATAACAGGGGAGCGTTCTGTGATGAAATTACGTTTATGTCCCCTAGAATTCAAAGGGAATTATGGGGGAGGGGTGTAACCGACAGCCCTCATAGGGCCCAATCGGCCCCAAGCCCAAAATGAACATTAGGGGCTGCGATGTAATAGACAGGTCCTGTGAGGTCCATCCTGGTGTCCGCCCCCCCCTCGTCCCAATATTCCCCTGGCGTAACAAATGTCGTGTGTATGCAAGTTGAACATAAAATAGAACGCATGCTTTCATGTTTTGATCTTAGCTTGCAAGGGCCATCTCATCGAGATTAAGTTGCATGACATCATGATCTGTAGTCAATTACATCCCAGCATTTGTTTCACGGTCGGTTTATAACAATAAATATATCTAACAATTCTTTTACAGTCAGTTTATAACAATAAATATATCTAACAATTGTTTCACGGTCGGTTTATAACAATAAATATATCTAACAATTGTTTCACGGTCAGTTTATAACAATAAATATATCTAACAATTGTTTCACGGTCAGTTTATAACAATAAATATATCTAACAATTGTTTCACGGTCGGTTTATAACAATAAATATATCTAACAATTGTTTTACAGTCAGTTTATAACAATAAATATATCTAACAATTGTTTTAGTCAGTTTATAACAATAAATATATCTAATAATTGTTTTCGTAAATTTTTTGACTAATAAACATTTTTTAAATGTTCACTAAATTGGGAAGTTTTTTTGTTTTTTTTTAAAATGTGAATTTTAAAGATTTTTTTCTCATAAATGTTAATTCAGTGATTTGAATCGAAATCAAAACTTGGGGATCCCTGCTTCAATGCCTCGTATCTGATTTTCATAAAATATTCGAGAGAGGGGCTACTAAAACCGCCGAATTGTTAACCTAGTTATTGAGACTTGAGACACACACCATTAAAGTTTTCAAAAAGATAATGAATCACAACATCAATGGAGTTTTAAAAAGTTATATGTGTTACAGCAGACATCGATCGCACGATAACATCAAACTGTTACAGCGGACAACTGGACATCAAAAGAAGGCACGAAGTCATAGTGTTAGTGATTGAAATTAATTACTAAGACCTTGGATCAAATGTGCTCAAGAAGACAATTTAACATAACCTCAAAGGGTTAAGGCCGGCATTGTAATATAAATCGGCTAAAAGGGTGAACCAATGTCAGTAAAACATTGTTTCTAAGTTCAAAGGGTTAAAGTAGGCTGATAAACATAGTCTCAAAGGGTTAAACTAAGAAGAAAAACGTCACGAAAAACTAAAAACTTGTAATGCAAACAAAGCGATAATTTGTAGCGTTTTTTCCCCCTCAAAAATCCTTTATATTAACCCGTAGCGTCTCTGCTTGCTTGTCGCAAAAACTTTGGATCGATTTTAACCCACTTCCCGGTATCCTATTGAGCTGAACTTTTTCAGGCAGACTCGTGGTGACGTAAAAAAGATATATCTTTAAAAATTTCACATCGATCACATGTACTGTAATTAAATTCATGAATTTTTAGACTATCTCTATGTAGGATGTAAATGTTTATGCTAATCTGTCGCGCGGTGCGTATTATATTGAACATACTTTTAGTTATATCTCATATATAAAGGATTTATTGTAAAAAAACGTTGGTTTTTACTAGGGTTTTTTGTTATTAAAGCGTGAGCTCATCTAGAAGACGGATGCGCGACTCATTCGTTAGCTTGAGAATATCGCACATTACTTGATCACACGGAGGTCGTTGTCTTGGTTGATTTCCCTTGGGTCTAAAAACGTTTCGTGAATAGAAAGCGCTTTGAAAGAGATAATGTATAAGGGTTAAGACGAGGGATCGGCGAGGGGCGATGGCACTCGTCTCCTTGTGTTAGGCAAAGACCGGACCGAGATCACGGCTGTGGGGGATCATCAGCGATGTTAGTGGCACAATCATGTAAGTGCGGCACAAGTAATGTTAGTGTGGCATCAGTCATGTAAGTGGGGCACCAGTACTATTAGTGTGGCATCAGTAATGTAAGTGGGGCAACAGTACTATTAGTGTGGCATCAGTAATGTAAGTGGGGCATGAGTCATGTTAGTGGGGCATCAGCCGTGTTAATGGGGCATCAGCCGTGTTAATGGGGCATCAGCCGTGTTAATGGGGCATCAGCCGTGTTAATGGTGCATCAGCCGTGTTAATGGGGCATCAGCCGTGTTAATGGTGCATCAGCCGTGTTAATGGCGCATCAGCCGTGTTAATGGGGCATCAGCCGTGTTAATGGGGTACCGGTCATGTTAGTGGGGCATCAGCCGTGTCAGTGAGTATGGGAGAAGTCGATTTTTCCGCCAATGTCAAAGTTCAATTTTCCAATCGGTTGCATACATTCTTGTTAGGTCCTTACAGAAATAATTGATACAACTTTAAAATGAAAGCCGGTAAAGGCTGTAGGGTTAGTGTTAACAGAACACATACAAACTGTGAGCAGGTCAACAAATGTCAAGAGATGGCATCTGGAGACAAGTGCATTTGAGATTGTCAACATGATTCGACACGTGCCTTGTTTGAACACAATAGGTAGAGCTGAACACAATAGGTAGAGCTGAACACAATAGGTAGAGCTGAACACAATAGGTAGAGCTTTGCCAGGAGTTTCACTTCTATAACCGACCCACAACCATTTAAAGTTTAAAGCCTTAAAAGAAAACAATAAGAGTACATAATAAATGCCGTATACAATGTTCCCTTAAAGCTGCGCGGTTGAGCAGCCGCGCAGATATCTGACCGACGCCGCGCAGTCATTTTGAATTACCGCGCAGCAAATTTTGTAAAAATAATTCACAAAAAGGGGTGCTGTGCACACGAGTTTTTTTTACTTTGCACACAGACCAACGAACCTTAGAGGGAACATTGGCCGTATATAACATACTGAGTGCAAACAGCCTTGTTGATCAAGCAACCACAATGGGTTCGTGTTGGTGACCATGCAACCACCCGCGTTTCCAGGCAACCATGGTAACTTCGTGGTTGCCAAGCAACCATAGTGATGTTATTTTGTTTACCAAACCAACCAGGTTGAGAGATTATATTGGTTACCAAGCAACCATAATGATGTTAATTTGTTTACCAAGCAACCACATTCAGAGATTATATTGGTTTACCAAACAACCATCGAGAAATTGGGTTGATTATCATATAACCCTAAATAGATTGTGTTGTTTTGTTTTGTTTTTTTTGGCAGCCACATAAAATAATTGATTATTTATTTAAAATAGTTTTCTTCGGATTTGAAAACAAATATTAGAAATATTCATAAGTCTTAGAATAAATTTACAAAAACGGATGTGAAGCACAAGAAGCTACCTGTCTTGTCGTTAGAGCTAAACACGGGCAGACAACCTTAGATTCTTTGGTAAGATTTATCCCTCAAAGAGATGAGCTCGTTTTGAAAAGAGACGATTTAAGGTCAAGATTATCAATAGATCATGCATTGTGAAACAAACCGTCAACAGGAACACACCGATTTATCGATTAAACACCGCGGTTGACACGTTTCATTTAACAACAGATCATCTATAGCCGGATCTTGACTCATCTCCCTCATGCTAAAATATATACTTGTAAACGCATACACTGATATCAATCTATTTAAGTATGGGATTTTTCTCCCAGGGGCGTATCTAGAGTTAAACCACTCGAGGAGAGTCGAGCATTTTGACATTCTCCCCTTCATCTCGGAATTCTTCTGGTCAAAATTCCTTCCCCCAATATAAGCAATTCAAAGTATCATCTTATACGAAGGTGCCATAAATAGAGCCATTTAAAGTTTAGAGTCTAGAGATTCAAAGCGTTTCACCTGTTGACTTAATGCCTGTATTGAACACAATAAAACTACTGATGTATGTAGGTCCATTTCATTCGTTTCACCTGTTGACTTAATGCCTGTATTGAACACAATAAAACTACTGATGTATGTAGGTCCATTTCATTCGCTACCACAGAATGGAACAAACTTGAAATTCGAAAAGAACAAATAAAATACATACATATATACATACATAATACATTCATTGTCACCACTTCTCCTAATCTCCTTACAACGTTTATTAGATGGGGTTGTTAGTTGTTACCTTTAGGTAAGGGAAAGGTATGAGGGTGGAAGGTGGTTGTTACCTTTAGGTAAGGGAAAGGTATGAGGGTGGAAGGTGGTTGTTACCTTTAGGTAAGGGAAAGGTATGATGGTGGAAGGTGATTGTTACCTTTAGGTAAGGGAAAGGTATGAGGGTGGAAGTTAGTTGTTACCGTTAGGTAAGGGAAAGGTATGAGAGTGGAAGGTGATTGTTACCTTTAGGTAAGGGAAAGGTATGAGGGTGGAAGTTAGTTGTTACCTTTAGGCAAGGGAAAGGTATGAGAGTGGAAGGTGGTTGTTACCTTTAGGTAAGGGAAAGGTATGACAGTGGAAGGTGGTTGTTACCTTTAGGTAAGGGAAAGGTATGAGAGTGGAAGGTTGTTATTACCTTTAGGTAAGGGAAAGGTATGACAGTGGAAGGTGATTGTTACCTTTAGGTAAGGGAAAGGTATGAGAGTGGAAGGTGGTTGTTACCTTTAGGTAAGGGAAAGGTATGAGAGTGGAAGGTGGTTGTCTTTGATTTTTACATTTAAGTGTTTTCTGCCAATTTTTTTTATAGAGTCACAAGCTTTTTTTTCCCATCTTGGTAAATGATTAGCCAAACTGCCTGAAAAATCCCATACATCTCGCTATGTATGGACGTAATTGTTGTATACGACGTAATTGTTGTATACGACGTAACATACAACTGAAATAGTTTTATTTTTTAAAAAATATATCACAGCAGAAAATAGTCATTCAGGGGTTCTATACATTTTTTATGTCACGACCCTTAGTAGAATGGTTTTTGTTTTTTTTTGGTGTCTTTTTTGAAGTCATCACAAAAAAAACTGAAACGAGTTATAAAAACATTGAAAAATTCAAACAAATAGTTTGTTTTGTTGTTTTTTTAATTAAAATATTTTTAAAAAACAATCATTCAAAATGACTGCTTACGAGAACCCTGACTTATTTATGGTCACGTGGTCCACGAGGAAATGGCAACCCACGGGCTTAGATCTACCATGGGATAGAAACTTGAATCTTAGATCTACCATGGGGTAGAAACATGAATCTTAGATTTACCATGGGGTAGAACATGAATCTTGAGTTTTTACGCCAGTTAACATAAATAATATATGACATCAATCGGCTGCTTTCCAAGACACCGTATTAGATGGGATGGAACCTCTGTGTGGGCACCAAGACCCATAGATACATAGAACAGAAAGAACCGTTGATTGAGGTCACCACGACCCAGCAAGCAGCATATTCTCACTACTGCACCGGCTGACGTTTATGAACAGTTGGAAATTTCCTTTTAATTAAGATCTAATTAGGCCCGCGGCCAGGTATCTAGGCCAAAGTGTACACATCAGAACAAATCAAGATAACAGATCCCAGGTGGTTTTAGAATCACACAAATTTATAATGGTCTACTTTTATGTGGGAACAAGAATCACCGCGGTTTTCCGAATCAACAGTTTTCTTTTATTGTAACGGAGATAAATGATTCTTAATTTTCGGCACGAGTGGTCTTAATTATTTAGAAGGCTGGAAAGTCCGTACAGATGAAAACATCAATTCGCCAACTTGGCAAAGACATTCGTCTTTCGTAATCTGTCCGTGTCTTCCGTATGACACACGTATGCAAGAACTACCTGATAAATACAAGAAGTTACGAAATGTGTCATTTATTTTCCAACACTTTTTGGTTATGCTAGTAAGAACGCATGAGAGAAAAAAAACGATAATCGAAAATGATAAAAATAAACACACATAACCCACGGGCAACTTCCTCAGGGATCCTTCAGCGAAATTGAGAAGATCAAAAGAAAGTCATAAATCACAGAATGTTTGGAGGCGTGATAGAGCAAATGACTGGGCAAGGGAGTAGTTATTGTAATAAATCTCGCTAAAAGGTAATCCTCTGGTTCAATGATGCAATGAGACCCATCTGACACCAAATAATATTTCAGTAACAGATGTTATAACCTAGCAGCGACATTAAGTAACGCGATTCTATCCTACCAAGAATACTGTAACTCAAAATTACGGGGCCGTACACTGTACAGTATATGTACAATTTTATGATGTCTATTTCATTACAAGTAAAATTAAAGCAATGAGACATGTGTAATATTTCACTACGCCACACAAGAAAGCCGCATCAACCATGACAGAAAAATGTGCCACCACCCTGGCTGGCGAATAAGTAAAAAAAGTCGAATCTTTACAGACCTTGCCTTTGTAAGGTATATAATTGCTTGTTGGGGTATTGAATTGCCTTGTTGAGTGAGGTATATAATTGCCTTGTTGAGTGAGGTATATAATTGCCTTGTTGATTGAGGTATATAATTGCCTTGTTGAGTGAGGTATATAATTGCCTTGTTGAGTGAGGTATATAATTGCCTTGTTGAGTGAGGTATATAATTGCCTTGTTGAGTGAGGTATATAATTGCCTTGTTGAGTGAGATATATAATTGCCTTGTTGAGTGAGATATATAATTGCCTTGTTGAGTGAGGTATATAATTGCCTTGAGTGAGGTATATAATTGCCTTGTTGAGTGAGGTATATAATTGCCTTGTTGAGTGAGGTATATAATTGCCTTGAGTGAGGTATATAATTGCCTTGTTGAGTGAGGTATATAATTGCCTCTGAGAGGTATAGTATTGCGTTTTTTAGGTACATAGATCGTTACAGTTTACTTAAGTTTAGTAAGACATCTAAGAATATATCTGGGAGCACCCAGGGCGACTACTCTTTTTGTCTGAATATCATTGCCTTCCCTAACCTCCCCCCAAACACAAACCCCCTAAACGTAACGTGGAACCCTGACCCACTAAGCAAACTCTGGGAACTACTGGACAGGGTAAACTGGCGTGGGGAGGGAAGGGGGGGGGGCTAATAATCCATTTACTGATAAAATATATTTTTTAATTTAAATTTTTGTAGTTTGTGTGTGTGTGTGTTTGTGTGTGTTGGGGGTGGGGGCGGAGAGGTAAAGTCTAGGTCTAAGGGAATGAGACCCTAATAAGGCGTGTAACATTTTTTTGGGGAGGGAGGGGGGTAGCACATGCAAAAATTGCATGTTTAATTAATGGCTGGCAGCAGATGTAAGTTACACTACAGGAGAACATTGCTTAATAATAAATATCTCAATAATCAACTAGTATTGGTCCATTTTTGGGGGAAGTATGCAACGCGAGCCGTACCGGCTATAAATATAACATGATAGCTTACCTTGACATTGAAATCCTTGTTTTCCAAATCCCCTGTGAAAAAGAAAAATGAAATTAAATTACTGATTAGCTATTTTTGTTTTAATGCTTCTACTGTAAGATAATGGACATTAATGGCGTACTACTAAGAGTTGATAATTTTGCCACCAAATTGTTTATCTTGCTACTTTGTAATAAGTAATAGCAATAGAGAGGTGTTATTAATAGTATTAATTTTAAACCTAGCTATAGTAACTTTTTTTAAAACTAGGTTTTACGTTTTCTTGGCTATTTTCTTCAATCGAAAATCAAACAAATATTTGTTCGACCCAGGAGCCCTAAAGGGCAGAACCCGTAAGGCTATCTCCCGAAATGGTTGTTGTGTACCTGTAGTTGTGTACCAGTAGTTGTGTACCAGTAGTTGTGTACCAGTAGTTGTGTACCTGTAGTTGTGTACCTGTAGTTGTGTACCTGTAGTTGTGTACCTGTAGTTGTGTACCTGTAGTTGTGTACCAGTAGATGTGTACCTGTAGTTGTGTAGCTGTAGTTGTGTACCAGTAGTTGTGTACCAGTAGTTGTGTACCTGTAGTTGTGTACCAGTAGTTGTGTACCAGTAGTTGTGTACCAGTAGTTGTGTACCTGTATTTGTGTACCAGTAGTTTTGTACCTGTAGTTGTGTACCAGTAGTTGTGTACCAGTAGTTGTGTACATGTATTTGTGTACCAGTAGTTGTGTACCAGTAGTTGTGTACCAGTAGTTGTGTACCTGTAGTTGTGTACCAGTAGTTGTGTACCTTTTTTGTGTGTACCTGTAGTTGTGTACCAGTAGGTGTGTACCTTTTTTGTGTGTACCTGTAGTTGTGTACCTGTAGTTGTGTACCTGTAGGTGTGTGCCTGTAAGTGTGTACATGTATTTGTGTACCTGTCGTTGTTTAGCTGTAGATGTGTACCTGTAGTTTTCTACCTTTAATTGTGTACTTGTAGTTGTGTACCTGTAATGTAATATTTGTCTTGTAGTTGTTACCTGTCTTTGTGTACTTGTAGATGTGTACATGTTGTTGTGTACATGTATAAGTATGATCCATGTACACGTTGTGATGCAGGGTTCCGTTGCTGACCAGAGGAGGTAGGGAGTTGGGACTGATATAATGTCTAGTATTTTTTTTTAAAGTCAATATTTTTGTTAGAATAAGAAATTAAGCAAACAATGTTTTTCGGTGCGTTATTGATAAAATGTTTAACAAATATGTAAGGTGTTTCGGCGACCTGAATAAACTTATCAGCACGTTCCAATTAGTCACTACTTCAAACGGCAGTATTCAGATCTAGGAGAGACAGAAACAAGGATAATATGATAATAGCGGAATAACTTTCAACTGGAAAATAACATTCTGATTTGCTACGATTTCATTTGAACTGAGGACAGCTAGAAGACTTGGCGGTGTAACTGAGGACAGCTAGAAGACTTGGCGGTGTAACTGAGGACAGCTAGAAGACTTGGCGGTGTAACTGAGGACAGCTAGAAGACTTGGCGGTGTAACTGAGGACAGCTAGAAGACTTGGTGGTGTAACTGAGGACAGCTAGAAGACTTGGCGGTGTAACTGAGGACAGCTAGAAGACTTGGCGGTGTAACTGAGGACAGCTAGAAGACTTGGCGGTGTAACTGAGGACAGCTAGAAGACTTGGTGGTGTAACTGAGGACAGCTAGAAGACTTGGCGGTGTAACTGAGGACAGCTAGAAGACTTGGCGGTGTAACTGAGGACAGCTAGAAGACTTGGCGGTGTAACTGAGGACAGCTAGAAGACTTGGCGGTGTAACTGAGGACAGCTAGAAGACTTGGCGGTGTAACTGAGGACAGCTAGAAGACTTGGCGGTGTAACTGAGGACAGCTAGAAGACTTGGCGGTGTAACTGAGGACAGCTAGAAGACTTGGCGGTGTAACTGAGGACAGCTAGAAGACTTGGCGGTGTAACTGAGGACAGCTAGAAGACTTGGCGGTGTAACTGAGGACAGCTAGAAGACTTGGCGGTGTAACTGAGGACAGCTAGAAGACTTGGCGGTGTAACTGAGGACAGCTAGAAGACTTGGCGGTGTAACTGAGGACAGCTAGAAGACTTGGCGGTGTAACTGAGGACAGCTAGAAGACTTGGCGGTGTAACTGAGGACAGCTAGAAGACTTGGCGGTGTAACTGAGGACAGCTAGAAGACTTGGCGGTGTAACTGAGGACAGCTAGAAGACTTGGCGGTGTAACTGAGGACAGCTAGAAGACTTGGCGGTGTAACTGAGGACAGCTAGAAGACTTGGCGGTGTAACTGAGGACAGCTAGAAGACTTGGCGGTGTAACTGAGGACAGCTAGAAGACTTGGCGGTGTAACTGAGGACAGCTAGAAGACTTGGCGGTGTAACTGAGGACAGCTAGAAGACTTGGCGGTGTAACTGAGGACAGCTAGAAGACTTGGCGGTGTAACTGAGGACAGCTAGAAGACTTGGCGGTGTAACTGAGGACAGCTAGAAGACTTGGCGGTGTAACTGAGGACAGCTAGAAGACTTGGCGGTGTAACTGAGGACAGCTAGAAGACTTGGCGGTGTAACTGAGGACAGCTAGAAGACTTGGCGGTGTAACTGAGGACAGCTAGAAGACTTGGCGGTGTAACTGAGGACAGCTAGAAGACTTGGCGGTGTAACTGAGGACAGCTAGAAGACTTGGCGGTGTAACTGAGGACAGCTAGAAGACTTGGCGGTGTAACTGAGGACAGCTAGAAGACTTGGCGGTGTAACTGAGGACAGCTAGAAGACTTGGCGGTGTAACTGAGGACAGCTAGAAGACTTGGCGGTGTAACTGAGGACAGCTAGAAGACTTGGCGGTGTAACTGAGGACAGCTAGAAGACTTGGCGGTGTAACTGAGGACAGCTAGAAGACTTGGCGGTGTAACTGAGGACAGCTAGAAGATTTGGCGGTGTACTAAGCATCCAAGGGTGAAGGGGGAGGAGGTGTGAGGGGAGCTAATGGAATGAGAAATCGAAGGATGTCTGACTTCTAGAATGCTGATTAAAAGTAGCGAAGTTAAGGCCGTTGTGTGGATGGTGTGTGGGCGGTTTTCCTAGAAGAAATCTGCTCCTGTCTCAAGTTTAGGGTTTTCAACAAATTCTGGCCTAAACATTTTGTGAGATGGACAGACATACTATTTAAGAAATCTATTTCAGAATTGTCAAAGATTTCAGTTACATTCCAATCATGCACTGTAACTTACCTTTACTGACATGCACTGTAACATACCTTCACTGACATGCACTGTAACATACCTTCACTGACATGCACTGTAATTTACCTTCACTGACATGCACTGTAACATACCTTCACTGACATGTACTGTAACATACCTTGACTGACATGTACTGTGACATACCTTCACTGACATGTACTGTAACATACCTTCACTGACATGTACTGTAACATACCTTCACTTACATGTACTGTAACATACCTTCACTGACATGTACTGTAACATACCTTCACTGACATGTACTGTAACATACATTCGCTGAGTTCTATTGAAAAGATAACGAGTAGACTATAACTTTTGACAATTCCTTCACCCACCCCCAAACACACGCAGACCCTCTCCGGCATACAGAGAATCTCCACCCTCTCCAGCATACAGAGAATCTCCACCCTCTCCGGCAAGCAGAGAATCTCCACCCTCTCCGGCATACAGAGAATCCTCACCCTCTCCGGCAAGCAGAGAATCTCCAAAATTTGTACCCCGCCCCCTCCCCCCAAGGCGAAGGTCTCACCTAATATTGAAAGCCCTGTTCTGTGTTGCATGGATGAAATTGGACAAATATTGCAATAATCCAGCTGCTATTCTAAGCTATTGTGAAGGGCTTGGACCACGATTCTCCCGGTGATTCATCGATTGTGTACCCCCACCCCCCTCGACCCCCCTTCCCAACCAATTCAACCAATAAAACGCAGTCTGCTGTCAAGACATTCCCGGGAATATGAGTTCAATCAAATATAATTAGTTCTTACACCTGTCTACCATTGGTTCAATGATAATAACATTGAACTTATCACCTGTTAGTATAAAAGTTGTTTAAATTAAAAACGAGAAAAACAAAAGTCAATAAAACTTCTGGCTTCACACTAAACACTCATTACGATTTCTTCTTCCATTATTCCATGAACAACTCGGAATGTGAAGATACTTGGACGCAAACTTAATCTGAGTCTAAGCCCTACTATTCCTGGACCAAAACTTGATCTGAGTCTAAGCCCAACTGTTCTATGATACCAACAAACGTCAGTATATTTGCACATGCCAAAACTCGTGGTTACCTATACAGTATTGATAATGTTTAAATGAAACATCTCCACAGCCCATCAAGTTCTCTGCTCCAAAAAAAAAGAACCAAGAGCAAAGTAGTAATCATACATAAAGCAATTAATTCTAATTTAGAAATACAACACAAAGATAACTTAATACAACCCTCAGATAGACATAAGGATAAAAACACCTTTCTTATTCCGTATGCAAGAACAAACACATACAAGTTTTCCTTCTTCCCGTCCGGAATTCGGGCGTGGAATGGGTTGCCTGAAGAATCCAGGAAAACCAACACTTTATCAACATTTAAATCTCTAATAAAAATGCAGGACTAAACACAAACCATAGATAAGCGTAGGACGCAATAATCTTCTGTATAGAAGGAGCGTCTGTAAACAGATAAGATAAGATAATATACTTGTTCAAAGAAGCTAAACCTTTCTCAAGATGTTCATTGATCATCTCAGACTAACTAAACAAAAGACAAACAAACCGTTACAAGTCTTGGCTGACGTTATTATCCCCTCCCCCGGGTGTACTTGACTAATGGCAACAGACTGGAGGATTACCTTAGAAACAGCTGCAACTAGTGCATGTTTGACTGAATTTTAAAAAAATAATAGCTAATAGAATATTCCTAAGCTGTGGTGGGATTTTTTTTAAAATATCATGTGGGCGAGTTGAGAACATGTGCTGAGAATAAATGTATACTTATATATATAGACTAGTTTGTGCTGCGGCGCCGTGGCGCCTGCGGCGCCCACCTTTTTCAAAAGCCCAACTAACTTGTCCTTGTATGATAAATACGTAATATTAAAATTTCTTAAATGTACACAAAGTATTTTATAATATTTTTTATGTCAAAAGCCCAAGTAACTTATCCTTGTATGATAAACACGAAATATTCCTGAAAATTAAACAAAGCATTTATATAATAATTTTTACAGTGCTAATCACCACACGATTTTTAAACTAATTTTAGAAAGCAGCGCACCAAATTACTGAACCAAAAAATAACTATTTGAGTCAATCAGCACTGCTTACAACGCAAAATTTTAAAAAAGCAGAGTGATTTCCCTTTACGTTAGGCGGCAGTGATAATTGAGCGTGTATATATAATATACAAGGATAAGTTACTTGGGCTTTTGACCCCCCCCATAAAAGTCCTTGTATGATAGCTACGTAATATTAAACTACCAAATGTACATAAATACGAAATATTAAAAATTTCTTAAATGTACATAAAGTATTATATACTTTTTTTTTATGTCAAAAGCCCAAGTAACTTATCCTTGTATGAAAATTAAACAAAGTATTTATATAATAATTTTTACAGTGCTAATCACCACACGATTTTTTAACTAATTTTAGAAAGCAGCGCACCAAATAACTGCACCAAAAAATAACTATCTGCGTCAATCAGCACTGCTTACAACACAAAATTTTAAAAAAGCAGAGTGATGTCCCTCAGCGTTAGGTATCAGTGATAATTGAGCGTAAATATATAATATATACTTGTACTTATAAACACGTATACTTATATATATAGATACTTGTACTTATAAACACGTATACTTATATATATAGATACTTGTACTTATAAACACGTATACATATATATATAGATACTTGTACTTATAAACACGTATCTTATATATATATAGATACGTGTACTTATAAACACGTATACTGATATATATAGATACTTGTACTTATAAACACGTATACTTATATATATAGATACTTGTACTTATAAACATGTATACTGATATATATAGATACATGTACTTATAAACACGTATACTTATAGACATGTGTACTCATAGACATGTGTACTTATAGACATGTGTACTTATAGACATGTGTACTTATAGACACGTGTACTTATAGACACGTGTACTTATAGACACGTGTACTTATAGACACGTGTACTTATAGACACGTGTACTTATAGACACGTGTACTTATAGACACGTGTACTTATAGACATGTGTACTTATAGACACGTGTACTTATAGGCACGTGTACTTATAGACACTTGTACTTATAGACACGTGTACTTATAGACACGTGTACTTATCTTATCTTATCTATACAGACGCTCCTTCTATGCAGAAGATAGTTGCGTCCACAGACCATGACAGATGATCTGTTGGCAAGTGATGCAGCATTCACAAGCCACGGCTTTGTGGGTTCCACGCATTACCCAGCCGCCTAACTACATGTAGTGTTAGGTACCCATTAGGAGCGGGGTGACTCAGGGACGCCCTAGGCCCCGGGAACAAACCCTTGCCTTCACACGGATTCGAACCCGTGACCATCGGTACGACAGTCCAGTGCGCTGCCACTCGACCACCGCGTCCCCACTTATAGACACGTGTACTTATAGACACGTGTACTTATAGACATGTGTACTTATAGACATGTGTACTTATAAACACGTATACTTATAAACACGTGTACTTATAGACACGTGTACTTATAGACACGTGTACTTATAGACATGTGTACTTATAGACACGTGTACTTATAGACATGTGTACTTATAGACACGTGTACTTATAGACACGTGTACTTATAGACACGTGTACTTATAAACACGTATACTTATAAACACGTGCATATCTTCACGCACACAAATGGCGCTCGCGACACAATGGTTTAAATCTTCAGTCCTAATATGTTATTGTCGTTGTCATGTTTGTGTAGAGTTGCACTTCGTCTAAGTCTAATATCTTGATATGCTTTTTAAAAAAATAAAGAAAGACTTAGCGAAATTTTCATGCGATGCATGACTAAATAGATTACTATCGTCACAAAGTATGAATGATGTTAACTGTTGGAAGACATAATTACCGTTAGACGTTTCTGAAAGATAAGCTATGCAATCTAATATCCATAGACATAAATATTATGTCTGTGAGAAATTTTAAAAAATATGACATCATCTAATATTGAGTACTTAAGGATCAGTTCACAACATGAAACAATGACGCCATATGAAAGGCAGCATCAAAATGGGAGCTCTTGTGTGTGTATAGGTGACCATGACAACACTACAACATGTGCCAATAAGGTCGTCTCACATTGGGGTAATCAATTTAAATCTTCCCAGTCTAGCAGTGGGTGCTGGAACAATAACAGTTTAATCAACGAGAAGTCGCCCACTTTCTCTTAGGGGCCATCCATATATTACGTACGCAAGGATCTCTTAGGGGCCATCCATATATTACGTACGCAAGGATCTCTTAGGGGGCCATCCATATATTACGTACGCAAGGATCTCTTAGGGGCCATCCATATATTACGTACGCAAGGATCTCTTAGGGGGCCATCCATATATTACGTACGCAAGGATCTCTTAGGGGCCATCCATATATTACGTACGCAAGGATCTCTTAGGGGCCATCCATATATTACGTACGCAAGGATCTCTTAGGGGGCCATCCATATATTACGTACGCAAGGATCTCTTAGGGGCCATCCATATATTACGTACGCAAGGAGGGGGGGTCTTAAATTAACGGCATTTTGCGTTCGGTTGCATACGGGGGAGGGGGGGTCTCGACTGAATGTGTACGTACGCACAACAAATTTAATTTGCATAATACTAAGCATAGTAACGTAAACTGCTCAGGCTGCAAACGGACATTCGAGACCGACTGAGTCAAGACTGATATGCAATAATGTTTTATAATTTATTGCAAACGAAATCCTGAACTTTTAATTACTTGTAAGCAATTAACATTTGATTCAGACCAAACGTTCACACATTACTAAAATATATCCGTCGGATTTATATTTCCATTTCTTGAAATGAGTACAAGTTTCTCTTTCGCCAACCGGTGCCTCAGCCGTTATATATACATAACGGGACGGCGATTTCACTGCTTATATGTTTCTATTTTATCAGTTATTTTGATGCAGTGTTCAAGACATTAAAATTTGAATGTTCTATTGTATTTCTTTAATAATTTCAACACGAAAAACACGATATCACAAAAAAACTATAAAGGGCCGTCCATGAATGACGTCACGCGATTTTTCCCCCCCCACGTCACACTTCGTTACAACAACTTAGACCCCCCTCAAGTATTACGTCACAAAGGGGCCGTTCAAAAATGGCGTCACGCACCTAGAGGGGGGTGGGGGGTCGAAGGGGAGGGGTGTTTAAAAAATGTGACGTCACATCAAAACGCGTAACTTAAAATACAAGTCGAACTTAAATATTTGATTCTTTAATAATAACCCCCTTTTCAGACCATGACGGCCTATGGGGCAAGTGAAGTAGCGTTCACAAGTTTCATTGAGCCACCACTAACGAGCAGGGGATTGCGTGGCTAGCACAATGCCCCGGGGGGGGGGCCTTGCCAGCACCGAGGCTGGAGCCCGTGACTCTCTTTTGCCTCGGTTCGACAGTCCAGCGCGCTACACTAGATTCACGCGTGTTACGATTTAAGCGTGCAGCTTTACACTAAATACATACTTAAACTTAAATGACAAAAAAGTGATCTTTTATCTCTCACACTTCATTGCGATAAATCCTTAAAAGGATTTTAAAAGACACAAACTATAGGTTTCGGAAAACTCCTTGATCAGTAGAAATAAACAAAATATGTTTTCAATTAAATGTACCTCCTAACAAAAAGAAACTTTTTAATGCGAGAAAAGAAAAAAGAATGGGTCAAAGTTCATAAGAAGAAAAAAATACAACTCTGCATAATGACATCATAGCTCTTTGAACACAGACTGAATCATTTCAAATGACGTCACTTCTCTCGACTGACGTCACTCCTCTTTCTCCTCTCCTCAATTAGTTTCCAATTTCCTGTGATATCAACTTGGCCCAGGTTTACTTAACCTCCACCATTTGTAGCATCTCTCCCTCGCTTACCCACCTCCCAGCTGAATGCAGACCATAGAATTAGCCGATAAATTATGCAAATCTCATTCAATGCAACCACCAATTTATAATCATTTTCTTTGGCGGAAAAAGGAAAAATTGTGGATAAATTTGATAAATGGAAGAAATGGAATGAGAATGTAGACTTGATAAATGATAGGAGAATGTAGATTTGATAAATGGAATGAGAATGTAGATTTGATAAATGGTAGGAGAATGTAGATTTGATAAATGGTAGGAGAATATAGATTTGATAAATGGAATGAGAATGTAGATTTGATAAATGGAATGAGAATGTAGATTTGATAAATGGTAGGAGAATGTAGATTTGATAAATGATAGGAGAATATAGATTTGATAAATGGAATGAGAATGTAGATTTGATAAATGGAATGAGAATGTAGATTTGATAAATGGAAGGAGAATGTAGATTTGATAAATGGTAGGAGAATGTAGATTTGATAAATGGAATGAGAATGTAGATTTGATAAATGGAATAAGAATGTAGATTTGATAAATGGAATGAGAATGTAGATTTGATAAATGGTAGGAGAATGTAGATTTGATAAATGGAATGAGAATGTAGATTTGATAAATGGAAGGAGAATGTAGATTTGATAAATGGTAGGAGAATGTAGATTTGATAAATGGAATGAGAATGTAGATTTGATAAATGGAATGAGAATGTAGATTTGATAAATGGAATGAGAATGTAGATTTGATAAATGGAATGAGAATGTAGATTTGATAAATGGAATGAGAATGTAGATTTGATAAATGGAAGGAGAATGTAGATTTGATAAATGATAGGAGAATGTAGATTTGATAAATGGAATGAGAATGTAGATTTGATAAATGGAAGGAGAATGTAGATTTGATAAATGATAGGAGAATGTAGATTTGATAAATGAGAGAATGTAGATTTGATAAATGGAAGGAGAATGTAGATTTGATAAATGGAAGGAGAATGTAGATTTGATAAATGAAGGAGAATGTAGATTTGATAAATGGATATGAGAATGTAGATTTGATAAATGGAATGAGAATGTAGATTTGATAAATGGAATGAGAATGTAGATTTGATAAATGGAATGAGAATGTAGATTTGATAAATGGAATGAGAATGTAGATTTGATAAATGGAAGGAGAATGTAGATTTGATAAATGGAAGGAGAATGTAGATTTGATAAATGGAGGAGAATGTAGATTTGATAAATGAAGAGAATGTAGATTTGATAAATGGAAGGAGAATGTAGATTTGATAAATGGAATGAGAATGTAGATTTGATAAATGGAATGAGAATGTAGATTTGATAAATGGAATGAGAATGTAGATTTGATAAATGGAATGAGAATGTAGATTTGATAAATGGTAGGAGAATGTAGATTTGATAAATGGTAGGAGAATGTAGATTTGATGAATGGAAGGAGAATGTAGATTGCTCTAAGGTTAAAGAGTTTTATTTTTTACACTACAAATATATAAGCATGATATTGATTTCTTTTGTAAAATTAGCAGTAAGATTAAACAAAGCTTAAACTCTATCGGTACAGTTACAAGATTAGTTGTGTTGTAGAACAGATGGTTACAAATTACAACATACACTCTAGACCTTTAATAATACAATCAATCATTTTAGGACATGACATTAAATTAACTTACACAATACATGTGTATATAAACCAAATACACCAAATCAAAAAAATTGCAAAAACTACTGCTTGCCCTTCAAGTCTGTTGAATATCCTAAGCAATGGTATATCCTAAGGCAACTGAATATCCTAAGCAATCGTATATCCTAATTCTAAGCAATCGTATATCCTAAACCACCAAATATCCTAAACCACCAAATATCCTAAACCACCAAATATCCTAAACCACCGAATATCCTAAAGCCTTCGGTCTCTAATCGTGATATGCAAATAATATAAAATAGCCTTGTTTTTATTTATTTTATGTTGTATTTTTTTACATAACGTTATAGGTTCAGTAGTATATCCTGGGTAAATAGTAAATAGGGGTGAGTGATGTGTTCAGTGGTGAGTGGTGTGTTCAGTGGTGAGTGGTGTGTTCAGTGGTGAGTGGTGTGTTCAGTGGTGAGTGGTGTGTTCAGTGGTGAGTGGTGTGTTCAGTGGTGAGTAGTGTGTTCAGTGGCGAGTAATGTGTTCAGTGGTGAGTGGTGTGTTCAGTGATGTGTTCAGTGGTGAGTGGTGTGTTCAGTGGTGAGTGGTGTGTTCAGTGGTGAGTGGTGTGTTCAGTGGTGAGTGATGTGTTCAGTGGTGAGTGGTGTGTTCAGTGGTGAGTGATGTGTTCAGTGGTGAGTGGTGTGTTCAGTGGTGAGTAGTGTGTTCAGTGGTGAGTGGTGTGTTCAGTGGTGAGTGGTGTGTTCAGTGGTGAGTGGTGTGTTCAGTGGTGAGTGGTGTGTTCAGTGGTGAGTAATGTGTTCAGTGGTGAGTAAATGTGTTCAGTGGTGGGTAAGTGTTCAGTGGTGAGTAATGTGTTCAGTGGTGGGTAATGTGTTCAGTGGTGAGTAATGTGTTCAGTGGTGAGTAATGTGTTCAGTGGTGAGTAGTGTGTTCAGTGGTGAGTAGTGTGTTCAGTGGTGAGTAGTGTGTTCAGTGGTGAGTAGTGTGTTCAGTGGTGAGTAGTGTGTTCAGTGGTGAGTAATGTGTTCAGTGGTGAGTAATGTGTTCAGTGGTGAGTAATGTGTTCAGTGGTGAGTAATGTGTTCAGTGGTGAGTAATGTGTTCAGTGGTGAGTAATGTGTTCAGTGGTGAGTAGTGTGTTCAGTGGTGAGTGGTGTGTTCAGTGGTGAGTAGTGTGTTCAGTGGTGAGTGGTGTGTTCAGTGGTGAGTAATGTGTTCAGTGGTGAGTAGTGTGTTCAGTGGTGAGTAATGTGTTCAGTGGTGAGTAGATGTGTTCAGTGGTGAGTGATGTGTTCAGTGGTGAGTGATGTGTTCAGTGGTGAGTGGTGTGTTCAGTGGTGAGTGGTGTGTTCAGTGGTGAGTAATGTGTTCAGTGGTGAGTGATGTGTTCAGTGGTGAGTAGTGTGTTCAGTGGTGAGTAGTGTGTTCAGTGGTGAGTAATGTGTTCAGTGGTGAGTGGTGTGTTCAGTGGTGAGTGGTGTGTTCAGTGGTGAGTAATGTGTTCAGTGGTGAGTGATGTGTTCAGTGGTGAGTGGTGTGTTCAGTGGTGAGTGGTGTGTTCAGTGGTGAGTAGTGTGTTCAGTGGTGAGTGATGTGTTCAGTGGTGAGTAATGTGTTCAGTGGTGAGTAATGTGTTCAGTGGTGAGTAGTGTGTTCAGTGGTGAGTGATGTGTTCAGTGGTGAGTAATGTGTTCAGTGGTGAGTAATGTGTTCAGTGGTGGGTAGTGTGTTCAGTGGTGAGTAGTGTGTTCAGTGGTGAGTAATGTGTTCAGTGGTGAGTAATGTGTTCAGTGGTGAGTAATGTGTTCAGTGGTGAGTAATGTGTTCAGTGGTGAGTAATGTGTTCAGTGGTGAGTAATGTGTTCAGTGGTGAGTAATGTGTTCAGTGGTGAGTAATGTGTTCAGTAGTGAGTAATGTGTTCAGTGGTGAGTAGTGTGTTCAGTGGTGAGTAGTGTGTTCAGTGGTGAGTAGTGTGTTCAGTGGTGAGTAGTGTGTTCAGTGGTGAGTAATGTGTTCAGTGGTGAGTAATGTGTTCAGTGGTGAGTAGTGTGTTCAGTGGTGAGTAGTGTGTTCAGTGGTGAGTAGTGTGTTCAGTGGTGAGTAATGTGTTCAGTGGTGAGTAATGTGTTCAGTGGTGAGTAGTGTGTTCAGTGGTGAGTAGTGTGTTCAGTGGTGAGTAATGTGTTCAGTGGTGAGTATGTGTTCAGTGGTGAGTAATGTGTTCAGTGGTGAGTAGTGTGTTCAGTGGTGAGTAGTGTGTTCAGTGGTGAGTAATGTGTTCAGTGGTGAGTGGTGTGTTCAGTGGTGAGTAGTGTGTTCAGTGGTGAGTAATGTGTTCAGTGGTGAGTAATGTGTTCAGTGGTGAGTAGATGTGTTCAGTGGTGAGTAATGTGTTCAGTGGTGAGTAATGTGTTCAGTGGTGAGTGATGTGTTCAGTGGTGAGTAATGTGTTCAGTGGTGAGTAATGTGTTCAGAGGTGAGTAATGTGTTCAGTGGTGAGTAATGTGTTCAGTGGTGAGTAATGTGTTCAGTGGTGAGTAATGTGTTCAGTGGTGAGTAATGTGTTCAGTGGTGAGTAATGTGTTCAGTGGTGAGTAATGTGTTCAGTGGTGAGTAATGTGTTCAGTGGTGAGTAATGTGTTCAGTGGTGAGTAATGTGTTCAGTGGTGAGTAATGTGTTCAGTGGTGAGTAATGTGTTCAGTGGTGAGTAATGTGTTCAGTGGTGAGTAATGTGTTCAGTGGTGAGTAATGTGTTCAGTGGTGAGTAATGTGTTCAGTGGTGAGTAATGTGTTCAGTGGTGAGTAATGTGTTCAGGGGTGAGTAATGTGTTCAGTGGTGAGTTATGTGTTCAGTGGTGAGTAATGTGTTCATTGGTGAGTAATGTGTTCAGGGGTGAGTAATGTGTTCAGTGGTGAGTAATGTATTCAGTGGTGCATAGTGTGTTTAGTTGTGAGTAATGTGTTTGAAGTAAGAAGTAATGTATGAGAAATTTTTTAAGAGTCAAAGTGCAGTTACTTGAAGGACGAACTAGGAAACAAATAAATTTGTACTGAGTGCAAGTGCAAAAGAGTTTTTTCCCAGCGTGACATTTTCACTGTGTTACAATAGAGAACTCAGGAACACGTTACAGAACACAATCCAGGAATCCTTTGAATTGGGCCCTGTGCAGGTGTTATGAAAATTAGAAAATTAGAGTCTTTTCAGTTTCAACACCAGAAACGATAAATGAGAATTGATTGAACTAAGCAAGCCGCCAATCTTGATATGTTTATACATCAGCTCCCCTCTTCAACTTTTGACCCCATTTCCTGGTTTTATAAATACACGGGGCTGAAAATAAATATTTATGTCATAGGGGTACGTAACTTTCACATTATGTTTACAAACGTGGAGCACCCTTATGTTAGGATGAAACGGCAAAATGGTCATCAAATAGTTTTTTTATTAAACTAATTTAAAGAGCATGATTAAAGACAAATCACCTGCATCAATATAATCCTTATTCATGTGTGTCATTCACCTACAGCTAGGATGCCTACCTTGAGGTTAAAATAGGTCACTTTAAGAAAATGAAATCTGTATTTTCATCAATTAATGATTTTGTTTTAAACAGCTTTCCAGAAAGCTGGGCCTCTCCATAAATAAAACAACAGCAAACAAACAAACAAACCAATCAACACTTGTTCAATCATGGGTAGCCTACTCGAAACATTGAGGAGTTCAATTGTTTTAAATAATTTTTAATTATTGTACACATAACTAATTATTGTACACATAACTAATTATTGTACACATAACTAATTATTGTACACATAACTAATTATTGTACACATATCTAATTATTGTACACATAACCAATTATTGTACACATATCCAATTATTGTACACATATCCAATTATTGTACATATAATCAATTATTATACACATAACTAATTATTGTACAAATATCCAATTATTGTACACATAACCAATTATTGTACACATATCCAATTATTGTACATATAATCAATTATTATACACATAACTAATTATTGTACACATAACTAATTATTGTAAACATAACTAATTATTGTACACATAACTAATTATTGTACACATAACTAATTATTGTAAACATAACTAATTATTGTACACATAACTAATTATTGTACACATAACTAATTATTGTACACATAACTAATTATTGTACACATATCTAATAATTGTACACATAACCAATTATTGTACACATATCCAATTATTGTACACATATCCAATTATTGTACATATAATCAATTATTAATTATTATACACATAACTAATTATTGTACACATAACTAATTATTGTACACATAACCAATTATTGTACACATAACTAATTCAAAAAAGTTTGTTCAGCAAAGTAAAAACACACATGAAATTGTTTGCAAAGTTACTTTCATATGCAGTAATATAATGCCAATATTTTTTTGATTATCATTAAATTGTAATGGCTTTTCTATTACATTTTAGTTAAATGTTTTTGCAAACAAAAGCAGGGTTTAAAAAATCAATGATTCAAGTTAGAAGTTTGAATCTATCAAATGATTATCTCATTTCATTTTAATCCCATTACTCAAAAGGTTGTTTCATTTATTTTATTACATGTAGTATTGTTTGAAAATTCAAAGCCATCTTGTGTTAATTGAAACATTTTGTGTACAAACAAGGCAGTCACGATAAATGTTCTTGCGGGCCGGAACGGACCATATTACACCTTATCATAAATATAAGACCAGAAGCTTAACTAAAATATTTTGTGCCAGGTGAAAAACTATAAAATTGTCCCACACACATTTTTTCATTTAATTAATTGGTGGCT
Source organism: Ampullaceana balthica (assembly GCA_944989445.1). Lineage (NCBI taxonomy): Eukaryota > Metazoa > Mollusca > Gastropoda > Lymnaeidae > Ampullaceana > Ampullaceana balthica. The sequence continues at coordinate 98,295 of CALYLW010000773.1, read as the reverse complement.
CCCTCATTTGTTTAATTAATATCTTATCTTTGTTAATTTATTATAAATAATGTGACATCGTTAGCCTCATTTAGGCAACCCTGTTCTTTGAGCCTGGGGACATAATCCCCTTGACCCCCCTTGCTATTCCATTGTATAAGATAGTCCAGTAATAACATCTCAACATTAATCACAGGGTATTTGAGTCAAATATGAAACACTAAATGCATGAACCAACAAAGATTCATTTTCATCATGTGTATATATAACATATGTTTATATAAATAAAAATCTGAGTGTATTATAATGACTAATTGTGTCAAAGAAAAAGTCCATTGAATAAAAATTTAAAACTTTCAAAATTAAATCTTTAAACTCCTCTATGGAATGCAAAAACTTGGGGGAAAGTTTGGAATAAAAATTTATGAACAAATTAAAGTTTTTCACATGAATGCCAGTGCCATGGCTTGCTTATGTAAACATGATTTGTACTTGTATTAACTAACTTGGCTTCATTTTGGGAAGAGAAAAAAAATTTGTAAATACATATTTTTAACTTTAAGGAATCACTCTGTTACCGTTTGACAAAAATTTGGATGTATCCCACAGGCAGATCAAACTAATAAATAAAATTAAAACTTAATCAATTATCTCCTAAGGTAACTTATAAAAGTACTCTAGAACAGTGCTTCTCAAAGTGGTGGTCAGCGGTCCGAAGTTACCAAGAAAGGACATTTCACTACCACGTCAGTACAGGGAAAATAGTTCTCCGGCTCGTGGTGCAATGGAAAAAATTCCTGCCGGTCCGCAATAATAAAAAGTTTGAGAGGCACTGCTCTAGAACCTTAAGTCATTCACTGCACACCTAGAGAAAAATTTGGATGTATCCCACAGGCAGACCAAACTAATAAATAAAATTACAACTTAATCAATTATCTCCTAAGGTAACTTATAAAATTACTCTAGAACCTTAAGTCATTCACTGCACACCTAGACAAAGATTTCTGGGGCAAAACAAAAAAATATAAATAAAAACTTGTTAAATACCAAGTAACATGTCATCAAATGGAATAACAATAGAGTAGGATAATATGAAAATAAAAACGAGGTTTAAAATTAAATATAGATAATGGGATGTTTAAAATACATAATGGAATGTTTAAAATAGATAATGGGATGTTTAAGCAGAGACAACATAATTACTAACATATTCTTTTCTAAATGACAAACTTGAAAACAAGCCACAGAGAAATCATAAAAATAAGAATTAGCACAAAAATTAAAATTTTGCTGCAGAAAAAATGATTTTCACATATCGCCATGTGGTGTAAGGACACCCTTTGTGACACCCTACCACGGGGCTAACACCTAATGGACCACCCTTGGTGACACCCTACCACGGGGCTAACACCTAATGGACCACCCTTTGTGACACCCTACCACGGGGCTAACACCTAATGGACCACCCTTGGTGACACCCTACCACGGGACTAACACCTAATGGACCACTCTTGGTGACACCCTACCACGGGGCTAACACCTAACGGACCACCCTTGGTGACACCCTACCACGGGGCTAACACCTAAAGGACCACCCTTGGTGACACCCTACCACCGGGCTAACACCTAATGGACCACCCTTGGTGACACCCTACCACGGGACTAACATCTAATGGACCACCCTTGGTGACACCCTACCACCGGGCTAACACCTAATGGAAAAAGAAAATGAGAGAGTGTTGGCTTTATTTATTTCATAACTGATGTCAGTTATATACAAGAACAGGATGCCATAAGGAAAAGCTGTCTCCAGACAGAGGAGAGTGCCATTTTGAAACAATATAACAACAGATCGGTCACCAGAATGGGCAGCTTTTGGATGAGGTTCTTGGGGAAGTCATATTATGTTCACTAATTTTTTTTTCAGGTCTAATAAAGTCTGAACACCAGGTCTAATAAAGTCTGAACATCAGGTCTATTAAAGCGTCACCGTGAAAATATCTCTGAGCCTGTTTATAATAAAGGACTTCCATAAACACCTAGAGAATATAAGTGAAACTTTTTCAAGAAGAATCCTAATTAAAATACATCTGATCACAAGAAAAGAGCAGATAATAATCGCTCTAGAGCCAGCTATTGGTTAAATTTTTTTTAAGTTTTGATATTCATTAAATGACTACCAACCAGGCCCGTATTAAGACATCTTGGTGCCCTAGGCATGTGCCTTGTTTGCCTAATGGTTAATCCAGGCCTGCTATCAACCCTCTGATTGACCATAAAATGATCCAGACTTTCTTGTCTTGTGATTTAGTCACCCTTGTTATTACCACTAATCCAAGATAACTTCTCTGACACTAGATTCAATAGAAAACAAAAATTTTGTTCAGTAACTTAGTTTAAAATATATTTTTGTTTTAAGGTTTGGGAGATAGGAAGGAGTTTATATTTGAGAGACATTATTAGAGATTATTTCATTGATGAGAGACATTATTAGAGATTATTTCATTGATGAGAGACATTATTAGAGATTATTTCATTGATGAGAGACATTATTAGAGATTATTTCATTGATGAGAGACATTATTAGAGATTATTTCATTGATGAGAGACATTATTAGAGATTATTTCATTGATGAGAGACATTATTAGAGATTATTTCATTAATGAGAGACATTATTAGAGATTATTTCATTGATGAGAGACATTATTAGAGATTATTTCATTGATGAGAGACATTATTAGAGATTATTTCATTGATGAGAGACATTATTAGAGATTATTTCATTGATGAGAGACATTATTAGAGATTATTTCATTGATGAGAGACATTATTAGAGATTATTTCATTGAAGTTTTGGCAACATTTTGTAACATTGTCATTTTTTGCTTGTAAAGTCTAAAAACAGCGTCAGATGATTTTCCTATGGGAATTCAACTACATTGACTACATTAATAGCCATTTAAACGATTTGGCTCTAGGCTCTAGGTCTCAGCACTGTCACTGGGATTTAGTGTGTGTATTGTTTTTTTGTTGTTGTTTTTTTTTAAACCAAATAAATAATGTAAGTTATATATTAAAAGCCTAGCCCCCAAATACTATAACGATACAAGAAAAAACAATGGCTTTGCTTTGGTGTACTTTTCTATACTATCAATTGCTAATAAAAACATCACTCTGGAGAAAATAACGAACGCGTTAATTAAACTCATCACCGTTTTCCCTTTCGCTTTCAGCTGTGATAGCATCCGTTCCGTAGACAGCTAGATTTGACGTTACACCGTTACACAGCTGTAGCAGTTCGAGGCCAGGACACACACACTCCTTTACTAAAAAAAAATGGCACCACTATTTTTGTTTGTTTTTTAAAGTATCAACATCCAACACTCACCATATAAAATCCTTGCAGTGACTACAGAAAGTAGGCTGTTTGAAAAATCGAGCTAGAAACTTATGGTTTTTCACTTCGTGCACATTTTTTTGACGTAAAGCTCCGCGCCTGTGTACTCCTTTAGATACAGGACTCGGCTCCTTGTCGGCCATTTTGCTAGAGTGAATGTTTTTGCTAAACCGACCGAGCAGCGGATAGCGAGGGCTGCCGCGCAGCGACTGCTGACTCGTCTCTAGCACAGCAATGATGGAGTTCTTCCTAGACTGGGTTGATTTTTTTTTCGGCCGCGTCTTTTTCTCTCGTAGCGTTGGCAAAATTCTTAGATCTTTTTTTATAATATTATGATTAACTTTTTAAAAAAATGCTTGTGTGTGTGTGTGTGATTCTTGGAAATACAGGTCCGTGGGAATACAAGTATCAGGGGCGTACAGATGTTATATACCACATACATTTTGACATTTTTAATCCACACTTAACCTTACCTAATTTTGATTTGTTTTATAAGTCCCTGACCACTATAGCATCACATAAACTTTCAATTGACTGATTTCCCACCCACACTTAGATATTGTCGGTGTGTCATTACAAGATAACACCGACCCCCCCCCCTCGCACCTCATAAAAACGATCCTGTCGAACGCGTCTTTCTCAATCCTATTCTACGTCATAGTTTTTATACATTTTATCCAGGGGTGTCCAAGGTCCGGCCCGCGGGCCAAACACGACCCGCACTTAAATTTTAACTGGCCCGCGGCCTCATATTAACTAATTGATTGACTGTCGAATTTTTTCTGTAGCGACATTATATTTCTCGTTTTTCCCGTCCGCAATTCGGGCGTGGAATTGGTTGCTTGAAGAAACCAGGAAAACAAACACTTTATAACCATTTAAAACTAATAAGAATGCAGGACTAGACACAAACCACAGATAAGCTTTTGACGCAATAATCTTCTGTATAGAAGGAGCGTCTATAACAGATAAGATAAGATGTATAATAAAATTTGAAATTTTGAGCTCTTTTGAGTACGTCAAATGCTGGCAAAAATTGACTTTATATTGTTTATCAATTACTTGTCCTTCAGACTTCAGAGTCTTAAAGACCGAACAAGGGGAAGAGATTTAATTGCTTCCGTTTGTTCTGCTGTCAATAACAGTAAATTACCATGGGAAAATATCATAGTAATTTCTACAACTATATAACAATCTAACAGATACTGTCATATCTACAACTATCTGGAGAGACAGTCATATCTACAACTATCTAACAAAGTCATATCTACAACTATCTGAAGAGACAGTCAATGACAGTCATAACTACATCTATCTAACAAAGTCATATCTACAACTATCTGAAGAGACAGTCATATCTACAGATATCTAACAAAGTCATATCTACATCTATCTAACAAAGTCATATCTACATCTGTCTAACAAAGTCATATCTACATCTGTCTAACAAAGTCATATCTACAGCTATCTAACAAAGTCATATCTACAACTATCTGAAGAGACAGTCATATCTACAGCTATCTAACAAAGTCATATCTACATCTATCTAACAAAGTCATATCTACATCTGTCTAACAAAGTCATATCTACATCTGTCTAACAAAGTCATATCTACATCCATCTAACAAAGTCATATCTACATCTATCTAACAAAGTCATATCTACATCTATCTAACAAAGTCATATATACATCTGTCTAACAAAGTCATATCTACATCTATCTAACAAAGTCATATCTACATCTATCTAACAAAGTCATATCTACATCTATCTAACAAAGTCATATCTACATCTATCTAACAAAGTCATATCTACATCTGTCTAACAAAGTCATATCTACATCTATCTAACAAAGTCATATCTACATCTGTCTAACAAAATCATATCTACATCTATCTAACAAAGTCATATCTACATCTATCTAACAAAGTCATATCTACAACTATCTAATAAAGTCATATCTACATCTATCTAACAAAGTCATATCTACATCTATCTAACAAAGTCATATCTACATCTATCTAACAAATTCATATCTACATCCATCTAACAAAGTCATATCTACATCTGTCTAACAAAGTCATATCTACATCTATCTAACAAAGTCATATCTACATCTGTCTAACAAAGTCATATCTACATCTATCTAACAAAGTCATATCTACATCTGTCTAACAAAGTCATATCTACATCTATCTAACAAAGTCATATCTACATCTATCTAACAAAGTCATATCTACAACTATCTAACAAAGTCATATCTACATCTATCTAACAAAGTCATATCTACATCTATCTAACAAAGTCATATCTACATCTATCTAACAAAGTCATATCTACATCTATCTAACAAAGTCATATCTACATCTGTCTAACAAAGTCATATCTACATCTATCTAACAAAGTCATATCTACATCTATCTAACAAAGTCATATCTACATCTATCTAACAAAGTCATATCTACATCTGTCTAACAAAGTCATATCTACATCTATCTAACAAAGTCATATCTACATCTATCTAACAAAGTCATATCTACATCTATCTAACAAAGTCATATCTACATCTATCTAACAAAGTCATATCTACATCTATCTAACAAAGTCATATCTACATCTATCTAACAAAGTCATATCTACATCTATCTAACAAAGTCATATCTACATCTATCTAACAAAGTCATATCTACATCTGTCTAACAAAGTCATATCTACATCTATCTAACAAAGTCATATCTACATCTATCTAACAAAGTCATATCTACATCTATCTAACAAAGTCATATCTACATCTATCTAACAAAGTCATATCTACATCTATCTAACAAAGTCATATCTACATCTATCTAACAAAGTCATATCTACATCTATCTAACAAAGTCATATCTACATCTATCTAACAAAGTCATATCTACATCTATCTAACAAAGTCATATCTACATCTATCTAACAAAGTCATATCTACATCTATCTAACAAAGTCATATCTACATCTATCTAACAAAGTCATATCTACATCTATCTAACAAAGTCATATCTACATCTATCTAACAAAGTCATATCTACATCTATCTAACAAAGTCATATCTACATCTATCTAACAAAGTCATATCTACATCTATCTAACAAAGTCATATCTACATCTATCTAACAAAGTCATATCTACATCTATCTAACAAAGTCATATCTACATCTATCTAACAAAGTCATATCTACATCTATCTAACAAAGTCATATCTACATCTATCTAACAAAGTCATATCTACATCTATCTAACAAAGTCATATCTACATCTATCTAACAAAGTCATATCTACATCTATCTAACAAAGTCATATCTACATCTATCTAACAAAGTCATATCTACATCTATCTAACAAAGTCATATCTACATCTATCTAACAAAGTCATATCTACATCTATCTAACAAAGTCATATCTACATCTATCTAACAAAGTCATATCTACATCTATCTAACAAAGTCATATCTACATCTATCTAACAAAGTCATATCTACATCTATCTAACAAAGTCATATCTACATCTATCTAACAAAGTCATATCTACATCTATCTAACAAAGTCATATCTACATCTATCTAACAAAGTCATATCTACATCTATCTAACAAAGTCATATCTACATCTATCTAACAAAGTCATATCTACATCTATCTAACAAAGTCATATCTACATCTATCTAACAAAGTCATATCTACATCTATCTAACAAAGTCATATCTACATCTATCTAACAAAGTCATATCTACATCTATCTAACAAAGTCATATCTACATCTATCTAACAAAGTCATATCTACATCTATCTAACAAAGTCATATCTACATCTATCTAACAAAGTCATATCTACATCTATCTAACAAAGTCATATCTACATCTATCTAACAAAGTCATATCTACATCTATCTAACAAAGTCATATCTACATCTATCTAACAAAGTCATATCTACATCTATCTAACAAAGTCATATCTACATCTATCTAACAAAGTCATATCTACATCTATCTAACAAAGTCATATCTACATCTATCTAACAAAGTCATATCTACATCTATCTAACAAAGTCATATCTACATCTATCTAACAAAGTCATATCTACATCTGTCTAACAAAGTCATATCTACATCTATCTAACAAAGTAGGGACCAACCGGAAACCACTCCGGGCATTCGCCCCGGCCGGATATCAGGTTTTTTCGGAAATAATCCCCTCGGCAAATAGTGCCCACGCAAACAAACCAAATATCTATAAAAAAAACTAATTTAAAAAAAACTTTAAAAATACAATTTTGGAATTCGATAAATATCAAGATAGTATACTTACAAATTGTTTAAAATATAACAAATGTAACATACTTATATAAATTAATAATTTGAATTTTTAAAGATATAAATTTAATAAACTAATTTTCTAAGATAATTTCGTGCCATGTAGCAAATGTGTACCCGCTTGGTCCCTAATTTCTACATTGTAAAAGGGATATATCATATTGTTGGGTGTAGAGTACATCCTGAACGTTTAACTTTTGTCATTTCAATTTAAACCAAGTTAGATTTGTAATCCTCGGTAACAATGATTACAGTGAGCATTCGTTTATCGCGGTTAATGTGGGCGGAGACTCCCGCGATAGGGGAAAATCCGCGAAGTAGGGACACCAACTGTTAAGCAGTACGAAATAGGTAGATATGTATACAGTACTGTATAACGAAGTACACGTAGTTATATGTGACGTGATGATGGTGATATTGGTAGATATGTATACAGTACTGTATAACGAAGTACACGTAGTTATGTATGACGTGATGATGGTGATATTGGTAGATATGTATACAGTACTGTATAACGAAGTACACGTAGTTATGTATGACGTGATGATGGTGATATTGGTAGATATGTATACAGTACTGTATAACGAAGTACACGTAGTTATGTATGACGTGATGATGGTGATATTGGTAGATATGTATACAGTACTGTATAACGAAGTACACGTAGTTATGTATGACGTGATGATGGTGATATTGGTAGATATGTATACAGTACTGTATAACGAAGTACACGTAGTTATGTATGACGTGATGATGGTGATATTGGTAGATATGTATACAGTACTGTATAACGAAGTACACGTAGTTATGTATGACGTGATGATGGTGATATTGGTAGATATGTATACAGTACTGTATAACGAAGTACACGTAGTTATGTATGACGTGATGATGGTGATATTGGTAGATATGTATACAGTACTGTATAACGAAGTACACGTAGTTATGTATGACGTGATGATGGTGATATTGGTAGATATGTATACAGTACTGTATAACGAAGTACACGTAGTTATGTATGACGTGATGGTGGGGATGAATATGTTGTGCAGTAGAGATGATGACGATGAAGGTGAGGATGACTCTTACTGTGCGGCCGATGGCTGTATATTACATCCCTTCAGGCGGCGGTTCCATTTCCTGGGGCACCTCTTCTAATACTACTACTATATTTTTTTTAAAAATTTAAATCGTGAAAAGTGAACAAACGAAGTAGCGAGGGTTTACATTATGTTTTATTCTAGTTTAGGCTCCTGGCTTACATGAAGTATTGAAATATTTCGTAATCGAACCTTGACCTTGATCTTTCTTGCAGCACTGTTCTAACCAGCCATGATGGCTCTGAATTTAATTTTTCAATGTTAGCCCATTGGCCACGTAAAACTGTCGATTTCAATGTTAGCCCATTGGCCACGTCAATTTAGCCCATGGCCACGTCAATGTTAGCCCATTGGCCACGTCAAACTGTCGATTGCAATGTTAGCCCATTGGCCACGTCAAACTGTCGATTGCAATGTTAGCCCATTGGCCACGTCAAACTGTCGATTTCAATGTTAGCCCATTGGCCACGTCAAACTGTCGATTTCAATGTTAGCCCATTGGCCACGTCAAAACTGTCGATTGCAATGTTAGCCCATTGGCCACGTCAAACTGTCGATTGCAATGTTAGCCCATTGGCCACGTCAAACTGTCGATTGCAATGTTAGCCCATTGGCCACGTCAAACTGTCGATTGCAATGTTAGCCCATTGGCCACGTCAAACTGTCGATTGCAATGTTAGCCCATTGGCCACGTCAAACTGTCGATTGCAATGTTAGCCCATTGGCCACGTCAAACTGTCGATTGCAATGTTAGCCCATTGGCCACGTCAAACTGTCGATTTCAATGTTAGCCCATTGGCCACGTCAAACTGTCGATTTCAATGTTAGCCCATTGGCCACGTCAAACTGTCGATTGCAATGTTAGCCCATTGGCCACGTCAAACTGTCGATTGCAATGTTAGCCCATTGGCCACGTCAAACTGTCGATTGCAATGTTAGCCCATTGGCCACGTCAAACTGTCGATTGCAATGTTAGCCCATTGGCCACGTCAAACTGTCGATTGCAATGTTAGCCCATTGGCCACGTCAAACTGTCGATTGCAATGTTAGCCCATTGGCCACGTCAAACTGTCGATTGCAATGTTAGCCCATTGGCCACGTCAAACTGTCGATTGCAATGTTAGCCCATTGGCCACGTCAATGTTAGCCCATTGGCCACGTCAATGTTAGCCCATTGGCCACGTCAATGTCGATTGCAATGTTAGCCCATTGGCCACGTCAAACTGTCGATTGCAATGTTAGCCCATTGGCCACGTCAAACTGTCGATTGCAATGTTAGCCCATTGGCCACGTCAAACTGTCGATTGCAATGTTAGCCCATTGGCCACGTCAAACTGTCGATTGCAATGTTAGCCCATTGGCCACGTCAAACTGTCGATTGCAATGTTAGCCCATTGGCCACGTCAAACTGTCGATTGCAATGTTAGCCCATTGGCCACGTCAAACTGTCGATTGCAATGTTAGCCCATTGGCCACGTCAAACTGTCGATTGCAATGTTAGCCCATTGGCCACGTCAAACTGTCGATTGCAATGTTAGCCCATTGGCCACGTCAAACTGTCGATTGCAATGTTAGCCCATTGGCCACGTCAAACTGTCGATTGCAATGTTAGCCCATTGGCCACGTCAAACTGTCGATTGCAATGTTAGCCCATTGGCCACGTCAAACTGTCGATTGCAATGTTAGCCCATTGGCCACGTCAAACTGTCGATTGCAATGTTAGCCCATTGGCCACGTCAAACTGTCGATTGCAATGTTAGCCCATTGGCCACGTCAAACTGTCGATTGCAATGTTAGCCCATTGGCCACGTCAAACTGTCGATTGCAATGTTAGCCCATTGGCCACGTCAAACTGTCGATTGCAATGTTAGCCCATTGGCCACGTCAAACTGTCGATTGCAATGTCAGCCCATTGGCCAAGTCAAACTGTCGATTGCAATGTTAGCCCATTGGCCACGTCAAACTGTCGATTGCAATGTTAGCCCATTGGCCACGTCAAACTGTCGATTGCAATGTTAGCCCATTGGCCACGTCAAACTGTCGATTGCAATGTTAGCCCATTGGCCACGTCAAACTGTCGATTGCAATGTTAGCCCATTGGCCACGTCAAACTGTCGATTGCAATGTTAGCCCATTGGCCAAGTCAAACTGTCGATTGCAATGTTAGCCCATTGGCCACGTCAAACTGTCGATTGCAATGTTAGCCCATTGGCCACGTCAAACTGTCGATTGCAATGTTAGCCCATTGGCCACGTCAAACTGTCGATTGCAATGTTAGCCCATTGGCCACGTCAATGTTAGCCCATTGGCAACGTCAAACTGTCGATTTCAATGTTAGCCTATTGGCCACGTCAATGTTAGCCCATTGGCCACGTCAATGTTAGCCCATTGGCAACGTCAAACTGTCGATTTCAGTGTTAGCCCATTGGCCACGTCAATGTTAGCCCATTGGCCACGTGAATGTTAGCCCATTGGCCACGTCAAACTGTCGATTTCTTATCTTATCTTATCTGTTTACAGACGCTCCTTCTATACAGAAGATTATTGCGTCCTACGCTTATCTATGGTTTGTGTTTAGTCCTGCATTTTTATTAGAGATTTAAATGTTGATAAAGTGTTGGTTTTCCTGGATTCTTCAGGCAACCCATTCCACGCCCGAAATTCCGGACGGGAAGAAGGAAAACTTGTATGTGTTTGTTCTTGCATACGGAATAAGAAAGGTGTTTTTATCCTTATGTCTATCTGAGGGTTGTATTAAGTTATCTTTGTGTTGTATTTCTAAATTAGAATTAATTGCTTTATGTATGATTACTACTTTGCTCTTGGTTCTTCTATCCTCTAGTGTTTCAAGGTTTAATGATTTAACTAATGGTGTTACTCTTGTCAGTTTCGAATATTCTCCAGTAATGAATCTGGCAGCTCTTTTTTGAATTTGTTCTAGTTTATCAATGTTTTCTTTGGTGGATGGGTCCCATACAGAAGATGCATATTCTAGTACAGGTCTCACCAAAGTGAGGTAGCATTTTAGTTTTATATCTCTATTACATTTGTTAAAGTTCCTTTTTATAAAGCCTAAGGTTTTGTTTGATTTTTTAATAACTTCATTGACATGGGGATTCCATGATAGTTTCTCATTTATTAAGACTCCTAAGTATTTTGCATCTTTAGTTTGGGTCAGTTCTTTTCCATGAAGTAATATTTTGAATTTATTTGTTTCTTTTTCTTTGTTACTCTTAACAGTTGACACTTTTCTGGGTGGAAAGACATACTCCAGTTAGTTTCCCATTTTATCAATTCATCTAAGTCTTTTTGTAAAATTTTGCTATCTTGTTCTGATTTAATTGTTCTATAGATTATACAATCATCAGCAAATAACCTAACTTTTGTACCTGTTGAGATGTTGTTGGGTAAATCATTTATATAAATTAAAAAGAGTAAGGGACCTAGCACAGTTCCTTGTGGAACTCCTGAGTTAACCTTTATTGGTGCAGATTTAGATCCATTAATTATTACAGTTTGCTCCCTGCCCAAAAGGAAGTCTTGGATCCAGTGATGTAAGGAACCTGAGATTCCAAAGTAGTTAAGTTTTTTAAGTAAACTAAGGTGGTGAACTTTGTCAAATGCTTTTGAGAAGTCTAGTAATATTGTATCTATTTGATCATTTTTGTCCAAGCCTTTTGATAGTTCATCTATTAAACCTATTAATTGTGTTTCACATGATCTGTTTTTTCTAAAGCCGTGTTGATGTGGGCATAGGGCATTATATTTGTCAAGGTGGTTAACTATTTTACTATATATTATGTGTTCTAGTAATTTACCTAGTGATTTCGCTATAAAGAGGTTCAGGAATTCGTCAATTTGAGATTAAAACGATTTCCTTGTTAAATTTTCGTAGTGACTGGCTGAAAGCAAGAACTCGTGTGGGAAGGAGATTGTGAAACAGATACACCTAAACGGCTACAATGACAATACAAACATTTACCTAAGGATATTACTATTGCAACACAACATTCCATAATTACAATTGCAACACAACATTCAAATATTACTATGGCAATACAACATTCCATAATTACTAATGCAAAACATCATTCAAATATTACTATGACAACACAACATTCCATAATTCCTATTGCAACACAGCATTCCATAATTACAATTGCAACACAACATTCAAATATTACTATGGCAATACAACATTCCATAATTACTAATGCAAAACATCATTCAAATATTACTATGACAACACAACATTCCATAATTACTATTGCAACACAGCATTCCATAATTACTATTGCAACACAACATTCAAATATTACTATGGCAACACAACATTCCATAATTACTATTGCAACACAACATTCAAATATTACTATGGCAATACAACATTCCATAATTACTATTGCAACACAACATTCAAATATTACTATGGCAACACAACATTCCATAATTACTATTGCAACACAACATTCAAATATTACTATGGCAATACAACATTCCATAATTACTATTGCAACACAACATTCAAATATTACTATGGCAACACAACATTCCATAATTACTATTGCAACACAACATTCAAATATTACTATGGCAATACAACATTCCATAATTACTATTGCAGCACAACATTCAAATATTACTATGGCAACACAACATTCCATAATTACTATTGCAACACAACATTCAAATATTACTATGGCAATACAACATTCCATAATTACTATTGCAACACAACATTCAAATATTACTATGGCAACACAACATTCCATAATTACTATTGCAACACAACATTCAAATATTACTATGGCAACACAACATTCCATAATTACTATTGCAACACAACATTCAAATATTACTATGGCAATACAACATTCCATAATTACTATTGCAACACAACATTCAAATATTACTATGGCAACACAACATTCCATAATTACTATTGCAATACAACATTTCAATATTACTATTGCAATACAAAATTCCAAAATTACTATTGCAATACAACATTTCAATATTACCTTGGCCATACAATATTCCAATATTACTATTGAAATACAACATTCCAAAATTACTATTGCAATACAACTTTTCAATATTACCTTGGCCATACAATATTCCAATATTACTATTGAAATACAACATTCCAATATTACTAGTGCAATACAACATTCAAATAATACAATGGCAATACAACATCCCAATATTATTTTTGCAATACAACATTCCAATATTATTATTGCAATGCTACATTCCTATAATATTATTACGATACTATATTTTAATGTGGATGGTTGATGTTAATATTTGTAGGCTGGCTTGTTGGTATGTTGCTCCATACGCATCATTAACTTCTTACAGTTTTAACTATTTAAATAGTGCCGCCCTTAGGTTTATCTTTCAAACATTCGAAAACTGTTACTTCATCTGAATGGGATGAGTTAATATTTCAGAGCATTTTTTTGGTAAAAATTGAGACCTTCTGGGCATCTTTGACATGTTTTAAATTATGAATCATATAAAATAGGACTGCGATACAAGATACACGAAACAATTGTGTGATCAAAACAATAAATTAAAACTTTATTAACTGACTAATACTAACACACAAATAGATGTTTCGGCTAATGCCTTCATCAGTACAGTTAACTTAACACAAGTATTGAAAATAAATGTACAATATATAATACAAACTATATCTTATAATACAAACTATATCTTATAATACAAACTATATCTTATAATACAAACTATATCTTATAATACAAACTATATATTATAATACAAACTATATCTTATAATACAAACTATATCTTATTATAAAAACTATATCTTATAATACAAACTATATCTTATAATACAAACTATATCTTACAATACAAACTATATCTTACAATACAAACTATATCTTATAATACAAACTATATCTTATAATACAAACTATATCTTATAATACAAACTATATCTTATAATACAAACTATATCTTATAATACAAACTATATCTTATAATACAAACTATATCTTATAATACAAACTATATCTTATAATACAAACTATATCTTATAATACAAACTATATCTTATAATACAAACTATATCTTATAATACAAACTATATCTTATAATACAAACTATATCTTATAATACAAACTATATCTTATAATACAAACTATATCTTATAATACAAACTATATCTTATAATACAAACTATATCTTATAATACAAACTATATCTTATAATACAAACTATATCTTGGGAAAATGATAATTAAGTAAAGATAAACAAACACACAAACAAAACCACAGAAACGAAAAGAAGAAAGAAGTGCTCAATTATTACTTAACAAATTTTAATACACATGATACTAGAAAAGGAAAGAATATAGACAGTCCCAGAATATAGACAGTCCCAGAATATAGACAGTCCCAGAATATAGACAGTCCCAGAATATAGACAGTCCCAGAATATAGACCGTCCCAGAATATAGACAGTCCCAGAATATAGACAGTCCCAGAATATAGACAGTCCCAGTTTCCTGACAATGTATTCATTGTCCCAAACTCAGTCTAGCAAAAACTCTTTCCTGTTTTCACAGCCATTAAGACCAAGGGGCCATCCTTATATTACGTAAGCACAAAAAGTCATATTTTCGTACCCCCTCCCCCATGTTGCATTCCGTTCATTTTCGGGATCCCCTCCCTCCCCTGTGCGTACGTACAAATTAACTTCTCTCCACCCCCACTGTTTGAAAAATTAATTACAAGCTATAGTCACAAGATATCGGTTTTACTCTTTATATATATATATATATATATATATATATATATATATATATATATATATATATATATATATATATATATATATATATATTTGTTGTAATATCGTGTTTTTCATTTTAAAATTACTAAAGAAATAAAATAGAACATTTAAATTTTATTGTCTTGAACACTGCATCAAAATAACTGATAAAATAAAATAAAATATATAATCAGGGAAATCGCCGTCCCGTTATGTATATATAACGGCTGAGGCACCGGTGGGCGAAAGGGAAACTTCTACTCATTTCAAGAAATGGAAATATGGGGCTCTCCATAAATGACGTCACGCACCTAGGTGAGAGGGGGTCACACATTTGTGACGATGTGTGACGAGAGGGAGGAGGGAGTTTAAGACTTGTGACTTTATGTCAAAACACGCAACTTTAAATACAAGCTCCACTTAAATATTTTATTGCTTACAATTTATTTGATAACGTTTTACATGGCTTCACGCATGTTACGATATTAGAGTGCAGACTTATACTAAATACATATTTAAATGACAAAAAGTGATTTGAAACATGGTCATTTTCAGATAGAAAAAAGTATTTTTTAATGGGGGGGGGGAGAGTGCAACGCTTTGGGACGTAATATTTGAGGGAGGTCTAACTTTTGTGGGCGACGTGTGACGAGGGGGGGAGGGAGGGTGAAAAACCGTCCAAAATCGCGTGACGTCATTTATGGATATCCCCTATAAATCAGACGGATATAATATAAGTAGCCTACTGATTTTAGTAATGTGTGAACAATTGGTCCGAATCAAATGTTAATTACTTCCAAGTAATTAAAAACTCAGAATTTCGTTTGCATTAAATCATAAAACATTATTGCATATCAGTCTTGACTCAGTCGGTCTCGAATGTCGTTTGCAGCCATAGCGGTTTACGTTACTAGGCTTAGTATTATGCAAATTAAATTTGTTGTGCGTACGTACACATTCAGTCGAGACTCCCCCAACCTTCCCCGTAGCATCCGTACGCAAAATCCCGTTAATTAAACACCCCCTCCCCCCTCATTGCGTACGTGATATATGAATGGCCCCTTATAAAAGACTGTATTGATGTGGCAGATTTTTCGGATAAAACAATTGAAATGTTGGATTTCTTTCGAAAAAGTTCAAATCCTGAGCCAATTTTAACATCCGCTATCGATTGCTTTCCGGAAGGATATGAGTCTTAAAGATGTACTTGTAAGAAGTCATTTTCCCACTATGAAGGTGTACATTGGAACAAAAGATTGCAACCGTAACCGTTGCAATACTTGTTCATATGTAATCGACATTGACAAAATTTCATTCCCTCTTGAACAATTTTTAATAAAATAAGGTTTCACTTGCATGTCCCAAAGTGATTTATGCAATTCTTTGCAAGAGGTGTAATTAAATTTACGTGGTTGAGACAGTGCGTCGCCTGGGAGATCGCTTTAGAGAACATCTGTACAGTATAAACAGACAGACCCTATGTCCTGTCCCTACTCACTTCAAAAAGTACCGATCATGCAGAGCCGTCTTTACACCAGTTTGGGCCCCCGGGCAAATGCCCAACGGGCCTATGCGTTAAGACGGCCCTGTGATCATGGCGGGATTTCAGATATTGCAGTTTACTGGCATATTCAAGGAGGTTTGATTAAATGGAGGGCGGCGTTACGTCACTAGGCTGAAGCCACACCCCCACCCGCAGCAGCCATCTTGAGCGACTCAAAACATTGGAAGCTGTGTAGTGTGTATGTTATATTATTGTAATATTTTGAACGGGAGCCTTGGTAACTGGGACAGGCTCAGTGTTGGCTTTCATTTTCAACTTCTTTGTCATTGACTAGTAGGTTGCCAGTAGTCAATCATTCAATACTTTCAATTCAGTATTTAGATTTAAACATTTTAAATATATGATATAAGTTATATCATTTTAATAATTTTATATTCTTTGTTTGTTTTTTCCATTGAACTTTAAATGGGCAGTTGCAGTTGTGAGTTGATTTGCGAACTTAAAAATAAAAATGTTGCCTGTCTCACGTGTTATATTTATATCTTATTTATTCTTATAATTTTAAAACTGTCTATTGTGAATATTATAATTATACTATAAAATAAGTTAAGTTACAAATTAAGTAATACATTAAATTATTAATATAGAACAAAATAAACAAATTAATAAGCGTTGATCATGAAATCGTTCAAATCCATGCAAAATATAGTAAAACAATTTCAATACGCGAAGAAAATATTTAGTTCAAAAGTTAAGAGTATAGATATTACTTAACTACATGTTTAACTACATAAACTAGAACAAATTCAAAAAAGAGCTGCCAGATTCATTACTGGAGAATATTCGAAACTGACAAGAATAACACCATTAGTTAAATCATTAAACCTTGAAACACTATAGGATAGAAGAACCAAGAGCAAAGTAGTAATCATACATAAAGCAATTAATTCTAATTTAGAAATACAACACAAAGATAACTTAATACAACCCTCAGATAGACATAAGGATAAAAACACATTTCTTATTCCGTATGCAAGAACAAACACATACAAGTTTTCCTTCTTCCCGTCCGGAATTCGGGCGTGGAATGGGTTGCCTGAAGAATCCAGGAAAACCAACACTTTATCAACATTTAAATCTCTAATAAAAATGCAGGACTAAACACAAACCATAGATAAGCGTAGGACGCAATAATCTTCTGTATAGAAGGAGCGTCTGTAAACAGATAAGATAAGATAACATAAGATAAAGCGGCTGGATAGCAAAGCCAGTAGTGCGCTCGCCTCACAAAGTTGAGGGTCGTGGGATAGAGCCCACCCAAAGCCACAATATAAATGATACACTAAGAAAGTCCTCCGCTGACCCCTGTAATGTTAATAAATGTGTTGACCTGTTTGTACGTTCTTTATAATTATGTATAGCAGTAGAACTTCATTTCGATATAGTTAGCGTATTATTAATATAAGACCAGGCTCTGTAGCCCTCGATCAGCTGACCGAATAAATAACCTTACATACATTACAGCTCTTTGTAATTGACCTTAATAGAATATCTAGACCACCAGAAATGAACTTTTTTCTTAGCAGACTATAGAAAAAACGAGATGACAAAATACGAAGCTCATTGGAGTCGTTAACAGAATGAGAAAACTGGTGTTGTAATGTACCACTGGTATGGTAATGTACCACTGGTATGGTAATGTACCACTGGTATGGTAATGTACCACTGGTATGGTAATGTACCACTGGTATGGTAATGTACCACTGGTATGGTAATGTACCACTGGTATGGTAATGTACCACTGGTATGGTAATGTACCACTGGTATGGTAATGTACCACTGGTATGGTAATGTACCACTGGTATGGTAATGTACCACTGGTATGGTAATGTACCACTGGTATGGTTATGTACCACTGGTATGGTAATGTACCACTGGTATGGTAATGTACCACTGGTATGGTAATGTACCACTGGTATGGTAATGTACCACTGGTATGGTAATGTACCACTGGTATGGTAATGAAGGCTGGTATGGTAATGTACCACTGGTATGGTAATGTAAGCTGGTATGGTAATGAAAGCTGGTATGGTAATGAAAGCTGGTGGAATGTTTTGAGTCCAACAATATGGCGATAGGCTCCCCCACTCTCCGCCCACTGGCTTCACCCTCTAGCGACCATCTGATAGCAGACGCCACCTCCAGTTTATCAAACCTCCTTGGGCATATTATATGCGAGCGGTACCCATGATAGGATCTACATGCAAAATAGATTTATTAAACGATTTAAAGCGTTGGGTCCTTATACATTTTTTTAAAAAAATTCACCATTTTAAGTAACCACGGATTCTTTTTTCCTGTTGTAGTTTTTACTTTAAATTTGGATACGTCCTCCCTTTTCTAATATCCTGTGTCTTTGTTAAGCAAATGTGCCCATCTTTCTTTTTTCGTTTCTGTGCTGTTGTTTTCTTATAAATTATCCTGACTTAATTATTATTTCCCCAAATTCCAGCCAATCTCCAATACATTCCATCAACACTATGCCATGTAAGGTGGACATCTCTAATGAGTTTTTAAATTGGACATCGCTGCACCATGAAGAGCTTGATTACTGGCAGCGTCCTTGACATTGTGTGCACAAGAAAGGGGAATTGGTAGGGTTGGGTGAATTTCTCTTTCATGGTAAACGACACGCGTGTTTACAAAAATCTCAACCAATACGCGGTACAAGCCGCTGACAGAGGAATCTTATTAATGAATAAATACAAGCGATGGGACTCAATGATAGAGATGTCCCGTGGAGTAATGAAAAGTATTGATTTAATACGTGAGCCAATTATATCATGACAACATCAAGATTATCCAAACATTGCCATTATCCAAACATTGTCATTATCCAAACATTGTCATGATCCAAACATTGTCATTATCCCAATATTGTGTTTCATTATTCGCATCACGCCAGTAAAATCTGGATATTGTTAAGGTCATCCAAAGGTCGTGGGTGGGTTTGGAAGTGTTTATTTGTTTAGTAATTCTGCACCAGGTGATGTCTTAAACACGACAGGTGAACGGGACACAAACCGTACAACAGTGCTTCTCAAAGTGGTGGTCCGCGGACCGGTGCAGGTCCGTGGCAATCCGCCGCCAGTCCGCAGAAGTTCTCAAAAAGGACATAAAAAACTGTCAGTGCAGGAAAAATAGTGCACCGGTACCTGGTACAATGGAAAAAATTCCTGCCGGTCCACCATATTGAAAAGTTTGAGAAGCACTGCCGTACAAGACCTTCCACTTGTTGGTGAAGGGGGGGGGGCGTAGGGGAGGGCAGTCCTTTAAGCAGCAAGTCGACAAGTACGGAGATTCACGCATCTCGACCTACTACTACTACCCAATCTTAAAAGTCAGTAAAGGGAAACACTGTAGGACCATATGGAAACACTGTAATACCATATGGAAAACAATGTAGGACCATATGGAAACAATGTAGGACCACATAGAAACAATGTAG
This sequence comes from Ampullaceana balthica, assembly GCA_944989445.1. Lineage (NCBI taxonomy): Eukaryota > Metazoa > Mollusca > Gastropoda > Lymnaeidae > Ampullaceana > Ampullaceana balthica. The sequence continues at coordinate 77,662 of CALYLW010000773.1, read as the reverse complement.
GACCATATGGAAACAATGTAGGAACACGTGGAAATAATGTAGGACCATATGGACACAGGGTAGGACCATATGGAAACAATGTAGGACCATATGGAAACAATGTATGACCATATGGAAACAATGTAGGACCACATGGAAACAATGTAGGGCCACATGGAAAAAATGTAGGACCATATGGAAACAATATAGGACCATATGGAAACAGGGTAGGACCATATGGAAACAATGTAGGACCACATGGAAACAATGTAGGACCATATGGAAAAAATGTAGGACCATATGGAAACAATGTAGGACCATATGGAAACAGGGTAGGGCCATATGGAAACAATGTATGACCATATGGAAACAATGTAGGACCTTATGGAAACAGGGTAGGACCATATGGAAACAATGTAGGGCCACATGGAAACAATGTAGGACCATATGGAAACAATATAGGACCATATGGAAACAGGGTAGGACCATATGGAAACAATATATGGACCATATGGAAACAGGGTAGGACCATATGGAAACAATATAGGACCATATGGAAACAGGGTAGGACCATACGGAAACAATATAGGACCATATGCCATATGTAAACAGGGTAGGACCATATGGAAACAATATAGGACCATATGGAAACAGGGTAGGACCATATGGAAACAATGTAGGACCACATGGAAACAATGTAGGACCATATGGAAAAAATGTAGGACCACATGGAAACAATGTAGGACCATATGGAAACAAAGTAGGACCATATGGAAACAATGTAGGACCATATGGAAATGGAAGCTTGAGATAAACAAAACAATAGAGTAATGTTTCTGCTAAAAGCGCTCTCATCGGTCAAGAGAGAAATATATTTTTTTTAAAAGCAATGAGGATATAAAAACGAGTTTTAAAAACTTATATCGATGTGTTGTTGACAATGTCGAAGGATGACAAACTGTACACCATTATAACGTTGGGTTTTCACATATTGATTTTAAAAATGGTGTGGGTTTTTGTTTCTTCAGCATGACGAAAACATTTCAATGCCAAAAAAAAATGGATTTAATTTTACACTCACAACAGGCATTAAAATGTTGAATTTATTTCCCACTCAAAATAGAGTGCAAGGTAACATGTTTTCAAGGTAACATGTTTTCAAGGTAACATGTTTTCAAGGTAACATGTTTTCAAGGTAACATGTTTTCAAGGTAACATGTTTTCAAGGTAACATGTTTTCAAGGTAACATGTTTTCAAGGTAACATGTTTTCAAGGTAACATGTTTTCAAGGTAACATGTTTTCAAGGTAACATGTTTTCAAGGTAACATGTTTTCAAGGTAACATGTTTTCAAGGTAACATGTTTTCAAGGTAACATGTTTTCAAGGTAACATGTTTTCAAGGTAACATGTTTTCAAGGTAACATGTTTTCAAGGTAACATGTTTTCAAGGTAACATGTTTTCAAGGTAACATGTTTTCAAGGTAACATGTTTTCAAGGTAACATGTTTTCAAGGTAACATGTTTTCAAGTTTCTCTCATTACTGTCAGTTGGAGAGAAAATGTATTTTAAACTAAAAAGTAACTCAAATTTATCTCAATCTTGATGTTTTTTTACGCCGGAGAGACAACCCCCATCTCTACCTCTGTATCGGGATTATTTGGTCAAAATATTTTATGTAGTACTCTACGGTTACTCTCAGGAGATAATGTGTTGGCCTATCATCCTGGACCAATAAAATACAACAAAAATTACGGTTACTTTCTTTTAAAATATTTATTTACTCTTTATCAATGCGTTTTTTAGGATTCAACTAGATTACCTTGCATTCTCTGATCTCATTGGCTTTAAATGAAAAGGTCAAAATCTGGTGACATTTAGCCTCATTAACTGTCATTATCAAAGTTATTAATGGTTGTGTGTTATTGTACTACATGTAGTAGGTTTGAAATGTGTGGCGTTAAGGCTCATTGAGCGTAAAATTAAATAAGATGAGAACCTAGAGAGAGCAGTAGAGAGAAAATCCACAACCTCGGTTTTTCTAAGGCATTTACATGTTTTAATTGTTGTTTTGTGGAAAGGTTGTTCCATCTACTGACTAATGATGTATGCGCTGGGTTAAGGCGAATCACTGATTGAACGCAAACAACAGGCGTCATCCCAATCAAAGTTTTGAGTCACTGACTCCTAACTCTGGGCAGCCGGGTCGAGATATAGATGCACCCACTCATCTCACACTCATCTCACACCCATCTCACACCCATCTCACACTCATCTCACACCCATCTCACACCCATCTCACACTCATCTCACACCCATCTCACACCCATCTCACACTCATCTCACACCCATCTCACACCCATCTCACACCCATCTCACACCCATCTCACACTCATCTTACACCCATCTCACACCCATCTCACACTCATCTACACTCATCTCACACTCATCTCACACCCATCTCACACTCATCTCACACCCATCTCACACTCATCTCACACCCATCTCACACTCATCTCACACTCATCTCACACTCATCTCACACCATCTCACACCCATCTCACACCCATCTCACACCCATCTCACACCCATCTCACACCCATCTCACACTCATCTCACACCCATCTCACACCCATCTCACACTCATCTCACACCCATCTCACACCCATCTCACACCATCTCACACCCATCTCACACTCATCTCACACCCATCTCACACCCATCTCACACTCATCTCACACTCATCTCACACCCATCTCACACCCATCTCACACCCATCTCACACCATCTCACACCCATCTCACACCCATCTCACACCATCTACACTCATCTACACTCATCTCACACCCATCTCACACCCATCTCACACTCATCTACACCCATCTCACACTCATCTCACACCCATCTCACACTCATCTCACACCCATCTCACACCCATCTCACACTCATCTCACACTCATCTCACACCCATCTCACACTCATCTCACACTCATCTCACACCCCATCTCACACTCATCTCACACCCATCTCACACCCATCTCACACTCATCTCACACTCATCTCACACCCATCTCACACTCATCTCACACCCATCTCACACTCATCTCACACCCATCTCACACCCATCTCACACTCATCTCACACTCATCTCACACCCATCTCACACCATCTCACACCCATCTCACACTCATCTCACACTCATCTCACACCCATCTCACACCCATCTCACACCATCTCACACCCATCTCACACCCATCTCACACTCATCTTACACCCATCTCACACTCATCTCACACCCATCTCACACTCATCTCACACCCATCTCACACTCATCTCACACTCATCTCACACTCATCTCACACTCATCTCACACTCATCTCACACCATCTCACACCCATCTCACACCCATCTCACACCCATCTCACACCCATCTCACACCCATCTCACACCCATCTCACACCCATCTCACACCCATCTCACACCCATCTCACACCCATCTCACACCCATCTCACACTCATCTCACACCCATCTCACACCCATCTCACACCCATCTCACACCCATCTCACACCCATCTCACACCCATCTCACACCCATCTCACACTCATCTCACACCCATCTCACACCCATCTCACACCCATCTCACACCCATCTCACACTCATCTCACACCCATCTCACACCATCTACACCCATCTCACACTCATCTCACACCCATCTCACACCCATCTCACACTCATCTTACACCCATCTCACACTCATCTCACACCATCTCACACTCATCTCACACCCATCTCACACCCATCTCACACTCATCTCACACTCATCTCACACCCATCTCACACTCATCTTACACCCATCTCACACCCATCTCACACTCATCTCACACCCATCTCACACCCATCTCACACTCATCTCACACCCATCTCACACCCATCTCACACTCATCTACACCCATCTCACACCCATCTCACACTCATCTCACACCCATCTCACACCCATCTCACACTCATCTCACACCCATCTCACACCCATCTCACACTCATCTCACACCCATCTCACACCCATCTCACACCCATCTCACACTCATCTCACACCCATCTCACACCCATCTCACACCCATCTCACACCCATCTCACACTCATCTCACACCCATCTCACACCCATCTCACACTCATCTTACACCCATCTCACACCCATCTCACACTCATCTACACCCATCTCACACCCATCTCACACTCATCTCACACTCATCTCACACCCATCTCACACTCACACTCATCTACACCCATCTCACACCCATCTCACACTCATCTCACACCCATCTCACACCCATCTCACACTCATCTCACACCCATCTCACACCCATCTCACACTCATCTCACACCCATCTCACACCCATCTCACACTCATCTCACACCCATCTCACACCCATCTCACACTCATCTTACACCCATCTCACACCCATCTCACACTCATCTCACACCCATCTCACACCCATCTCACACTCATCTCACACCCATCTCACACCCATCTCACACTCATCTCACACCCATCTCACACCCATCTCACACCCATCTCACACTCATCTCACACCCATCTCACACTCATCTCACACCCATCTCACACCCATCTCACACTCATCTCACACCCATCTCACACCCATCTCACACTCATCTCACACCCATCTCACACCCATCTCACACTCATCTTACACCCATCTACACCCATCTCACACTCATCTCACACCCATCTCACACCCATCTCACACCCATCTCACACTCATCTTACACCCATCTCACACTCATCTCACACTCATCTCACACTCATCTCACACCCATCTCACACCCACTCACACTCATCTCACACTCATCTCACACCCATCTCACACTCATCTCACACTCATCTCACACCCATCTCACACTCATCTCACACCATCTCACACCCATCTCACACCCATCTCACACCCATCTCACACCATCTCACACTCATCTACACTCATCTTACACCCATCTCACACCCATCTCACACCCATCTCACACTCATCTCACACCCATCTCACACCCATCTCACACCCATCTCACACCCATCTCACACCCATCTTACACCAATCTCACGCCCATCTCACACCCATCTCACACCCATCTCACACTCATCTCACACTCATCTTACACTCATCTTACACCCATCTCACACTCATCTCACACCCATCTCACACCCATCTCACACCCATCTCACACCCATCTCACACCCATCTTACACCCATCTCACACCCATCTCACACCCATCTCACACCCATCTCACACCCATCTCACACCCATCTCACACTCATCTTACACCCATCTCACACTCATCTCACACTCATCTCACACCCATCTCACATCCATCTCACACTCATCTCACACCCATCTCACACTCATCTCACACCAATCTCACACCCATCTCACACTCATCTTACACCCATCTCACACCCATCTCACACTCATCTTACACCAATCTCACACTCATCTTACACCCATCTCACACCCATCTCACACTCATCTCACACCCATCTCACACCCATCTCACACTCATCTCACACCCATCTCACACCCATCTCACACCCATCTCACACTCATCTTACACCAATCTCACACCCATCTCACACTCATCTTACACCCATCTCACACCCATCTCACACTCATCTTACACCCATCTCACACCCATGGCCCTAAATATAGTTCCCCACCTTCTACAGTGTAAGGAATTCACAACAAATTTGACATCTTTGATGATAGTCGACACCTCACCACTGCCGACTAACAAGCTTCCATGACGGAGGCAAGTTTTCCACGGAGATGTTATGTTTTTTCGGTCGTTAGAGAACAGAAAAACATCATGAAACAACTTATTGCTTAGGACTAAAAATATTTAACTGAGTCATACAACAAATATTTTTGCATAAATTTAAATAAGTCCATTCTTGATCTGAAGGTTGTTTAATCGGATGATGGATTAAGGTCAGCAGACAGTTCGAATGGTCACCTTAGTCTAGGACAGGGGTCGGCAAACTGCGGCTCGCGAGCCGCATGCGGCTCTTTCGGTGGTAAGTTGCGGCTCTTCAGTTCCATGCGCAAATATCAATAATTATTTTTTTTTAAACTCATGTAAGTGGCTCTTTTAAAAAATGGACAATTTTGTAAATAGTAACTTTTGGCTCTTCGTTCTCAAAAGGTTGCTGATCCGTGGTCTAGGATATTAACGATACGCTCCCAGTTCACTGTCACTCAACCCAAACAAAGCAGACACTGGGAAACATCGAATCAAACCCAGGACCAGGACTAGTGACCCAGGGCTAGGACTAGTGACCCAGGACTAGGACTAGTGACCCAGGAACAGGACTAGTTGCAGCTAAATTTCTTATCTTATCGTATCTGTTGCAGACGCTCCTTCTATACATAAGATTATTGCGTCCTTCGCTTATCTATGGTTTGTGTTAAGTCCTACATTTGTAACATGACATTCACAAAACGACAAAAATAATTCAATGTGACACCAGTGATAAATGCTACCATACACCAGTGATAAATGCTACCATACACCAGTGATAAATGCTACCATACACCAGTGATAAATGCTACCATACACCAGTGATATATACTACCATACACCAGTGATATATACTACCATACACCAGGGATAAAAATACTACCATACACCAATGATAATTGCTACATACACACGTGATGAATGCTACCAAACAACATGCTTGCTCACGATCACACCAATCTGCACAGCACTAGAAGATGAAGACACATCTTGGCACTGTGAACAGTGTGGATCGCCTCAATGAAGTTCAGGTCTGTTTAACACTTATAATCTCAACACAACTAACTCTTGCAGCGTCCTAACAAATCATGACATTAATAACTTAGACCTAAAATGCAGTAATAAACAATCTTCCTTGGATCAACATTAGACCATTAGTAAAAGACGTTTAAAAAAATAGTTTTTTAAAAAAATTTGACAAGATGTTGGTGGAAATTAGGCAAAGGAAATTAAAGATGCAACAGAAAATTATAAAGCGCAAAAAAGCAACAACAACAACAACAAAAACTTTACATATGTTTAAGTGTTTTATTACGTTTGTTTGGTGAATAGTTGTACTAAATGTGTTTATTTAGCATTAATTCATGCAAACTTTGTACATAACGTATTATTTTCATAAAGTTAAGTGTATCTTATATAGGACCGTAATGTTTTCTGCCATCAGTTCTCCTCCCCTCCCACCTTCTACTACACTTCACCACGTCTCCTATGTCGAAAGGTACATTGGTATACAGATTATATTTCATTTACAGTCAAACCTTTCATAGGGGCCGTCCATAAAGTACGTCACGCTATTTTTGACCATTTTTGACCCCCCCTCCCCCCTGTCACAAACTGTCACAAATCTCTGGACCCCCCCCCCTAAAGTACGTCACACTTTCGAAAAAGTTTTTTTAATTAATACCTAATTAAAATATTTAATGTAATACTTAAATTACACTTCACCATTAAACTGTATTTAAAAAAAACTTCCAATTAAAAGTAGGGATGTACCAGATTCAAAATTTTGAAATCCGTCCGGAGCTGAATTTGGCTGGATTTATGAAGTGAAATCCGGCTGGCGCCGAAATCAGATTTTTTAAAATGGCCGGATTCCTGATTTGCCAGAGCCATTATGAATATATATATATATATATATTAGGAATCTACCGGCCAGCCGGATTTATAAAGTGAAACCTGCCGGAGTCGAAGCCAGAGCCGGATTTTTTTTTAAATAGTCGGATTCCGGATTTGCCCGAGCTGGAGCCGAAATCCCGTACACCCCCACTAGGCCTGTCAACGGGTACCCGGGACCCGGGTACCCGTTGCCGTGTGATTACCCGGGTAATAAAATTCCGCTCGGGTAACCGTGAAAATGTGGCTTGAAGGTCTATAGTCTATAGGCTATATTAACCGTAGGCCAAACTTCGGCTCCCGTGCGGCTTTTTTGTGTTTACATTGGGGCTCGCGAAACAATTTATCAAATGAAAATTTTTGTTTCCAAAATAGATCTAAGGAGAAATATCTGTCAACGGACACTACAAACTACAATGTATTTGTTAAAATCTTTTTTCTCTCAACGTGAAACAGAAACTGTACAACACAAAAAAGTTATGGTTCTTTAAAAGAATCATATAAAGACAACAAAAGTCCTCTGCCAAAAAAGGATGGACAAATTCTATAGGGTTAGTATTATTGGTAGCAATTGGAGGATTATAATTATATTTCTCTCTCCTTTCTTGATAACTTCCGCGGACCACCACTTTGAGAAGCACTGCTATAACCCACACTCTTGCATTCGCGTGTGTTTCTTGGGTTCATGAACACGTGTTTGCCTAGCCCAAAAATTGATATACACCTAAAGTTGTAAGCTTTTATGGTTAATAAGATGGGTAAGACGTCGGCCGTGTGGAATCATGCTAAGCGAGTTGACAGTGACACTGCAAAATGCAGCATTGTAATGAAATTGTGTCTGCGAAGGGTGGCAACCCAGTGCGATAAAACGCCATCTGAAAGCTATTCGTAAAATTGATATTGATAATAAAAACCGCTGACCCACCTATATCAGAAACTTGTTGGTGTCAACAAAAGCAGTACCATTGACCAAAGCACGATCACTTGAAATTTACCGCAGTATAGCATACGTCATCGCCCTTAGCATTGACTACCGACGCCAAGTGGATATTAACATTAAAGGTATGACATTGAACGTTACGTCATTCTGTTGATATTTTGTTTGCATGTTCAGTTTACTCTAGTTTTAGTTTATGAGTATGACGAATGCATTTACAGCAGGAATTGAATAAAAAAAATTAGTGCATTGTAAATTGTAGTTAATTGTAGTGCATTAGTAATAGTATGTTACTGGAAGCAAGCCGTTGGCTACTACTACTGTGTGAAATGAGGTGCATGGATGGTGGCTAGGTTCCATTGTATAGCGGTCATGGCGGGGAAAATTATACGACGTTTAGAACGGGTAACCCGGGTACCCGTTCGATATTTTCACGGGTACCCGGGTAGCTTTTTTCAACAAAATTGACAGCCCTAACCCCCACTTAAAAGAACTATCATATTATTAAAATGACTTTAATAGTAGAATAGTTAATTGGCAACAGTTGTCACAGTTATTCAATGAAATAGTAACTCAATCTAGATCAAATTTGAAAAGAAAAATTGCAAAAATTACTCTTGACAATTGTATAATACACATAATTTCTCTGCTAACTTTTCATTTACAATGAGTGAGGTTAAGTTTTAGATAATCTTCCGATTATGCAATCTATTGACACAGGATAATAAGTAGATTAGCGAAACTTGACCTCACCCAGAGATTAAATAATACAAAGAAAACAAAACAATTTGACTTTTAAAAAAAAAGACTAGATTGACAAATTATGTGACCAACTCTTGTGCTATATTGAATCTGTTTATTATGGTCCTATGAATTATGTTTCATTCAAAAATATTCACTGGACATCATCTTACAACGGTGAAATGAAGTTTTCATCCATAGTTACGACTGACATCATTCTTTCACCATCATCGTTTCCTGGAAGGATAATTGCAGACAGATCAACTCGTCCTCATCTAGCCACTCAACAGCCTCTGTATGTGCATTTTCTCTTCTGGCAATAACTGCCATAGGTTCTCTTTGCCTTCTAGAAGTGATTCTCAAAGGACGGATGCTTTTTATCTGAGTTGATTCTGGAACAGTTTGGGTGGGTGGGGGGGGCACATTCTCCTGAGCCCGAGCTCTGTGTTGTCCTGTATGTTTCTTCAAAATTGTTTGTGAGGCTAAATATAAGTGACCTACTTTGCAAAGTAGATCAAATAAGCTGGTAATCATATGGTTGTACTTTGAAAACTCCTGTTGATCTTGGCATAATGTCGTCATATTTGAGAGTTTGTGCTACAATCAAGGAAGGACATTTATGAGAATCTGCATCTTTCTGAAGCTTTGAGTCCATCAACTATTTGGTTGATTGGGATTGGAGGAGGGGAAGAATCTTGAAGGTAAAACGTTGAAATATGACCTTCGTGCTTTGTCGCAACATTTTATGTCCTGATATTTCACAAGTGGAGTAAAATATTGGCTGGTGCGAACATGATTGTCAAACCATACCTGATCCTTATATTTGTAATATTAGTCCTGCTGCATCCAATTCAGATTTATGAAGAACACATTCAGGAGATACGCATTTCATGCTATTTTGACATAAAACTAATTCTAATTTTTCAAAAAAAAATTGAAAATTATTTTTAAAGCTATTTAAATTCTACTAAAAAAATATAAATAAATTAGAAAAAAAATAATTTAAAAAATAAATGTGTGACATCACACATGGCCTGACCCCCCTCCCCCCTGTCACAAAGTGTCACACTTTCTTAGACCCCCCTCCCCCCCCCCTCGGAGCGTGACGTACTTTATGGACGGCCCCATAACGAGTTTTTCAACATAACGAGAAAATTTTTGTTGTTGAAAACTTTGCTCACTTAACTAGTGAAAATTCCAATAACGAGTGACGCAGAAAGGGAAAGTCCCTTTTTCATGGAAATTCATTTGTAAGCCGGAACTTCCGCCTCGGTGTATCATTCTGTGTTAAGCACTCGGGTCTGTTAGCGTATTGTTTTCGTGTGTGATCAACCGTTTAGGCCTATACAAATTTTGTATTCAGATAGTATTCGTAATTTTTTTATGTGCAAAGTGTAATAAGCTGTGCTAAAATGACTTCGAAAAAAACACAAGACGACAATCATAAAAAATAACCATTTAAATGAAACGATAACCATTGAAAAGCGAGAACAAGGTGGCTAATCTAGCGCGCAACTACAAACGGCCAACATCAACGATCTGCACTATTCTCAAGAACAATTAAGGAGATGGATGCGACAAATGTAGTGTCAAAGAATGTCTACCAAAGGGTTGACGACACATTTTCGTCAAATTTTGAAGCGTCGGCAAAAACAAATGTCTTTGGACATTTTTCTAGTTGAAAGGAAATAATTATTTGTCATAATTTCATGTTTTTGTTTACGTTTTTGTTTCAAATAAAAAATTTCTTCAAGTTTTTTCACTCTTTAACAATTCATAAGTAATTTTATTTGAATAAATGTTAATAAACAATTTTGAAAAATGAGCATTTTTTTCAGCATGGAACAGGTTATCGTATTTTACAGTAATTTGTATGGGGGAAAGTTATTACGTATAACGCGTGTTTCGTTTAACGAGTAAGACTCTGGAACGAATTAAACTCGTTATGAGAGGTTTGATTGTATTTTATTATGTTTTCATTTTTTTTTCTTATTATTTATTTGATTTATAATGTGTACTTTTAAGGATTGAAGAATCTTAGTTTGTTATTCTATATTTTCCCATGATATTTTTAATTTTAGTGTTATTTCTGTGTGGCTTGGAACGGATTAAATATTTTACATGTAAAACTTAGTTCGAGATGCGAAAAATCCAAGATACGAAAGCCACCTTGGAAGGGATTAATTTCGTATCTCGAGGTACCACTGTACATCTCTTGTTCCAATCGAAATAACACATTAAAAACATAAACATAAAACACGTGTTACATAAACAAACCATGATAACCGACACACAATCAAGCTTAAAAACTCTAATAAAACGCAAGACTAGACATAAACCATGGATAAGCATAGGACGTAATAATCTTCTGTCTAGAAGGAGTGTCTGTAGTTTTAAAAGATAAAATAAACTCCTAACAAGGTCAGTTCCAAAAAACGTCTCTTGTAAAACAGTAAACGCTTAAAAAATGTGTGTAATTAACACGCACACTGAGGTGACTCCTATTTTTATTACGGTACAATCTAATTGGATTTACCTTCATTTCATTTTTTTTTGCATTTTGATTTAACTACTTCATAGGATAATTTATTTATTTTTTAAATTATTTTTTTATATAACATAATAGAGATGAATGGTCCCGACTCAACTTCCTGTTGACTAATAATAAAAAAACACCAAACACTTCATCTCTGGCTGCAGGCCTGTGATTACTTTTCACAACGGCGGAGATCATTTCAAGATTTTTTAAAGTAGGATCAAGGTAACAGCCGAACGCTGTAGTAATTTGGCGCAAGGGCGGAATGTTATACAAGGTGAATGTATGGAGGTGAAGGCCATGGCAGTAAGGTTGAGGAAGAGGGGCACGTTAACCTATGAACTGCCTGGGAACTAAGGATTTTTTTCTGACTTCAATAGTGAAAATTGCTTTTGTCTATCGACACCATACCATAGATTTGTTTCCTCTAGATCAGTTGTTCCCAAAGTGGTCCAATTGGACCCACAGGGGTCCCTGGTACTATTCAGAGGGTCCGCGGAAATCAAAATTGGTTTGGGGGGGTCCCTGAACACCGTCAGGGGGTCTGTGGAAGGTTTAATATAAAATGGTGTCCATTTTTATTATTATGGAATCAAAATAAATAAAATAGTATCTGAATGGTTTTTCCAATATAATGGTGCTGCGGAAATTAACGATTAATTTCTCGATTAATCATTAAAAATTGTATCGATTAAATATCGATTAAAATAATTTTAATCGATAAAAATTCTATTGAAATGTAAGTAAATATTTTTTCTTCTTCAATTTATTAAAAAAATAATTAATTATTTATAATTAATAATAATAATTAAACAATATAATTTGCAATTGTCACGCACGTCAGTAGTGTCTGTCTGCCAGTCCTGACGCTACTAATTTTAGAAAGCAGGGAAAACCAAATTACTGCACCAATGCATCAAAAGGTGTGCAAATTAAAGATGCGCTGTAAAAAAATATTATATGACGTCATTGTTTTCGCTCATATTTTAATTTTGGAAAAGGGAACATTGTAAAAAGAGAATTAGATGGTGGTTAATTATAAAATAAAAAAAAAGAAAGGGGGCGCCGTAGGCGCCCTGCAACCCCTATTATAAAATACTTTGTGTAAATTTCAGAAAGTTTAATATTTCGTATTTATCAAACAAGGACAAGTTAGTTGGGCTTTTGAAAAAGGTCGGCGCCGTAGGCGCCCTAAAAAACAGTGCATTTTTTATAAAATAAATAGATTTCAGCTGAAAACTTCCTTCATTTTTGACGGGTGTACGCTAGTTTATATATATTTAACGTACAAACTTCTCCCTCGTATTATTATAATTTATTAATTTATATAGACGTGCAGATGTAAAAAAAACATTGGCGACTAATGACAGCGTTAGCATAGTTAAATTTAAGAATATAAACTATAAACTGAAAGTTGAGCAAACATTTTGTTTTTAAGCTAACTGCTGATGGCAAAGTAAAAGATGGTGAAAAAGTTTACTGTATTCACTGCCGTAAACAATTCGGTTTTAGGGGATCAAATACATCGCTGAGGTACCACCTTCTGCACAAACAGAGGAAATAACTCAATGAAACTAAAAGTGTCAATTACATGTTTTGTTACTTCCCTTGAGATGTTCAGTTTAATGACGTCTTAAATTTTAATTGTTTTGCTTTAATCGGAATTAACGATTAATTCATGAAATTAATCGCTATTTTTTCCAAAAGTTAACGATTAAATTAAAATTAATCGATACCAGCCCTCAAATATAAATAACTATCTTAGGCGCTATGAGTCATGGATTACATTTGATTACAATATTGTTTTTACCTAGAAATGGAAGTAAAACTATGTTTGAGTATGTGTCGGGGAGTTATATTTACCTAAATTGTATTCTATCAAATTTTTTAAAAAATTCAAAATTGCTTTAACTTTAATGCAGCATCCATTAAGAAAGTAAATAAATATTAACAGTACTTTTTTTACAACGGATAAGACAATGAGTGAGCCGCAGAAAAATGCCGACAATACAGTGTTGTTGAATATTTGAAGCATGGCTAAATGGTTGGAAACAGATTCGAAAGCTGAAACGTTATTTACTGAATTAAACAAATTTTTAAAGCTATACCCTTGACTTCACGTATAACGTTCGAAAAATCACTTTCATAATGAATATTTGTATTTATGTTTCACAAGATCGTGTAAAATTAAATGGGAAAAAAATTACTAAACGTTTACTAAATTACAGTTGGGCTCACGGCCCCGAGGGAATGGACATTGGGAGTTCAGTGCCATACAGTATTTTAATATAGGGCCTTAAGTTTTTATATACCAAGTTTGGTCAAAATCCATTTTTTACCCAGTACATACGTTTACAATTTTTTATAGATCACATAAGCAGAAAACATCAATTAGGGCCCACAGGCCAGTGGCGCCACTAGGGGGGGGCGGGGGCGGGGGGCGGGTCGCCCCGGGTGACACCCATCAGGGGGTGACACCCGAGCCTACAATTTTACTGTGTACGATTTTATGTCAGAAAACAAAAGATGACAAATTTTTTTAATCTAGAAAGAAATTAAGAAATACAATGAAATACGTTAAGCGCGAAAATTCTTATTAAAAAATATTAGTTAACTTGCAATAATAAAACAGTCCCAACACACGAACAACATTAAAACAGATTAGAAAAAAAGAAAAGAAATAGTCGCAGCAGAGAGATCATTAAAAAAGGCTGGAATGAAAGAGGCAGTGTCTTCTGTTTTAAAAGTTATAAAGCCATTTAGGCTTGGACACACCGACAGCATGAACGAATCCCACCTCACGACTCCCTCCACCACAGTGGGGTGGGGGGAATACGATTTTTATCACAAGAAAAAATTTCTAAAGATGGGTTTTCTTTGTTGATGTTTTTCTTGAGGAAAATTATGATTTCAATGTCTTTGAGTTAATATTTATATATATATATATTTATTAAAAGCATTGAAAGCATAGATATGCATGTTTATATACAGGTAGTCCTCCGGTAACGACGGTCCCATCCAGACTTACGCTGTTTAGTGCTTACGAACGCGCCCCCGTAAAGGATAGAATTACGCGTTATTCCGTATTTTTTTTTAAAAAAAGTATTCATGAGGTAACGAATTCTTTTCTCTATTTGAAATAACAAAAATTATTGAAAAATATGTATGATTATTATTTCAACCTACAACTTTCATTTGCGAATTTTTCAAATGGCGAAGTTTTCAATCAAGTCAATAAAGCTGAGTAAGCTAACAAGTTCCTTTTCAATGCTCATTAGAGAGAGCATATTCAGCCTTTTTCGTCCCATGCAAATTCTAACTCATTATATATTCTTTTCAACTTTGAAAAGGATCGCTCTCAGCTGCAGTTTGATGTCATCATTGAAAGATAGATGCGAATTGCGATGTGTACATTTGTAAAGGACTGAGTGAACTATAGCTCATTCAAATGCAGCAATTTTTTTTAGCTCTGTGCAAGTTTTTTGAGTTTCGCTTTGTGCTAATTCCTTTTCCTTACTCTGAGCCTGGGGCTGGACAATAACTTCTTTAAGAGTTCTGAAAATTGGACTAATTCTGAAGGTAAGCAGTCTTCGAAATCACTCATGAACCTACATGTGGAAGAAAATCAGAAGCCCCGAGCCTAGTGCCAACAACAGCTGAGGACGTAACAGCTGAGGACCCCCCCCCCAGCGGTCGCTTCTGAAGCGGCCACCTGGGCATCCAGGACATACAGTCGAAGATACCTCCCACTAAGTTGCCCTCAAAAGGAGGTGGTGGAATTTCCTACTACGACCCGCTACCACTTTGGCGCCATCCCGGCAAAGCACACGGGTCTCCATGGTTAGGACCGCCGCAGACCGGGGGATCATCAAAGACCTACCTAGGGTGCAACCCCCACTGGAAGGTTTCCTCAGAGCTGGCGTCCAATGCGTTCTTTGCGGCACCTTTTGCTAATCCGTACTTGCGCTCCTGGCCCTAAACCGGCACCGCTCGATGGCGTTGCTAGTAAATTGAGGGGGACGAAACGGTTGCTTCGGATTTACCCAACCCCTTCTTCGAAATCCCTTGAACTTGAATGTTCTTCCATTAACTTGGCTGCTGCCCATCGGGTGGCGAAAGTGCTGAGCTCAGTTAGGTTTGTAAGAAAGCCAAATTTCTCATGGATGTATTTATATGCACCTAACCAATGTTGTAGGGCTTAAGAAAGTTTGTCAATGATTACCAGAAATACCTCAATCTTGAATTTTTTCTCCAGGAGAATACTGTTTTGTTGATGTCTCTTTATCAAACTGACGCTTTATTTTTTGTTTGATAGTATTGAAGATTGTTTACACTGATTTTACCACGGACTTTTCCATTCCTTTGTCTCCATAGGAATAAAATTAAGAATGCTATTTTTTTAACAAACTCAATGAGAGACTTCCTTTCTAAAATTGTTTCCCAAATTTCAAGTAAAATAACGACTTCCAGTTGTTCAATTTCCTTTAGAAATCCTTTTTCTTCAAGTCGGCAGTCACGTGGCTGATTTTCATTCGTTGCTAATTCTTCCAGTGCTGCGATATTCTCATTGTATGAGCTATTAACAGACCTAACAGCATAATGTCAGGCTGACCATCTTGTGTCAGACAAGGCTTTGTTAGCATGTATCAATTTCATATGTTTTTGAAGTACCTGTCAACGATGAGTAGATGTAACAAGTCGGGTATAAAGATTTTGCAGAAGACAAAAAAATCTGACCGCAGTAGGACAACCTGCTGCTCTATTCCCAACCAAATTAAAGGAATGAGCTGTGCACGGCACATAATGAGCTACAATGCACTTCTCACGAAGATTAGCCTGGTTTCCGTTATACTTCCTACTCATTTGCAGCATTGCCGTATGACTGTCCAAGGCCTTTTCAGGGATTCGTACAAACATAATGGCCTGCATCTTTAATATACACTATAATTCATAAAAAGTTTGGGGGCCCTTAAATTATTGGGGGCTTTAGCCCGTTCAGCACCCCCCCCTTTTTTTAATCCGCCATAGCCCCCCCCCTATGGGTCCACGCATCTGTGACGATGTGGTACGAGGAGGGGGGTGTTTAAGAAATGTGACGTCACATCAAAAACGCGAAACTTTAAATAAAAGTTCCACTTAAATATTTGATTGTTTACAATTTATTTAATTACGTTTTCAATGACTTCACGCGTGTTACGATATTACAGTGCAGACTTACCCTAAATACATATTTA
This sequence comes from Ampullaceana balthica, assembly GCA_944989445.1. Taxonomy (NCBI): domain Eukaryota; kingdom Metazoa; phylum Mollusca; class Gastropoda; family Lymnaeidae; genus Ampullaceana; species Ampullaceana balthica. Next base: position 60,537 of record CALYLW010000773.1, on the reverse strand, counting down.
AATGACAAAAAATAATTTGCAACATGCTAATTTTTATTGAGAAAATACGGCTTGGGGGAGGGGTGTCAAAGCTTTGTGACGTCATATCGTAAAAAAGGGGTGGGGTCTAAGTTTTTGTGACAAAGTATGACGCTGGGGGAGGGTGGGGTAAAAATCGGCAACCCTGCGTGACGTCATTTATGGACGGCCCCTTCAGTCGTGAAGGGGTGACACCATGAGCTACCGCCCCGGGTGACACCAACCCTAGTGACGCCTCTGCCACAGGCCCATTCAGTTCAAGATGTAAAGTTCAAAACACCTCTGTGTTTAAATTCATTGATATATTTCTCAAAATCTTTAAAAACTAATGAGGAATAAACTCTTAAATATTTACGAAAAAAATACATTTGGGACCCCCTGCCCTGAAGGAATAGGCATTAGAAGTTCAATGCCCTATATTATTTTAATTTTGGCTATCAAGATTTTATTTACAGAGTTTGGTAACGATCCATCCATTTACCCAGTAGCTAAAGCTTTAATAAAGGGTGAGTGTGTGTGTGCAAAAATATATACGTTTTTGTTAAAGTGTGGTCCTGGATATTAGTGATGGCAACCTATGGCACGCGTGCCAAAGTCGGCACGCGGAGCCTCATCAGCAGACAAGCGACTAAAATATAAATAATCACAATAAAATTAAACTATGTAATTTAAATACGTGCTTGACTCTGTTCTTGAACGATTCACTTACTTGTCGAACTTGATGTAACTGAAAGGAGGTGTTTATTTAATGGAAATTGAGGAATTTAAATATTAAATTACAAGAAAGTTGGTTTTTGAAATTATCTTTCTAAAACAAACCATCTAACAATGCCGGCCAGCTTTCAAATTTCACTATGCCTGTCAAAACATGGCAAACCGCTCTCCGATGGAATTTTAATCAAAGATGTCATGTTGTCTGGAAATAAATTCCTTTTTCATGACATTCAAAATAAGGACACAATTTAACGACGCATTGCTGAGATGCCACTTGGCAGAAATACTGTTTTATAGATCGACTCCTGTTGATGGCAAGTGATATTGGTCAGCAGCTCGCCACTGACTTACAAAAGGCAGTCTGTTAATGTGCTTGGGTGAAAGCACAGATATAAATAACAATGCAAGGGTAGCAATATTTTTGCGTTATGCTGTTGGTGATACGATGAGAGAAAAGCTGGTTAACTTGGCATCTTTGCCAGAAAGAACGCAAGGAATACATATTTACAGTGCTGTGATGGAAGATTTTTTGCAAAAAGACATAAGATCCTGAAAAATTAGTTTCAATTACTACTGATGGCGCCTTGCATGTTAGGAACAGCATCTGGTTTCATACAGATCTTTGTTACAGAAGCAAAACATCAAGTTATTCAGTTTGATTTTCTCATTCACCAAGAAGCTCTTTGTGCCAGGGACAGCTGCAAATATTAGACGATGTTCTTAAAGATGTCACCAAAATGGTGAATGACATCATTGCTCGAGCTCTTAATTGTCGACAGTTTCAAGCACTTCTTGACAGTGACGTAGCGAGAGGGAGGGGGGGGGGCAAATGCCCCGGGGTGCACTTTTTAAGGGGAGGCAAAGTCCTCGTCTTTAATTAGCTTCTAAGAATGAAAATTTTAAATAACATTGTGAATTTTTTCAAAATAAATTTAAAAAAGAAATTGAAAATGGTAACTAAGGAACTATTCAAAAAATATGTAACCGTTTCTAATGCCTAAATTTCAAACTCCGTATTGGATATAAAATATTCTGATACTTATTCTCGTGAACTGAAAAACCAAGAGGCTTAAGTAGTATTCGAACGTGAGTTTTATCTGCTGCTAACTTAATTTATTATTCAAATTTTACAGCCACTCCAGTTGAATAAGCCAAAATTTCTGTACCCTATAAATTTAAAAAATGAGCCAATTAAATGCTCCGGGTGGCACTTTGTTAAGTGCGGCAAATTCCTCAATGTTAATTAGCTTGTAAAATGAGAAAAAGCTAAAATAAAGTTTAATAAAATAAAAGAAGCAAAGGAAAATATATTCTGGAGCTGATATCTGTTAGCATATTACGACCCAGGGCTTCGAGTAATCAAAGTGAGCTCATTGCAGTTTTAAGAGACAGTTCGTCAAAAATCACCTTTGATGTACAAAAGACCAAATATTATTTCGTTGTATTTAATAGCTCTCCAGGCTCTCCATATAATTTCACATAAGGATCAAACAAGTCCAGTAGTGCGATGTGTAAAGATTGAAAATCAGAAAGTAGAAGTTATACCATGAGCAAAAGCAGAAAACTTCAATTTTAATAAAGAAATGAAAGCCATTCTATGTATTTCTAACATAAAAATGTATTGTGTCATTATTATTACTTTATAATAAAAAGTTTCCTTTTTATAGCATTCGTGGGTGAGGGCGAGGTTCTGCCGCGGGCTGCACATACACACGCTACGCCGCTGGCCCGGGCGGCACATGCACATGCTACGCCACTGCCCGGGTGGTACATACACACGCTACGCCCCTGCTTTCGGATGGCACATACACACGATACGCCTCTGCCCCGGGCGGCACATACACACGCTACGTCGCTGCTTCTTGATGAATTTATGTACAATAGTGTCGGATGGTTGAGCAGAGGACGGGTTTTAGAGCGATTTTCAAGCTGCTTAGATGAAATTTTGCTATTTTTTAATGAAAAAGGCAGGATTATCTACAGCTCACTGACATGGTATGGCCAACGTTATGTTTATTAAATATTTTACACAACACTTCATTGTACAAAACAAAAACCTGCAAGACTTGGAAAAAACGCCAGAAATGATGTTTTGCGATATAAAAACATTTGAAAGAAAACTGCGTGTTTTTGAAAGAGATCTTGCAAGTGGGCAGCTGAGATATTTTCCAAATCTAAAGATGCATCCAGAAAATTCTACACAATTTGCACACAGTCCTCCAAGTCTAAAAGAAATCCACAAGGAATTTCCAAGCATCGTAGTTCGTAGCAGCTGCAAAGGAGAATTTTAATGACCTAATTTCCAACTTCTCTGGCAGAGCTAAAACATGAAGAGAAAGGCTAAAAAGTTACGAATCAATTTTTGACTATATTTCTCCATGTTGTCAAAGGGGTATATTCTGGCCTGAGGGGGTATATTCTGGCCTAGGCCAGTTTAACCCCGGGGGTATATTCTGGCCTAGGCCAGATTATACCCGGGTATATTCTGGTCAGGGGTTTAATCTGGCCTGATACACCGGGATTCGGAGAATTACCGTCAATTTATATGCATTAAATTTTAAATCTGGTAAACCTCAGACCAGATGCTCTTAACGAATGTTGTAAGTGATGAAAAGAATTGATATCTATGCCATGCTTTAATATTATATTTTTGTAAGAAGAAAAGCTTTTTAATAGTTTTATATTTAGACATGAAGTAACAAAGACAAGCAGAAAGCAAAAATCTGGGTAGGTTCAGACGCAGTACTATCATGACGCACCACAGCAATCTCTTGTCACGGCAACCACCTAGTGACGTCATGATCTCACAACCTTGTCAACTCGTCAAATGGTAACAAGGGGATTAACCCACTCACGTGTTGGTGGAGTTACGGGTCGTGACCAAAGAAAATAAATGTACTACATGGATATTATGTTTATTTTTGTAACACGAAAATACTTAAGACTTAAGTATGTTGTTCTTGAACTTTCTAGTGATTAATTTTGACCAGGATTACTTCAAAAGCCGATTTTTAAGCTGATCTATCTAAAAATATATGTTATTTAAACAGGGTATGTATAGGCCTGACAGGACGTCACAAAACAAAGTACAGGGTTGTTTTATGACGTCCTCTCAGGCCTAAAATTCCCTGTTTAAATAACAATTTTCTGTATCTAAAAGCCTGATTGCAGTCTCACTCATGTGTTGCGGATCTTAACAATGTCTAATAACTAGTTCTAAGCTCCGGTTACAGTGTGTAATGTAAACCAGCTCTGACTCCAACCATGATGCAAAGTTTAAATAAATGTTCCTGGAGCCCAAATTCTCTCCTGCTGGAAGAGTTAAATATTAAACTACATTGCCATCAAATAAGATTGGAAGGGGTTAAATACCTTTATTGCCATTTTTGTACTTTCGCAGTGCGGCAAGAAAATCTCCAAATTGTTTGATTCACCTCCCCTTTCAATCACTTTCACTTTTCTTTTTTTTTACAGAGGGCTGCCCTGGTGTATTATCATCTAAATTAAAGCATAGTTACGTTTGTGTTTTAAAAAGGATATTAATAGCAAAATCTAGTAACCACCGTATGCATAGCAGTACTTTATCTAATGCCACTATCAGTTATTGCTTATCTTAGTTTAAATTTTTCAAAGAAATTAAAAATAAAAGAATGGAACTAGATGGTAATCAACACATCTATTTCTACTGCAGGACACTTAAAACCTTGCCTTTAACATTTCTTAGAAACATTTGTTTAACATAGCCTCTGTCATATTACATAATATTGGCATTTTAACATAGCCTGTCATTTTATGTGACATTTATGTGATGTGCATGTACTGTTGTTTTTTAAAGTTTAAAATGTAGGTCAGATGGGAAGAGTGTCAATCATAATACTTATGAGTATGTGAGTGATAAAATACTAATATTATTGTAATAAAGAATTAGATAAAATGAAATCAAGTATATTTTTCTAGACTCCTGACAGTGTTTATTTAAACATAAAAATGACATGACAAGTAGTGTGACATAATATACGTGTTTATTCCATCCATTATAAACATTATAAGTTGGGTAAACAAAATGACTGACATTAGTGAAGAGTTGGATCTTAGTTGTTGTTCTATAAATAAATACAATTTTCATCACAAAAATAAGCCCAGAACTTCTTGGTTACTCCAAATGACTTTTTCAGCAGACAAACACACCTCAGTTACAAAGACTTGGAATAAAACAGTTCGATCCGGTGTGTGCTTTTATACGTAATTGTCCACTTGGTTAAGCTGCTAAGATTTCACATTCTCATCTGTGAGTTTTAACGACTGTCTCCAGAAAATCTGGTAACATTGTATTTGAAACTACCAAGTATCCAATGCTGAGATAGGGAAATATTAAAACTTCAGATATTAAAATGCAGTAAATGTACAAAAATACAATATTTACAACAGATCTGTAAATGATTAAAAATAGTTTATACAACTCATAAAATAAAATTGTCTTTAAACAAAAACTGAAATTTGTACAGTTGACATGTAAGTGTAAAAGTCTTTGATCAAATCTTCAACATCCAGTCATTTCTGTATGACACCTACAAGTTGGGGACAGTTGGAGAGACTGTGCAGGACCGGGATGCCTGGACAGCCTTTTTTTTGTGGCCTACGGGACGACAGGCGATGATGATGATGACCTACAAGTTGGGGACAATTGGAGAGACTGTGCAGGACCGGGATGCCTGGACAGCCTTTTTTTGTGGCCTATGGGACGACAGGCGATGATGATGATGATGACCTACAAGTTGCTGAGGTTACACTCAGAGAAAACTGTTTATTGAAAGAACTTAAATGCCATCAAAACATTGTACTGTCATCTAAATGCATTAAATAAAATGTATTTTACCAAAAGCCAAAGTTTGTAGGGTTTTTTGTTCTGAAGTTTGCAAATTTTCTAAAGACACATCTCCAACCAAGTCTAACAGCAGAACACAGGAAGTAAATAAAATGCTACAATTGCAACAACATAATAAAATGGATTTAATCATAATCATTGTGGTCCTTGAAGACGCAGTTCAATAATTGACAACACAAAAATATCCTAGAAATCAACTTCTATTTCTACAACATCCATATTATACATATTCAAGATATTAAGTACATGTGTGTCAATGGATTACAGTCTCTGTGAGGTTAGTTGAGGTTTTTATTCAATTAAGTACATATACAAATGATGGATAGAGCCATAATAATACACAGTGAACAGTCCTGTCATCAATTAATATAAACACATAGACAGGCAAAGAATTCATTACATTTATGTGTAAATATGACAAAGTAAGAATATTATCAATACAAAATTTGGTGCATTGTCCTTTAACATTTTTTAGAAGAAAAAAAAGGAAATAGTAATTTGGAGCCACCTTTTCCTATGTAAATTATTTGATTAGAGTCCATAAAAGCTACATACCATAACCCACAAAGTATAACTGTAAAAGTCTTGGACTGTGGTAAAGCTTTCAAGTAGATCCAGACACAAACGATTTGTGTCGAGTTCAGTTTTCAATAAGACAAAATTTGAATTGAATCACTAGTTTGAAGCCAGTACATGTAGTTCAATATTTTTTGGTGCTTCATGAAAAGAAGCTAAAACCCATTGCCACATAAAAAGTTTCTTAGTAAAGTCATTAGATGTAGGACAATAAATAGCTCTACTGATGGCTCCAAAAGGGGAGGGCACCACTCAACTTATAATTTCTTGAGTCTGATCTAGCATGGAAAAGAAGTGTATCACCATCAAATTGTCCTCAGTAGAACCTAAAGTCCTAAGCAGGACGTGGTGCCACTAGCATGAAAAAGAAGTGTATCACCATCAAATTGTCCTCAGTAGAACCTAAAGTCCTAAGCAGGACGTGGTGCCACTAGCATGAAAAAGAAGTGTATCACCATCAAATTGTCCTCAGTAGAACCTAAAGTCCTAAGCAGGACGTGGTGCCACTAGCATGAAAAAGAAGTGTATCACCATCAAATTGTCCTCAGTAGAACCTAAAGTCCTAAGCAGGACGTGGTGCCACTAGCATGGATCATCTCACATTGATTATTATAAATGAGCTAAGTTTAAACAAACCACCCAGCCACAAGATATCAAACTAGCTTTTGTAACTTCAACTGCTGCATGTCATTAATGTCAATGAAGAAAACAAATGACAAAAAAGTCACTACTGTAGTAGCAAGAAATGAGAATGTAAGTTCATGCTTGAAACTCAAGTGAAGTCAGCAGTCAGCAGTTTCTGTGTAGTGGTCAACAGTTTCTGTGGAGTGGTCAACAGTTTCTGTGGAGCGGTCAACAGTTTCTGTGTAGCGGTCAACAGGTTCTGTGTAGTGGTCAACAGTTTCTGTGTAGTGGTCAACAGTTTCTGTGGAGTGGTCAGCAGTTTCTGTGGAGTGGTCAACAGTTTCTGTGTAGTGGTCAACAGTTTCTGTGGAGTGGTCAACAGTTTCTGTGGAGTGGTCAGCAGTTTCTGTGGAGTGGTCAACAGTTTCTGTGTAGTGGTCAACAGTTTCTGTGGAGTGGTCAACAGTTTCTGTGGAGTGGTCAGCAGTTTCTGTGGAGTGGTCAACAGTTTCTGTGGAGTGGTCAGCAGTTTCTGTGGAGTGGTCAACAGTTTCTGTGGAGTGGTCAACAGTTTCTGTGGAGTGGTCAACAGTTTCTGTGGAGTGGTCAACAGTTTCTGTGGAGTGGTCAACAGTTTCTGTGGAGTGGTCAACAGTTTCTGTGTAGCGGTCAACAGTTTCTGTGTAGTGGTCAACAGTTTCTGTGGAGTGGTCAACAGTTTCTGTGGAGTGGTCAACAGTTTCTGTGTAGTGGTCAACAGTTTCTGTGGAGTGGTCAACAGTTTCTGTGGAGTGGTCAACAGTTTCTGTGTAGTGGTCAACAGTTTCTGTGTAGTGGTCAACAGTTTCTGTGTAGTGGTCAACAGTTTCTGTGTAGTGGTCAACAGTTTATGTGTAGTGGTCAACAGTTTCAGTGTAGTGGTCAACAGTTTCTGTGTAGTGGTCAACGTCTAAGACAAGAGACACAAGCATTAAGTAAACATATTGCAGTCAACAATCAAATTGTGCAGGTAACAATATGAACAGAAATAAAACACAGGATTATCCTCACAGTATTTTGTTCAGCTTTTGAAATGATTGTTCATGTTCAATGGGGCCACATATAATGTTTTAATATGTTGGAAGAACAAATAAATGGTATGCTGATGGTTTACACCAGGGGTGTCCAAAGTTAGGGCCGTGGCCCGGATTTGGCCAGCATTTAAATTCTAACTGATTGCAAAAATCAATTATGTAATATTGTTTATTTTTGCTAAACATAGAAAAAGAAAAGAATGTAGCATCGGTGTACTTGAAATTTTAAGTCAGTTTTTACATCACAATTTTTTACATAACTTTTTGAGCTCGTTTTATTTCAACACATTTTTTAATTGTAAAATATGTAGTTTATTAAATAAACATCTTTATTCTATTAGTTGGCCATAATTTATCCAATTTTATTAATTTCTAATAAGATGTTTATAAAGTCTCAAAAATCATGATAGTATTTTGAACATCAAAATATCACTCTTACAAATTGCAAACAAACAAAAAATAATATAATTAAAAAGCATGTAACTTAATCGCAGAGTATGTCCTTTTTTATTGGACGCCCCTGCTTTACACAGAACAAGAGTTGGCAGATAGCCCTTTTGTCAGTTGGCAGATAGCCTTTTGTCAGTTGACAGCAATGCAGTAACCCATAACCAAAAAAATTATACAAACAATCTCATCAAAATTATGTACCAAAAAGGCCCAGTAACCGTAACTCTCTTAAAGCCTTCAACTTCCTCTGACATAGATAATGTCACCAAAATGTGTTTTCCTTGTAAGGTTGCTTCAAGAATACAATTAAAATTCCAAGTATCACAAATTTAAAGCAACCATTTAGAGTGAGTGTGGCAAATGGTTATAATGGACACCAAAGAAATTACTGACCAGTAGTGTATTGCTCATCGGTTAAGGTAAACCTCTAAAACTAAAGTTTAACTTAGTTTTGTACAAATTACAAATCAAACTTTGTTAACTGTACATGTCATCAGCAGTGGAAGATTAATCAAATGTTTGCATCAAAATAAGAATTTATGTCAGGTAACAAGAATTGCATAATAATAGTTACAATAATAAACAGATAATGAGCCCGTAGTCTTCAGCTGACTGGCCTTTATTTTAATGTTATGTTTAAGCAGCATTTTCAGCAGTGGATTCTGAAAACAAATTGTTTCTTTAAAACTCTACTGGTCGCTTTTCTCATTGAGACTGTTCATGTAAATGCACAGAGAGTTTCATTGAATCATGTTAAAAATAGATCGTAAGTTTACCCATCTATTACAAAATCATTAAAGGGAATGAATAAAAAGAAATTTATCTTTGATCAATTGCTTCAATGTATTTACAAGTTCATAATAGAAAATCAAATTCATCATGCTTTGATACATTTATTTCAGCAAATTAATTAAGTGACGAAAAAATACAAATCTTTACCAAAAAAACAACTTTGATTGCTTTATTTTTTTTGTTAGCTTTTGGATTAAGCCTTAATGAACAACTAACACTACATAATTGTGACTGATGAATGATTAAAAGACATGACAGATTCTACACAGAGACAAGGTTGAAACATTGAAACAGTTGACAGATTTTCCAACATCAAAAGATGTCTAACAACAAACACCTCCTGGTAAAGACATGTGAAAAGTATGTACAAATGGGCACAGTCAGTCTACTACATGATTCAATATAATACTGTTGATTTACTCCTGTTTTTATTGTCACTTATTTGTAAGCACAACGTTTTACTCAGGGTTTGTTATTTGCATTGTATTCAACTTAAAGCCCTTCAAACAAAAACAGACGGCTTTCAGACATCAATAATTAATCAAACAGCAGAATGTTTTATAGTACAGCAGCACTTAAAAGGGGGAAAAAAACCACTATTTTTTAGTCACAGATAAAGGGAATTCCCATGAGATTATTAAGTGAACTATTTTTAGATTTTATCTGTAATGAATTTCTCATTGAAAACAATATAATTAGAAAACTCCCCCCCCCCACATTTTAAATATCCCTGGTGATTTCAATGTGCTGGCAGAAATATATACCTGATAGAACCTCTGAGAGAGATCTTATTGGGCAAGGTGTATCTCTATACCTGATAGAACCTCTGAGAGAAGTCTTATTGGGCAAGGTGTTTCTCCTCATTTCATTATCTGTGATGATGACTTTGTTCCTCTGTTTACTTTGGTGTTGATTCAATAGCTTCCACCATTTTGCCAAGAGTTTTTTTAATCCTCAGACAGGTAAGTCTAGCCGCAGGGCTGGGGTTCCAACATTCTGCCATTAGCCGAGCCATGACTTTCAGGTACTGTGGCAAATATTGATCAGTGGTTAATTACCATGTAAACATCAGTCAAGTGCCGATAAATAGTGTGCAAGCCAGCATGTACTAAAAATAAATTTATCTTCTACACTTATGAGGAAAACAGAATGTTAAGTATCGTAAAACATTAAATATTCATTATTCAATTATGTAACAAGCTTGTATTTTTTGTCTGCCTATGTGTCAGACAACAGATCAAAATAATCTAGATTTAAACTGGCAACAACTGGACACTTACTTCATCATGCTCCCACTGCTCTGGTATTGTAGGCCTTATCTTCTCTATACACACAATTTTCCTCATGTCTTCAATGCTTGGATCTTGTGGCACATATTCATAGTAAGGAAGCTGAGCATCATGGACAATGCCTAAGGGAAATAGCTCACCATTAAAATTACCATGGCTTTGACAGAATATTCAAGTTTTCATTTTCATGCAATCAATTGTCAAATAATTCAAGCCCTTCAGAAGCAAAAGAGGAATCACAAAATTAAGTGTCTACGTGAAATATTTGATGTTTTGTTTAGTCCATAACATACATCATTCCAACTTACAACACATATTTAGACATTTTCTACCTACATAATATGCTCATTAAATTTTGATGCTCCAAAGGTAATGGTTAAAATTATATATAATTATTTTATAAAACTTATTGGTTCTGAAATCAACAAATGAGTTTTCTAGACTAACAGTTGCAGCACTTTTAACTTATTTTAACAGACAAGAGGCATAAAAATAAAAGTCATATGACATTTGTTGCCTTTGATCATATTATATCATCATTTCATAAAAATAAAAGTCATATGACATTTGTTGCCTTTGATCATATTATCTCATCATTTCATAAAAATAAAAGTCATATGACATTTGTTGCCTTTGATCATATTATATCATCATTTCATAAAAATAAAAGTCATATGACATTTGTTGCCTTTGATCATATTATATCATCATTTCATAAAAATAAAAGTCATATGACATTTGTTGCCTTTGATCATATTATATCATCATTTCATAAAAATAAAAGTCATATGACATTTGTTGCCTTTGATCATATTATATCATCATTTCATAAAAATAAAAGTCATATGACATTTGTTGCCTTTGATCATATTATATCATCATTTCATAAAAATAAAAGTCATATGACATTTGTTGCCTTTGATCATATTATCTTATCATTTCATAAAAATAAAAGTCATATGACATTTGTTGCCTTTGATCATATTATATCATCATTTCATAAAAATAAAAGTCATATGACATTTGTTGCCTTTGATCATATTATATCATCATTTCATAAAAATAAAAGTCATATGACATTTGTTGCCTTTGATCATATTATATCATTTCATAAAAATAAAAGTCATATGACATTTGTTGCCTTTGATCATATTATATCATCATTTCATAAAAATAAAAGTCATATGACATTTGTTGCCTTTGATCATATTATATCATTTCATAAAAATAAAAGTCATATGACATTTGTTGCCTTTGATCATATTATATCATCATTTCATAAAAATAAAAGTCATATGACATTTGTTGCCTTTGATCATATTATATCATCATTTCATAAAAATAAAAGTCATATGACATTTGTTGCCTTTGATCATATTATATCATCATTTCATAAAAATAAAAGTCATATGACATTTGTTGCCTTTGATCATATTATATCATCATTTCATAAAAATAAAAGTCATATGACATTTGTTGCCTTTGATCATATTATATCATCATTTCATAAAAATAAAAGTCATATGACATTTGTTGCCTTTGATCATATTATATCATCATTTCATAAAAATAAAAGTCATATGACATTTGTTGCCTTTGATCATATTATATCATCATTTCATAAAAATAAAAGTCATATGACATTTGTTGCCTTTGATCATATTATATCATCATTTCATAAAAATAAAAGTCATATGACATTTGTTGCCTTTGATCATATTATATCATCATTTCATAAAAATAAAAGTCATATGACATTTGTTGCCTTTGATCATATTATATCATCATTTCATAAAAATAAAAGTCATATGACATTTGTTGCCTTTGATCATATTATATCATCATTTCATAAAAATAAAAGTCATATGACATTTGTTGCCTTTGATCATATTATATCATCATTTCATAAAAATAAAAGTCATATGACATTTGTTGCCTTTGATCATATTATATCATCATTTCATAAAAATAAAAGTCATATGACATTTGTTGCCTTTGATCATATTATATCATCATTTCATAAAAATAAAAGTCATATGACATTTGTTGCCTTTGATCATATTATATCATCATTTCATAAAAATAAAAGTCATATGACATTTGTTGCCTTTGATCATATTATATCATCATTTCATAAAAATAAAAGTCATATGACATTTGTTGCCTTTGATCATATTATATCATCATTTCATAAAAATAAAAGTCATATGACATTTGTTGCCTTTGATCATATTATATCATCATTTCATAAAAATAAAAGTCATATGACATTTGTTGCCTTTGATCATATTATATCATCATTTCATAAAAATAAAAGTCATATGACATTTGTTGCCTTTGATCATATTATATCATCATTTCATAAAAATAAAAGTCATATGACATTTGTTGCCTTTGATCATATTATATCATCATTTCATAAAAATAAAAGTCATATGACATTTGTTGCCTTTGATCATATTATATCATCATTTCATAAAAATAAAAGTCATATGACATTTGTTGCCTTTGATCATATTATATCATCATTTCATAAAAATAAAAGTCATATGACATTTGTTGCCTTTGATCATATTATATCATCATTTCATAAAAATAAAAGTCATATGACATTTGTTGCCTTTGATCATATTATATCATCATTTCATAAAAATAAAAGTCATATGACATTTGTTGCCTTTGATCATATTATATCATCATTTCATAAAAATAAAAGTCATATGACATTTGTTGCCTTTGATCATATTATATCATCATTTCATAAAAATAAAAGTCATATGACATTTGTTGCCTTTGATCATATTATATCATCATTTCATAAAAATAAAAGTCATATGACATTTGTTGCCTTTGATCATATTATATCATCATTTCATAAAAATAAAAGTCATATGACATTTGTTGCCTTTGATCATATTATATCATCATTTCATAAAAATAAAAGTCATATGACATTTGTTGCCTTTGATCATATTATATCATCATTTCATAAAAATAAAAGTCATATGACATTTGTTGCCTTTGATCATATTATATCATCATTTCATAAAAATAAAAGTCATATGACATTTGTTGCCTTTGATCATATTATATCATCATTTCATAAAAATAAAAGTCATATGACATTTGTTGCCTTTGATCATATTATATCATCATTTCATAAAAATAAAAGTCATATGACATTTGTTGCCTTTGATCATATTATATCATCATTTCATAAAAATAAAAGTCATATGACATTTGTTGCCTTTGATCATATTATATCATCATTTCATAAAAATAAAAGTCATATGACATTTGTTGCCTTTGATCATATTATATCATCATTTCATAAAAATAAAAGTCATATGACATTTGTTGCCTTTGATCATATTATATCATCATTTCATAAAAATAAAAGTCATATGACATTTGTTGCCTTTGATCATATTATATCATCATTTCATAAAAATAAAAGTCATATGACATTTGTTGCCTTTGATCATATTATATCATCATTTCATAAAAATAAAAGTCATATGACATTTGTTGCCTTTGATCATATTATATCATCATTTCATAAAAATAAAAGTCATATGACATTTGTTGCCTTTGATCATATTATATCATCATTTCATAAAAATAAAAGTCATATGACATTTGTTGCCTTTGATCATATTATATCATCATTTCATAAAAATAAAAGTCATATGACATTTGTTGCCTTTGATCATATTATATCATCATTTCATAAAAATAAAAGTCATATGACATTTGTTGCCTTTGATCATATTATATCATCATTTCATAAAAATAAAAGTCATATGACATTTGTTGCCTTTGATCATATTATATCATCATTTCATAAAAATAAAAGTCATATGACATTTGTTGCCTTTGATCATATTATATCATCATTTCATAAAAATAAAAGTCATATGACATTTGTTGCCTTTGATCATATTATATCATCATTTCATAAAAATAAAAGTCATATGACATTTGTTGCCTTTGATCATATTATATCATCATTTCATAAAAATAAAAGTCATATGACATTTGTTGCCTTTGATCATATTATATCATCATTTCATAAAAATAAAAGTCATATGACATTTGTTGCCTTTGATCATATTATATCATCATTTCATAAAAATAAAAGTCATATGACATTTGTTGCCTTTGATCATATTATATCATCATTTCATAAAAATAAAAGTCATATGACATTTGTTGCCTTTGATCATATTATATCATCATTTCATAAAAATAAAAGTCATATGACATTTGTTGCCTTTGATCATATTATATCATCATTTCATAAAAATAAAAGTCATATGACATTTGTTGCCTTTGATCATATTATATCATCATTTCATAAAAATAAAAGTCATATGACATTTGTTGCCTTTGATCATATTATATCATCATTTCATAAAAATAAAAGTCATATGACATTTGTTGCCTTTGATCATATTATATCATCATTTCATAAAAATAAAAGTCATATGACATTTGTTGCCTTTGATCATATTATATCATCATTTCATAAAAATAAAAGTCATATGACATTTGTTGCCTTTGATCATATTATATCATCATTTCATAAAAATAAAAGTCATATGACATTTGTTGCCTTTGATCATATTATATCATCATTTCATAAAAATAAAAGTCATATGACATTTGTTGCCTTTGATCATATTATATCATCATTTCATAAAAATAAAAGTCATATGACATTTGTTGCCTTTGATCATATTATATCATCATTTCATAAAAATAAAAGTCATATGACATTTGTTGCCTTTGATCATATTATATCATCATTTCATAAAAATAAAAGTCATATGACATTTGTTGCCTTTGATCATATTATATCATCATTTCATAAAAATAAAAGTCATATGACATTTGTTGCCTTTGATCATATTATATCATCATTTCATAAAAATAAAAGTCATATGACATTTGTTGCCTTTGATCATATTATATCATCATTTCATAAAAATAAAAGTCATATGACATTTGTTGCCTTTGATCATATTATATCATCATTTCATAAAAATAAAAGTCATATGACATTTGTTGCCTTTGATCATATTATATCATCATTTCATAAAAATAAAAGTCATATGACATTTGTTGCCTTTGATCATATTATATCATCATTTCATAAAAATAAAAGTCATATGACATTTGTTGCCTTTGATCATATTATATCATCATTTCATAAAAATAAAAGTCATATGACATTTGTTGCCTTTGATCATATTATATCATCATTTCATAAAAATAAAAGTCATATGACATTTGTTGCCTTTGATCATATTATATCATCATTTCATAAAAATAAAAGTCATATGACATTTGTTGCCTTTGATCATATTATATCATCATTTCATAAAAATAAAAGTCATATGACATTTGTTGCCTTTGATCATATTATATCATCATTTCATAAAAATAAAAGTCATATGACATTTGTTGCCTTTGATCATATTATATCATCATTTCATAAAAATAAAAGTCATATGACATTTGTTGCCTTTGATCATATTATATCATCATTTCATAAAAATAAAAGTCATATGACATTTGTTGCCTTTGATCATATTATATCATCATTTCATAAAAATAAAAGTCATATGACATTTGTTGCCTTTGATCATATTATATCATCATTTCATAAAAATAAAAGTCATATGACATTTGTTGCCTTTGATCATATTATATCATCATTTCATAAAAATAAAAGTCATATGACATTTGTTGCCTTTGATCATATTATATCATCATTTCATAAAAATAAAAGTCATATGACATTTGTTGCCTTTGATCATATTATATCATCATTTCATAAAAATAAAAGTCATATGACATTTGTTGCCTTTGATCATATTATATCATCATTTCATAAAAATAAAAGTCATATGACATTTGTTGCCTTTGATCATATTATATCATCATTTCATAAAAATAAAAGTCATATGACATTTGTTGCCTTTGATCATATTATATCATCATTTCATAAAAATAAAAGTCATATGACATTTGTTGCCTTTGATCATATTATATCATCATTTCATAAAAATAAAAGTCATATGACATTTGTTGCCTTTGATCATATTATATCATCATTTCATAAAAATAAAAGTCATATGACATTTGTTGCCTTTGATCATATTATATCATCATTTCATAAAAATAAAAGTCATATGACATTTGTTGCCTTTGATCATATTATATCATCATTTCATAAAAATAAAAGTCATATGACATTTGTTGCCTTTGATCATATTATATCATCATTTCATAAAAATAAAAGTCATATGACATTTGTTGCCTTTGATCATATTATATCATCATTTCATAAAAATAAAAGTCATATGACATTTGTTGCCTTTGATCATATTATATCATCATTTCATAAAAATAAAAGTCATATGACATTTGTTGCCTTTGATCATATTATATCATCATTTCATAAAAATAAAAGTCATATGACATTTGTTGCCTTTGATCATATTATATCATCATTTCATAAAAATAAAAGTCATATGACATTTGTTGCCTTTGATCATATTATATCATCATTTCATAAAAATAAAAGTCATATGACATTTGTTGCCTTTGATCATATTATATCATCATTTCATAAAAATAAAAGTCATATGACATTTGTTGCCTTTGATCATATTATATCATCATTTCATAAAAATAAAAGTCATATGACATTTGTTGCCTTTGATCATATTATATCATCATTTCATAAAAATAAAAGTCATATGACATTTGTTGCCTTTGATCATATTATATCATCATTTCATAAAAATAAAAGTCATATGACATTTGTTGCCTTTGATCATATTATATCATCATTTCATAAAAATAAAAGTCATATGACATTTGTTGCCTTTGATCATATTATATCATCATTTCATAAAAATAAAAGTCATATGACATTTGTTGCCTTTGATCATATTATATCATCATTTCATAAAAATAAAAGTCATATGACATTTGTTGCCTTTGATCATATTATATCATCATTTCATAAAAATAAAAGTCATATGACATTTGTTGCCTTTGATCATATTATATCATCATTTCATAAAAATAAAAGTCATATGACATTTGTTGCCTTTGATCATATTATATCATCATTTCATAAAAATAAAAGTCATATGACATTTGTTGCCTTTGATCATATTATATCATCATTTCATAAAAATAAAAGTCATATGACATTTGTTGCCTTTGATCATATTATATCATCATTTCATAAAAATAAAAGTCATATGACATTTGTTGCCTTTGATCATATTATATCATCATTTCATAAAAATAAAAGTCATATGACATTTGTTGCCTTTGATCATATTATATCATCATTTCATAAAAATAAAAGTCATATGACATTTGTTGCCTTTGATCATATTATATCATCATTTCATAAAAATAAAAGTCATATGACATTTGTTGCCTTTGATCATATTATATCATCATTTCATAAAAATAAAAGTCATATGACATTTGTTGCCTTTGATCATATTATATCATCATTTCATAAAAATAAAAGTCATATGACATTTGTTGCCTTTGATCATATTATATCATCATTTCATAAAAATAAAAGTCATATGACATTTGTTGCCTTTGATCATATTATATCATCATTTCATAAAAATAAAAGTCATATGACATTTGTTGCCTTTGATCATATTATATCATCATTTCATAAAAATAAAAGTCATATGACATTTGTTGCCTTTGATCATATTATATCATCATTTCATAAAAATAAAAGTCATATGACATTTGTTGCCTTTGATCATATTATATCATCATTTCATAAAAATAAAAGTCATATGACATTTGTTGCCTTTGATCATATTATATCATCATTTCATAAAAATAAAAGTCATATGACATTTGTTGCCTTTGATCATATTATATCATCATTTCATAAAAATAAAAGTCATATGACATTTGTTGCCTTTGATCATATTATATCATCATTTCACTTAGATCAATAAGACGTGTATTATGTAATTAATAACAACTCACCCATAACAACACATCTTCTTGATATTTCCCATAAGACAAGACCAAAAGAGTACATGTCTGCTTGCTTGTAGGAATCAAAGTGGTTCTTATTGAGTGTCTCTTCTAAAACTTCTGGGGCCATATACCTCTTTGTCCCACAGCGTGTGTTGGATGCAATGTCTACTTCATTGGTTTCACTGAAGGAGAGAACAGTTTAAAGTTAGTCATATAATCATTAAATGGGCCAATTAATAATATTGAATTTTTAGCACAATAAAATATAGCGACTGGTACTCATAAAGCTGTATTAGATTTCAAAGGTTATCAAGTGTCCACTATTACATTTAAAGGTTTAAAACAGTTTCTACTGAATTCTTTTAAAATAACAGAAGATGATCATGAGTGTTCATAATTGATGCCTGGTGAACTACTACTTCAATGTATTATATATTGGGGACTGCGTTCAAGCCCTGGGAAGTGTATAAGTAGTGGAGCTATACATATTTAGGCTAAGTAGTGGAGCTATACATATTTAGGCTAAGTAGTGGAGCTATACATATTTAGGCTAAGTAGTGGAGCTATACATATTTAGGCTAAGTAGTGGAGCTATACATATTTAGGCTAAGTAGTGGAGCTATACATATTTAGGCTAAGTAGTGGAGCTATACATATTTAGGCTAAGTAGTGGAGCTATACATATTTAGGCTCATATTGTAAAAATAAACAAAATCATAGAAAGACATTTTTACTAAATGTCTTCTTTGACCATAAACAAAAACAAAAATTGTTATAAATTAGAAACTGAAAAACATAGGTGTTCCGACATTACAATGTAGCTCTCTCAGTCTGTGCAAAGGAGAGGGGGGAGTTTTTTAATTGGTGTATATAGAAAAAATTACATACATTTGCAAAACTAAAAAAATATCAGACTTACCTTACATATCTAACTGCCAGCCCCAGATCAGCAATACAACATGTGCCATTCTTACGAACCAAAATATTTTTACTTTTGATATCCCTGTGAGCAATAGCTGGCTTTCCTGGAAGAAGAAAACAATTTAATCCTATCTCAATACAACCATTCAAAGGAAACCTGGAAATGTTCTATTTATCATACTTGCATATCTTACTTTTATAGCCAAGTGTTATCTAAGGTTATAAATCACTGCTTCATTTTTTAACTTATAATAAATTATCCTTCTGAACCATCAGTATTTTACAATTTGATCACCACATATTATTAAAAAAGTTATTTAACAGTGGAACCCGGTTATGTCATCGGCCTTAGGGGATGTCAAAAAGCACCAAAATAACTGATGATCAAGAGAAGCGAAGACCAATCTGACAGCAATATTAAAATTGCTCGAAATAATGAGCATTCTGCTAATTAAATATACATTTAAAATTACAAGTTACTTTTGAACATTGAATGTTGGTACGTAATTAATGTAAAGTTTTTTTCACCAATGTTTAAATTTTCTTTATGTAAGCAATATTCCCTTCCCTCTAAGGTTCGTTGGTCCATGAGCAAAATAAAAAACCTGTGTGTTAAGTTGCACAGCATCCACTTTTTTTACACCTTAAAAATCCAAGTATTATATTATCCTTATCATAATTTGCTGCACTGTAATTCTGATCTACTGCACAGCGTCGCTAGATATATGCATGGCCACGCAGTTGTGCAGCTTAAAGGGAACATTCTATATAATTTGTTATAATATTTTTATATTATTTTTTATACCATTTGAAAGCCACAATGAGTTAGTTTAAATTACACTCTCTTTGGTGAAGAGATTATGTGTGGACTATGTTTGTGAAGGTAAAGCCTACTAGAATGCACTTCACGTTTTTTGCCCTTATTCCCTTAGGTTCCAAATAGTTCAAGAAAATCCTTTATTTTGTGCATTCTTTGGCTACTCATTTAAATACGAGAAAGCACTGCTGTTGAAAGCTGAATTATTATTGTGAATGGTTGCTTAAGACTAAAGTAGTTCTTGTTTTGTGTTACAGTTTGTAAATTGTTAACAGACCTGCATTTTACACATTTTATTTTCAATTTCAAGGATTAAATTAGGTTTAAGCGTGGCTAGAGTCCAGATTATTAAAGTGAACTTTACCCCTTGACTACAACAATTGTAACAATTTTTTTGGACACAGCCATCTTTTATGAATGATGCTCTTCAAAGGTATATAGTATTAGCAGTAGTAGGGGTGATAGAATCATAATAGTGAGGTTGAATGAATGGTTGCCACTGACAAATATTGTGCACACATCACATTATGGTATTTTGTAATATTAAATATGCAGTGTTAAAACAACTTGTTTTTAGTACATTACTGAATTAATTCCATATAAGATCATTTTAAAGCCCAATTTTTAAATATTTTAATGTTCATAGGCATAATAATTGATTTTTAAAGTAGCTTTGGCAACTTCCCCCATCAAGAAAGAGACAGGGTACTCTTTAAGAATTTTGAAATTATATGCTTTACGCTCATAAAAATAACAAACATTATGACCGACATATCAATGAAAATGGAACAAATACACATCTGTTTACAATACAACATGATATTAATATTTTAAAAATTATTTTGAATTTCTTTTTTTAAAAATTAACTCAGGGTAAGAATTAGGGTTCAGTCAACATAACCGATGTTGAGTGACAAATTCGGCCATCTTTGTGCTCTAGATATTAGAAGAACTGACATGACCAATGATAATAATAAAGTAAGACAAAGTTCGAATTTAACGGCTCCCTTAAAAAATGTTGACTTAATAGGGTTGGCGAGTTAACCTAGGTCACGATAAATTGGTTCAACTGTATATATATGACAGATGCTCCTTATACACAGAAGATTTTTGCCTCCTACACTTATCCATGGTGTCTATTCTTCCAATTTTATTACAGTTTTAAATGTTGATAGCAAATTTGTTTTCCTGGTTTGTTCAGGCAAATCATTCCACGCTTGAATGCCATGCGGGAAAGATTGTTTGTTCTTGCAACTGGAACCCACAAAAAGGTGTTTTTAACTCTTTGTCTATCCAAGTATTTTAATAATGTATGGGAAGACGATTACCTCTGGTACCAAAGATTTCTACATGCAGGTGAGAGATGCCACAAGTTGCTGTGTGAGCCAAGTACAGCATCTCAGAGGTGTCTAAAGCATGAGCTTGTAAGTAATCATACAATGAGCCATTCTCATGGTAGTCTGTAATGAGGTACAGCTGAGTCCATGAACCTGTACCTTTAATGTCTGCTGCAATGAAGCCTGAAAATGAAATAATATAAAAGCATTCATGAGAATTATTTCCAAAACTTTCCTTAAGTATAATTACCCAAATATTCATCTTCATAACTGAAAACGACATCATGAATTAAATTTTAAAATTCTTTTCAAATTTTTAAAGTTAATTTATTTTATTTCCTTTATAAAAAATACATAGTACTGAATCTCATTGTTTATTAATACAGGGAGATAACTATAACATATGTGCTCTGAGTCTGGATGGTAACTTGCTTTTTTCTCAACTTTTCTATTTTTCTGTACTGCTCCATTCCCAATTAATAAATCCTTGTTTCCAAATCAGCCCCAAAACTCAACACTTCGATTGTCACTACTGCAATCGGCCACAGTTCTCTTCAGGTGCTTTCTACCAAGGTTACCCAAATGAAGTCTCTCAGAATGGAATGAGAGAGTTCCAGTCCCCAAAACTCAACACTTCTTATCTCTGTCTCCTCGAATGGTTAACCCTTGATCATTATTCCCCATATTCCATCTGCTTAATTATCAGTGCACTTGAGTTTTGCCTGACCTAACCAAAACGATACAAACTAAAAACTATAAGTCACTACCCTAAAACGTGTACACTGTGAGTTACTAGACAATAAGCCAGTTGGAATATTTGAACATGTCAGAGCATTTCCTCTTTACTCACATTTTCTAGCTACAATAAACAGTCTGTAGTTTTCTGACTTATCTAGTAATATACAAGTTAACCATAGAGCACCAAAACTTATTTAGTAATATACTAGTTAACCATAGAGCACCAAAACTATTTCTCTGCCCTTTTACTGATGCAGATAAGTTTAATATCTTGGGTTCTAAAACTCCTTAAGTAACTGAATTTGTGGCTAACTAATTGTAAGGTCTTCAACAATATACAGGAGAAAAAGGGAAATAATCTGGCATAACCCACTTGTCTGTAATGTTTCATTGAAAAAATTCATTAAGATGGTTTCATTTAAGAACTAACAATCATTTACCAAGAATATTGTCATGTCTGAGAAGCACAGTTTGATACAACTCTGTTTCCCTGAACCAACTCTGCTCTTCAGTGGTGAAGAAAATTTTGACAGCAACATTTTCACCCCTCCATTTTCCCTTCCAGACCTCACCAAATCGACCTTTGCCAATACTTCGAACAAGAGTTATCTGCTTGGCAATTGTTCTCTGAACCTGGAACAAATTTTTTAAGCTCACAGAAATTAAATATCAATATATGATTATTACAAACTTAAACAAGATCTTTATTATCTCGACTACATTTTTTTCTCATCAATGTACGAGTAAAAACAATATTATTTAAAAACCATTTTCGTGTGTGCATATTCTTTAAAAAAAGATTTGGAAGAGAAGTAATAACTGAATGTTAGCAGGTCCAATCATTCCAATTACCCGGCATACACAGCAAGATACAAGTGGAGACAGCTGGCTGAATAAGTTCACAAAAATGACTACACTTACAATGAGTGGAAGTCCAGAGCCACTCCCTGAGCTTTCATCAATCATACTGTGGAGTGAGTGGCCAGATGGTATGAAGTTTTCATGTTCACAATCTATTTGTAATTGTTTTCTCCTCTGTTCTTGTTTCTTATATCTAAAATGTCAAAAGGAAAATAATTATTAAATCGCTTTTGAAGCTTTTCGTCAACATTATATTTTACTATTACAAAATGTTAACTGAAAAATACTGAACATTCTAAATTAACATGTCAGATAGGATGTCTGCCTTGGGAAGCTGATGAAACAAACTAATTTTTCTAAATATTTAATTTTAGCAAATGTTCATTTTATTTAACTTAAACTTACCTAAGGTAAACAAAAGTGATCGCTACAATAAGAATAATTAGGCAAACTGTGACAGAAACTAAAAGTGCAATCTGAGTCACATTCTCTGGTCTTTTCTTAGAATTTGTTGTTGCTGGAAGAAATATAAAATATTTATCATAATCGTTGAGAAAACAATAAGATTCCAGTAAATGCTTAATTCAAAAATCAAAATGAGCTAAGTTTGAAGTGTCCCAATTGTTCAGTAATGGTCAACCAAGATTAGACTTACCAACATCAGGTCTGGTAGTAGGTTCTATCTCTGTAAATGATAAATTAAGATTCAGGTTGCATTGGTCAAAGTCAAAGCAACATTTGTAAACCTCTCGATGGGGGACAGCTGATGGCTGGCACTGAGGATTTATTAATTTAAAAGTTTTTTTAAAGGTACTCCCTTTCCAACGCATAAGAATTACATTTTTTAAAAGAAAATATCAGTTTTTATATTTATGTGGTAAGCTTACGTCAAATGCCTTTGACTTGCAGGAAATTTGTCACTAAATGACCGAACTCGAAATTGAGAACCGATTAATCGCCCGGTATTTTTGCTACGTCTATCAAATGACTCTCGTAGATACTTCACTAAGCCGCTCGCGCCATTCAATTATTTGGACGCGGAAAACAGACTATAAACCGGTGACCAGAGAATGCCGTTAGGGCACGGGGTCATATGGTTTTATAGCTTTCTTTGTCTTTATAAGAAACCAACTATAATTAATATAAACAGAAACAGTCGCGGCCTTGACTGTTGTTGACATCAAACGCGCACTGTGTGTAGCTTTCGTACAGTGCCTCGAATACTAAGCAAATTATTTTAAAAAACATTCTTTAGCCGTAGGCGAACTAAACTAATAGTGATGACGTGTATATTATTTATATAACCGGAATATGGAGAAAGCGATTTGATGTCACAGTCGCTCGCGTTAGTCTCGTATGCTGCCCTGCATCTTAACAGTAAATTTGCGGTTAACCGATCCTGATTAAATAGGACCAGTCCTGATCTGAGGACAGGCTAACCGGTTAACCGTTAACAACCTTACATCTTAAGTTGTTGAATATTCAGTTCACCAGAAATTATCCCCCCCCACCTCAATCAAACGCCATCACTTAACAAACCATGCATTCAGGTAATTAAATTAAATTAAGAATTAAATAAGCCGACCCACCCTCACACTTATCATTTAAACTTTGTTTACTACCTGCACTATAGCTGAAACACCTCCCTTTACACTGCACATTTACTACCTCAACTATAGCTGAAACACCTCCCTTTACACTGCACATTTACTACTTGAACTATAGCTGAAACACCTCCCTTTACACTGCACATTTACTACCTGAACTATAGCTGAAACACTTCCCTTTACACTGCACATTTACTACCTGAACTATAGCTGAAACACCTCCCTTTACACTGCACATTTACTACCTGAACTATAGCTGAAACACCTCCCTTTACACTGCACATTTACTACCTGAACAATAGCTGAAACACTTCCCTTTACACTGCACATTTACTACCTGAACTATAGCTGAAACACCTCCCTTTACACTGCACATTTACTACCTGAACTATAGCTGAAACACCTCCCTTTACACTGCACATTTATTACATGAATATTTTTAAATTTCAACAACATAAAAAGAAATTTTATACACCAAATGTTACCTCAGGTTATGACATTAATTTGTTCCAGAACTTGACTCATAACCAAAAACATTGAAATCAATGAGACAGATGCAATAGGTATTATGATCGAAGAACTCTTATTTTTTTAACATCCAGTCATTTACCTTCACGTATTAATGAAATTAAATATTTTCAAAAATCTTTCTTACTGACTGTGAAGTAAGGCCAATGAAAAAAAGAGGCTGCGTACACATACAAAATAACCCTACCAGGCTAGTGTTAAGCTATGTTAATACTATACTATCTGGCCTTTCTTTGTACTGTATGTGAGTGTTTGTCTTAAATGTTAAGCCTGGCTCTCCCTGTCTCTGGTCTTCATTCATATCCCATAACCCCAGGCACTGTTAGTTACCCAAGAAAAAAAATTTCTAAGCTTTTTTTCATAACCAGAAATGTTTGTGAAGTGAGGCATCATAACCTGATGAGCCCCTGTATTTGTCTACCAAAAACTTTGACATGTTATCAGAGAGTATGGGTATTTTCATTGTTTTTTCCATATTCTATCTAATGAAGAGATATCAATTCAAAATGGCTAAACTTAAGAAGTTAGACAGTTCATGCTTTTTGTGTATTATTACGAGCATTTTGTTGGTGTTCTTGTGGCATCTATTTCTAAGAAACTTTGTATCTCGATCCATCAATTTACGATGTTTTGGTGTGATACCAACATTATTTTATCTTATGTCTAAGACAAACTAAGAACATGAACTTAGCTGAACCAATGAGAAAAGCTTTTATTTCAACAAAATGTATATATCTGTGCTGTATGAGAAATTGCCGTCCTTACTTCCCAGCAATACTGATACTGTGAACATTGCTGATGTAAATACTGAAAGTGAAATGGCTTTTTCAAACACACTCATTGGTGACACAATTTAATATTTTTACAGTGTTAACTAACATTTAACACCAAACTAAATGAGAAGTGGCCTAAACACATTTGTGTACAGTGTTAACTAACATTTAACACCAAACTAAATGAGTGGCCTAAACACATTTTAAAATTCTAACCTGAAGGATGGTGCTCTCTTCAGGGGCTAGACATCCCCAGGTCAGAGTCTCCAAAACCTCATGCTGCGTCAGAGGTGAGAGAGATTTAGATGCATAACAAGCTCCCCCTGTTAGGGTCTCACATGTTCCATTTGTATCAGAGTTGAAGCAAGGGTGACAATAGCATTGTAAGGCAAGAGTTTCTGTAAACAAACAATATAGCAATGAGCATTAATACAACAGAGTTAGAAAATCGATTTATAATATACACAAAAGTAACATCATATACAGGCATACTTAGAAAAGGAAAAAAATTAATATGTGACCACTGTGACAGTCAGAAACCATGTAGTAACCGAGAATTTCCTTTTGATGACAGAGGTGCATGCATTTTTAATCTGCTAAGGACTTCCACGGACATCCATGGCTGAGAGGGACTGAGAGCAGTGGTGTGTATTATTTTAAAGTGAGGGAGAACAAAGAGAGAGTATTAAGAAGACAATTTTAGAGGAGTTGACACCCCGAAAGGGAGAAAGAGTTAACTACATGTACATACATGATAATAACAACTTTTTCCTGTTACAGTAGACCGGTTAACTCGTCAGCTCTATTAAGTCGACGTTTTTTATTGGAACCGCCAAATTCTCTCTTTGTCTTTTCTCATCGGTTAATTCGATTATTTTAAGTCGCCGAACCCTAATACCTCGAGCACAAAAGAGGGCCAAATTTGCCACTTAGTGTTGGTTATCTCGATCCCCATGACGAATCGTCAGCTTTTGAAAATGTTAGATGTGATTTTTTATAACCAAGGGCGCTAGGTCTGCTGGTGACATCACAGCCTGCTTGTGTTCAACTCTCAGCGCTGTGTGGCTTCCGGTACTATGCCAATCGCCAGCTTTTGAAAATGTTAGTTATCGATTTTTTATAACCAAGGCCACGCATCGAATTTCAGCCTCGCGGGGTCTGCTGGTGACGTCACAGCCGACTTGCGTTAAGCTCTCAGCGCTGTGTTACTAACTTAAATCGCCAGCTTTTGAAAATGTTACTTATCGGCAGCGTAAGTGATGCCGATGCAGAGTATTACATAATTGCTCCAATAGCAAAAATGCAAGCAGAATCGCATGTCTAAAAAATCTCGTTTCGTATAGAATAACAAAATGTACCGTGTGCAGACTTGTTGTCATTGGCAACCATTCATCCTTCAACCTCATTTTGACTCTATTACTACTGCTTTGTTCTCATTGTTTCATTCATAAGAAGTGGCTGTGTGCAAAAGCCATTAAACAATTGGTTAGAATTAATTAAAATGTATCAAAGTTGAAGGTTCAAAAGTTCAAAGGAGTTCCTAATTTATTTTAGTACCTTTTAAAAGAGAAGAGTTCGCTTTTTTGTCATGAGTCATATATAGGTCATGATAGACAAACAACGCCTTTGTGTAAAAAAAACAACCTCCAAAACATGTGCATGTACATTCTCATTTATTAACGCTAGTGATGGGACGATACCAAAATCATATTGTGCTTACTGTAAAGAAGGCTCCCCAGATTTTAAAATATATAATATATATATAATTCTCTTCATGGTCGGACCATGCGAGGCAAGAAGCTGCAAGTATGTGCAACAGAGCATGACGAATGACCCTCGCTCGGGTCAACTAAACACAGTTAACGGTTGACAAGCGAAGGTAGTGGAGGGGTGACCAACAATGGCCCTTGCGTTTCCTTGCTTGTTCCTTCACAGAAAACGTAGATTCGTAGTGTACTGGTTAACACGTCCGCCTCATGCGAGGAAGGTCCTGGGTTCAAGCACGGCGAATATATTGTGTTTTTTTTGTTTTTTTTTAAATGTCTGTTTGTGCCCGTTCTTTTACCTCTTTATTGCATAGCATACGCCGCAGACTGGCTCATCATAGACAGTGCAAAGAACGGTTGGTGAGAGTACAGACACAAAAAGCAGCACCAAGTAAATAAAAATAGCGAGCAAAGGTGAAGACATGCACACTTAGGTTGTTGTTACCCGCCTCCCATTTATTACTACCATCCCTTAAACATAAATTTTGTTTGGCCGATCCTAGCGAGGGTTAGTCATATTTAGGGTTGTTAATTGCGTGTGTTTTTTTTGTTGGAAAACCGATTATCGATTATGTAACTCCGATTTTAAACCGATTATCGTTTTACAGCTGACTTCATAGAAGTTAGGGGTGTACCGAGTTTCGCCTGCAAATGTCTCGAAAATAAACAATGAGTTGGCAGTCCCCCGCCCCCCCCAAACCGACGTTCACTCGCGTTGTTTTGATTTCTTCGTGCTGTAGTTTGTGTCCGT
This sequence comes from Ampullaceana balthica, assembly GCA_944989445.1. Taxonomy (NCBI): domain Eukaryota; kingdom Metazoa; phylum Mollusca; class Gastropoda; family Lymnaeidae; genus Ampullaceana; species Ampullaceana balthica. Next base: position 31,974 of record CALYLW010000773.1, on the reverse strand, counting down.
TCTTTCTCAACTTTCTTTGCACTCTCCATGAGCAAGTCTGCGGCGTATGCTACGCCGCGGGGCGTCTAGTATAATATAACAGACTACAGACAGTTTATCCACCCCCACTCTCAATCTCCCACACCATATCTCTCAATCTGTGAATCAGCGCAATACGATGTCGCGTGCGGCGTGGCGGGCAGGAGTAGATGAATCCCTTATAGTTATGTACTAGGGAAAAAAACTGCGCTGACGCAATAAAGGGTTATATTTAAACTTAAACAGTCCTTAAAAACGAACGGTCTTAACAACCTTAGGAAAGAGTGAAGAAATGGATCCCGATATTCCGATACGATTACGATTAATCGTACCATCACTAATTAACGCACATCATGTATATAAAGAAATTTTAAGCGCATGTTAATATTTTGTTGCCATATTGGTTTTCGGTTATCTCGGTGCCATTTTTCATACCCCGAGGCCGTCGACTTAAGCGGGTCCCACTGTATATAACTACTGTGATGAAAAATGTTGAATACATGTAAATTGCAACATGTAATCTTATCCTGTTGGCAAATGACGCAGCGTTCTCAGGCCACTGCTATGAGGGACCACACTATTCCCAGTTGCCTTTTTTTCCTAACTAGTGTCAGGTAACCATTCGGAGCTGGATGGACTCAGGGACACCCTTAGCCCCCGGAATAAATCCTTGATTCATGGAGCTTCTTACGAGTGACTATCAGTTAGGGGTCTACCGATATGCCTTTTTGCCGATATTGCTGATACCGATATTACCGATATTTTTTTTGCCGATATGAGTGCCGATATGAGTATTTGTTAGGACAAAAATCAGCGGTCATATTTGATGACGTCATTCTTAAATTTATCACTCGTAATTATTTATCTTTTATATTAGGGGTACTACCGATAAGCATTTTTGCCGATATTACCGATATTTTTTTCCGATATGAGTGCCGATATGAGTATTTGTTAGGACAAAAAATAACAGCGGTCATATTTGATGACGTCATTCTTAAATTTATCACTCGTAATTATTTATATCTTATAATTAAGGGGTCTACCCATATCCAGTTTTGACGAAATTACCGTTTTTTTTTCTCCCGAAACGAAGTTTCCGATGTGTTTACAAGTTCCAGATCATGACCTACATGGGACTCAAACAAAACGAACCGTCCTTTATAAAAATGTACAATCATATTAGGTACTCGTTTTGAAACTTCAACCTTGACTCATAATTATTAATTCTAACCAATAGTTTAATGGCTTTTGCACACGGCCACCTTTTATGAATGAAACAATGAGAACAAAGCAGTAGTAATTGAGTCAAAATGAGGTTGAAGGATGAATGGTTGCCAATGACAACAAGTCTTCACACGGTACATTTTGTTATTCCATACGAAACGAAATGTTTTAGACATCTGCGATTCTGCGTGCATCTTTGCTATTAGAGCAATTACGTGAACATAATGTTATACATGTTTAAATACATTTATTAGAGCAATTACGGTATACTTGGCATCGGCACTATTTACACAGTATTTCTGAGTATACGAAAATCGGCCGATACCTAAACAATATCAAAGCACATGGCACACTGTATCGTGGCTGCACATATTAATACTAGGACTCTTTTGACTATTTCAATACCGGTATCGGGGTCGATATATTAATTTGTCGAGATATTGTAAATCTAAATAATAGTTTTTTTGTTTCCGTTTTTTTTGGGTCAAAATGTCACTTATTATGAAATATCGGTGACGTCAATATCGGGACCTTTACATGCTACCGATACCGATATTGCCGATATCCAGATATCGGTACCGATATATCGGTAGACCCCTACTATCAGTACTAGTGATGGGATGATGCCAAAATGTTTAACGATTCCGATATGATTCCAATTCTACCCAATTATCCCGATTCACGATATAATTCCAGATACGATTCCGATTCCTGGCCATTATTACATATATGTATTACTGTTCACGGTATTAACATTTTAAATTAATATAAAAGTTGAGAATTGATTAGAAAAGTTTATTAACTTGCTATTGAAGCTTTACAATATGCTAGATAACAATGTATTGGAAAGGTTTTATATAAACACATCTATCAATAATTCCAATTTCATAATACAGAGATGTAGTATTGATTTCAAAATAATATAAATAATTCCATTTTAATGAGAAAAACTTTATTCAGTGTTCAATCAGTTGATAGTAAGAATATGCATTTAATTTAATCATATTCAAATTGAAGCACTCACAAATTATAGTGCAAAAAACATAAGGGTCTCTCGAGTTGTTGGTTCTAAACAGTTTCTCTTTGGCGAGTATATATTGCCACCTACACTAAAAATTCTCTCTGTCTCTACTGAAGAATGCGGAGCACATAAATACTTTCTTGAGAGGAGAGCCAAACTTGGAAGTTCTTCTTTGTTTGCTTTCCACCAGCTAAGAAGATTCTCATTGTTTGCAATCAGTTTAAATGTTAGATACTTAGATACCTTGATATTTCTGTTCTAATAATACTTGCTGCTGAAAATTGACTCTTTGTTGTGATTGTAGCATTTATATTGCTCGTTACTTGTTGATCACCTTTCCTTTTCATATCAGCAATGGTATCGGACTCGGGTCTGAATTATTCAGCTCCGATACCGATTCCCGATTCTTTTGAAAAATCTCAATATTCCGATTCGATTCCGATTAATCGTCCCATCACTAATCAGTACACCAGCCAAACGCGCATGCCGCTTGACCACCGTGCACTACACAGTTCCTGACCAAATCTAAAATTAAATTCCAGGAGTTTTCCAAAAGAAAATACAAAATTCCAGCACTTAAAATTAAAGATAAGTAAGTCAGTTACTAGGATACTGATCTCTTGCTGTGCAGAGTTAAAAAAAGATTGTATACAATGAGTTTTTTTGTACCTTCAGTAAAAATGAAATTATAGGACATTTTAATTAGAACTTATAATAATTTTGTCATTTAAGGTGTTTCCGGGATTTTTTTTTCAAATTTCAGGAGATTTGCATTGCAATAAGGATATCCAGGAGTTTGTGAGAACAAAGTACATAACCCTATCTATTGTTAGAGGTTAATTTAGTCATGTTCTTATAGAGACCAGTGAGTAAAACTTGCCATAATCTTCCCTTGCAAAACTTTCTGGTAATATAAATAAGACATTTGTATCAGAAATTGTTACAAAAACAATTAGGGGTAGCATTTTTGGGGATGGAACGGATTAATGGCATTTCAATTAATTTCAATGGGAACAATTGCTTTGAGATACGAGCAAATTGACATACGAGCAAGGTTACGGAACGAATTAAACTTGCACCTCGAGGTATCACTGTACACGTCATCACCGTTAGTGGAGTTCGGCTAGTGAAAGATTTTTAATATTTCTTTTATACACTTTAGTTACCGAAGCATAGTACCAGAAGTAATACAGCGAGGGGCTAATATCAAAATGTGAATAACGGTCAAGGCCGCGAGTGTTACTATTTATACTACAAGAGGTCAAATTCAATTTCAGTTTTATAACAACAGTTTCCAGCTAAGTACATGCACGTCAAAGGCATTAGACTTAAAATTACTACATTGATATCAAATTTTAATTTTAAAAAAAAATCATGTGCGTTGGAAAAGGAGCACAGTGCATGAGAACTAAACGCAAGCGGGCGGTGACGTCACTTGACCTTTGGTGTCACCATCGGCCATCGGATGTCGCGTGGCGAAAATTTGATGCAGTGTCTTGTTGGTTCTAAAAAAATTAAAGAAAAATACGGACCGGACAGTAAAATGGGCTTTTTTTTTAAACCGTTAACCGGTCTGCAAAAAAAAATTGACTTGACAACATTTGATAATATGCCGTTTTAATACAAAATTGAATATCATTACAGTTTACTTCTTTGTTCTGGCAAATTTTTTTTTATCAGACGATGCGAGGCGAAAATTTGATCCATTCTATTGTTGGTTCACAAAACATAGTAAAAATACAGACTGACGGTTTACCTGTTTTTTTTTAACGGTTAACCAATCCTCAAAAACAAGTGGTCTTAACCAGCTTATTATTAATACTTCTTACATTTTTTTTTCATGTCTGATAACAAAGTGACTTGAATATCAGTGAATTCAGACTGTGGGAGTGGGGCAGTTAACAATGAAAAAATGACATCCATAGTTATTTTGAGGAGTCTACTTTGCAGCTGTCTGTAAAGAGACTATGTCATAACTGGGGTTGTTAATTTTGTTTTGTTTGGTTTTTTTTGCAAACCGATTATCGGTTATGTGAATCCGATTTTAAACCAGTTATCGTTTTACCGCTAACTTCATAGAAATATATTCTTATAAGGAAAGCTAGAGTATCATATGCTTTCGATACTGTAACCTAAAGACATACAGTCGAACCCACTTAACTCGAGCTCGGTTAGCTCGACCACCCCACTAACTCGACGTTTTTTATAGGAACCGCCAAATTCTCTCTTTGTCTTAGCATTTTTTCATCGGCTAATTCGATTTTTCTAAGTAGCCCAAAACCTAGTACCTCGAGCACAAAAGAGGGCCAAATTTGCAACTTAACTTGGTTAGCTCGATCCTCGTCGGTTGGCCTAGCAATGGACTCTGGCATTTTTAGTTCAAAACAGTGTTGACATCTCTCTTTTCTTCGAGACTTCCGGCTATTGTGTGATTCTACGAGATTTCAATAAAAATTACCGGATGTTTTGCGTGTGTGAATTATAATTCGACGTGTATCCATGGAGTATGTATTCACCCGAGGTACTGGACAATCGCGTTAGAGGTCGTGAATCGTCATTATTTCGCAGTGCATGTTATATTATTATTAAACTTAATTCATTTTCTGATGCATTAATCATTTTATTTTTTAAGATAAACGAATATCTTTAGAAATGAAAATAAAGGTTTGTATCGAGAATCGACGGTGGTTTTTAAATAATTACATAAAAAATTATTATTCTTTTAAAAGTTTGTTGTTGTTGCTTTGTTACCAGTAAGATAGGTGACTGTGACACTAACACGCGCGTGACGATGAAATGAAATCATTTCTGATAAGGAATGATTTTTTAAAAAATTCGCTTAGACTTATTTGCCGGCCGAGGTCTAACACAGTACACACAGCCGACAGGGTGCTGTGATCAACGGTCAAGGCCACAATAGTTTTATTTATATTACAAGTTTGATTGACTGAGGAAATTCGAGAGCGTTCTGATAGTAACAGATATCCTGCACGTCAAAAGCATTAAACTTAAAATAACCATATTGATTTATTTGTATTTTAAATTCGCTGATACGACGGCAAACGCGAGAGGCTATACCATGCCACACGCAGGTGACACGGCAAAAAATTTGACCTTTTAACGCATGCGCAGACAATTATAAACTGGTAACTTTTTTTTTATTAAATGGAATCCAAACATACCACTACCACAGAGTCGTAATCAAAGTCCTTTACTTCGGCATAAATATATATATAAAATTAATAATATATATATATAAAAACTGCCGATTAGTCATAACTTTTCCCGACTTTCAAGGCCGAGAAATTTTTTAAAAGAATTCCCAACTTTTTCCCGTTTTCCTGAGTGGGAACCATGGTTATATTTAAATTTTAAACGGTCCTTAAAAAACGAACTGTCATTACAACCTTAGGAAAGAGTGAAGAAATATTAGGGTTCCGATACGATTCCGATTAATCCTCCCATCACTAATTAACGCTAACTAATTAATCACGTACATAAAGAAATTTCAAGCACATGTTAATATTTTGCCGCCATATTCGTTTTCATTTTAACTCGATCATCGGTTATGTCGACGCCATTTGTCATACCCCAACGCCGTCGACTTAACCGGTTTCGACTGTAGATGCAACAGTGTCAAGGTTGAATTCTGAATTAAGGAAATTAAGCCCTGTGCAATGTTGATTATAGAGGCTGGCAAATATAGGCATGGAATCCGGAAATAACGTTTCACGTTTTGAGAAATTAAAGAAATGCCATCCCACCCAGAATTGTTTCTATATTTTATATAGGCTGGCGGATATGACATGGAATAAGGCAAATGATGTCACAGTTTTCGTTGAACTAAGAAAATGCCGTCCCACGCAGAGCTGTTTCTAGGGCTGGCAAAGATGGTGTGGAAGCAGTGGAATTAACGAAATGCAATACATAATGTGGGGAATTGCATTTAATGTCTAGCCTACATCATGATTTCAACAACAGAGACTGCATTTATTACATCTATTTTTGACAATTTCGGACATCAACAAATTTAATGATGTCACACTTTTCGTCCAATAATAAATGTATTAAGTTACAAAAACACTGCACGAGGCGCTCAAAACTTATAAATAAACAGACCTTGGCTGCCATATTGGATGAAAATGTCAGCTAATGCAGGAATAAATTTTGTTAGAATAGAATATTTTTTGAAGTTTTCAGTATGGAAATGATTTTTTAAAAATTAAATTTGATTATAAATTATAGTTTTGGGAAATTTTAAACAGATTATCAGTGGCAAAACTGACAATCGGATTTACAACTATTGTTTTAACAACCCACGTCATAATTTTACTACTAATACTAATAATATTACTGTGGCTGAACAGTGACTAAGTCTAAGTCTGACTTTGGTAGCTTTTATTTTGACTTAGGCCAACAAATCAAATTACAAAGTTCTAACAAAGGATAAAATTTAAAATAATCTGAATATACTATAGTCTGTGACTATGAGTAGGATCCTATGAATCAATATCAATAATAATACATATTGTAATACATGTACTTAAATTTAAATTTAAATGAATCTTGAAAATGAAGTTCATGAAGTTATTATTTTTTGGTTTTTTAAATTTTAATGAAGAAGCAGGTACAAGTGCAGGCTAATTATAATTGAGTTATTGACCGAGCAACAAAGACGAAAATGTAAATTAATACTAATCTACGCGTTGATTCTTTATGATAAAGAATCGTGAACTTAACGGCGAAAAATGTTAGAAAAGAACAATGCTTCTTTTGTTTATTATTTTGATTGCAATTCTGATTCTGTTGGCAGGAGTCAGTCAGGAGTAAAACTAGGCTAGGTCTTCTATTATTTTTAAATGAACTCTGAATATATTGATACTTGTAATTTAAGAAAATTGTTAACAAAATGGATCTATTTTTTTTAAATATAAATCCTAAGATGTATACCTGTGACACAGCAATAGGATATGATAAGTAACTTTGCCCAAAAAATGTACATTTTACACCCTCGTATCCTGATGATCGCCATTTTGATGTGTTCTTTTTTTCCTCTTTTTTTAACCCCCGTAGTTGATGACGTCACCCCACAAAATAAATTTCCTCTCCCAGCTCTCCCAATCCCTTGTAACATGTTACATGATATCATATTATTAACACACTCTCGATCGATGTATAAATTATTTTATAAAGAAATATTAAAAGTTCGTGATTACAAAAGACATTGTAATTTTCTACGATAAGTTACAGAAATTATTGCCATAAATCATAAATAAGAATTACATACATTTTCATTTAAATAATTAATGGGTAGGCTAATGTCATCTAAAATATATTAATATATTCTCCACCTTGTTTGGCCCATTCAATTTATAATAATAACAGGGTTGGCCACACATAATTAGCCTACATAATATTATTTAATATGTACAAATTAGACTACATAATTATAATATGTACAAACTCACAAAGAACCAAGCAGTAAAATCTTATCTGTACAGACGCTCCTTTTATACAGAAGATTATTGCGTTCTACGCTTAGGGGCCGTCCATAAATGACGTCACGCGATTTTTGCCGATTTTTTACCCCCTCCCCCCCCCTCGTCACGCGTCGTCACAAAAACTTAGACCCCCCCTCTAAAAATACGTCACAAATCTTTGACACACACCAAAAAACAACAACAACAAAAAAACTGTATTTTTTCTATTTCAAAATAAGTATATTTCAAATCACTTTTATTGTCATTTAAGTATTTATTATTTATTTAGCGGAGATCTACATTGTAATATCGTAACCCACGTGATGCATTTTTTAAAAACATTTAACCGGCCTTCAGAAAACGAAGTGTTAACATCCTTAGATTATATTTTATTTTAATGCATACAAATTAAACATTGACTATTAATCATCACGGTTAACGTCTTTGTTTAGAATTTTTTTTATTTAAAATAACATTTAAAAAAAAATTTTAAGTCCCTCAATTGACTGACGGGCATCCCGTAAGAAAGAGGTCGGCGAACAGAGGTAAATAACCTCATCTGGGGTCAAAAGGGGAATTCTTGGGGGTAATGCAGACTCATTTGGGACATATAACATCCACTACAATCCACTAGATATATTAAAATACGTCATGAGTACGTGTACGCTTGGAACATATGCCTATTATTGAACCGGTTCCTTCCAGAAAATGCATTTTTTTTAAAATTTGACAACTATGTAGATTTCTTACCTACGTACTATACGAAGACACCAAAATGTACCCTACTTTCATTTATATTGACACGAGTGACAATAATCTTAATCCACATGGCTTGTCTGTATCAAGTATACTTTCTGTGATAGTTAAAAATTAGTGCCTTAAAAACTGAGCTAAGAAGAAAAATTGTTTTGTGCTCCTCTCGAATTGCTATGTCAAAAATTTGATGCATTCAATAAAGTTAATGAATAGTTGACTAATTTTAAATGGGCTCATTTACCATTATATCTAGAACAGTGCTTCTCAAACTTTTTAGTATGGCGGACCGGCAGGAATTTTTTCCATTGCACCAGGGACCAGTGCACTATTTTTCCTGCACTGACAATTTTGTCGGTCCTTTTTTGAGAACATCTGCGGACCGGACCAGCAGCGGATGGCCCATGGACCGGCACCGGTCCGCGGACCACCACTTTGAGAAGCACTGATCTAGAATACTAGAATGGCCAGGGGCGTTTGACCAAAAACCAATCGAACAATTATATAAAACTTGAAATGTTTTTTATTTTTATCAAATAGATTCCCCCCCCCCTCCCCTTGTAAAGAAAAAGGATATTCCGTGTCGTTTTGACTGAAAATATCTACACATAATCCTATTCAGATCATTTTTAGACACTTGTCATGCTTGTAAAACTCACCAGTAGCATTTTCGCCTAACGACGCTCCCCCAAATCCCCGAGTAATGTGAGCAGGACATAGAGTCTGGGAGTTGTAACGCACACATAAACTTGTATATTTTGGCCAAAAAAAAATCGACGACTCCTGCCATGAGAGAACCAAGCGGAGCTGCGGTTACATCACAAATGCTTTGATGTCAACATCAAACGACGAGTGTAACAATTTCATATGTTATCTTGTGGATTCTCAAACTTAAGGATTATAATTAGATTTAATTTTAGTGTCTTGATAGATTACGCATACCAGCGTCTGATGGCCTACCGACGGCACATTGAGAAGCACTGATTTTATATATATAAAATAAAAAAAAATTAAAAAGTCATTAAATAAATTGTAAGCGACCAAATATTTCAGTGGAAGTTTTATTTAAAGTTATCCCTTTGATGTGACGTCACATTTCTTCAACCCCCTCCCTCCCCCTCGTCACGCATCGTCACAAAAGTGTGACCCCCCTCCCCCCTAGGTGCGTGACGTCATTTATGGACGGCCCCTTATCCATGGTTTATCTTATCTTATCTGTTTACAGACGCTCCTTCTATACAGAAGATTATTGCGTCCTACGCTTATCTATGGTTTGTGTTTAGTCCTGCATTTTTATTAGAGATTTAAATGTTGATAAAGTGTTGGTTTTCCTGGATTCTTCAGGCAACCCATTCCACGCCCGAATTCCGGACGGGAAGAAGGAAAACTTGTATGTGTTTGTTCTTGCATACGGAATAAGAAAGGTGTTTTCAAAAGGTTGTATTAAGTTATTAAGTTTATGCATAGTCTTGCCTTTTATTAGAGTTTTAAATTTTGATAGAGTGTTGGCAGTGTTGGTTTTCCTGTTTTCCTCAGTCAACCCATTCCACGTTCTAATTCCGGACGGGAAGAACGAGCATTTGTTTGTGTTTATTTGTTCTTGCATATACAGAATAAGAAAAGTGTTTTTATCCCTTATATGTCTGAGTTTTGTATTAGATTATCTTTGTGTTGTTTTTCCAAGTTAGAATTAATTACCTTATGTATTAGGCCCTATTACTTTTTTGCTCTTTGTTCGTCTATCCTCTGGTGGTTCAAAGTTCAATGATTTTTTTTTAATGATTCAACTAATGTCAATTTTGAATATTTTGCACACTAACATATCTGGCAGCTCTTTTTATTTTATTGTCTTATCTATACAGACGCTCCTTCTATGCAGAAGATAGTTGCGTCCACAGACCATGACAGATGATCTGTTTGGCAAGTGATGCAGCGTTCACAGGCCACGGCTTTGTGGGTTCCACGCATTACCCAGCCGCCTAACTACATGTAGTTAGGTACCCATTCGGAGCGGGGTGACTCAGGGACGCCCTAGGCCCCGGGAACAAACCCTTTTTTATTATTTAAAAAAAATATTTTTTGTTAATGCTCTAGTTTATTTATGTTTTCTTTGGTAGATTTGTCCCATACAGAAGATGCATATTCTAGTACAGGTTCAGTAGAGTTAAACACAATGATTTCTTCACAATTATTGCGTCATCTTGTTTTGTAAATTTGATCTCAAGTAACTTTAATCGAGAACCTAGAGCTGGACGCTCAATGTCACTCAAAGGTTGGTTCAAGTGTAATGTTGGTCAGATGGGAAACTGCGCTATACTGTTATACTATACACTTTGCTGACGAAATTTTGAGGATGTTCGCTAGATATCTACTACGCATTTTCTGTTTGTAGGTAACTTATTGAGATCAGTGGATATATTGACGTTTTCTCAAAAGAAAAGGAACATTGATGTATACTAATGAATGCTTAAAACAAGAAACAACAACAAAAACTTTGTATTTTTTTAAAAACAATATTTTGAAGATGTCCACACAACTTTCACACAATTCTTTACAAATATACATTTGAGACTGTCGTCATTTCATATACAAAAGTGACCTCTTTCATCCCTTGGTTGGTTCTGGGAAATTTTCGAAATATATGCTTTTCCCAGCACATTCATCCACCTAACCAACAATGTGAGTCATGGAGTGGCCCAAACAATTAGTCAAGGAATCTAGATTTTCAGGCAATTCGGATTTTGGGATCCCCGGGGCCTTATAAGACGTGCGAGAGTTGGCTATCGATCACACGAGGTAGATGCCGAAGAAATATATATTTTTTTTGTAAACGAGAGGACGATTCTCAGAAATCACATACAGGGAATTCAGCAGCGCAACCAGCCTATGGCGCACGACTGGCTTTGGCACATCGTTGATTAGTCATAGTCAGAGTTATAAGACCCAAGGAATTGTCCTTTTCCTACATTCATGGCCAATACGACAACGGATAGTATCAAGAAAGTTTTAAAAACTGAAGAAGCACCCAAGTCTGCAATGGATACCTTGCCAGTAGGCTAAATCGTGGTGGAAAATGATTTATTTAATATTAATATATCGTAAATCGGAATGAGTGGAATTAAAAAATATAATAAATCAGATTATCGTGCACATGTTGGCTTTGTTACAATCAACATTGTGAAATTTTAATTTTTAATATATCAGCACATTTCTTAGCAAAGAACGGGTTTTATTATTTTTCTTTGTTGAAGACAACGAAAGAGAAGGTTTAATAATGACGAGCGAAGCAGTCTACAAAAAACAAGCTGTATGTAATAAATAGTTGCTTTACTTTGCAAATCTTTTTCATCTCTTCGTGTCCGCGTGTAAAGAACAAAGATCAATATAAAAAAAATTAAGTTCAAGATTATCTAATTTACTTGCGATTGCATTTTATTTTTTGGTAAAAAATCAATAAATAATTTGAAAATACATGTAATATATTTTGTGTATGTTGTTTCTTGATTCGTCCTTCTGTTTGTTTATGTGTTTTGAAATTTTCACACTGAAAACAGTTTTCAGTTTGAAAATTTCATTTAGCCCACCCCCACGTATGGGAAAAAATCTGGCATGAAGAGTGTCTGGAGCGGTGTAGAAATGCTTATTTATTTAGGTTTTTTTTCAAAGGAGATTTAGCGTGGAAAAAAGACTAAACATCAATTCCTAAAATGATGTAAAAGAGAAAAAGATGCAAGTTTATACGATAAATTTAAAATTATTGAGAAATATTAAACTCTACTTTGACAGTACTTTTAGGTCCATGAACCTTAACTTGACCTGCTACATAAGTATAGGCTAAGCTAAGTATAAGTCAAAGTGTTACCGATTACTCAGTAATTCGGTAATATATATGACTGTGAGTGTGACACTGCCTGCCTACTCCTTCAGCTTCAGTGCCTTCGCTTCAGTCATCGATATTATTGTTTGCCTTTATTTTTACCTGCCTAATCACTAATACTAACGTGCTAGTACAATAACAATACCATTCAGTCCCAGTGACCAAGTTTAAATTTAATTGCCAAAGCTGAGCGTTGACTTGTGACTTGTGACTTGACGTATGAGACTATGAGAGTATAGTATGAGTCCTATGCTATTACTATTATACTTACTTATAATAATGTGTTAGTGTTATTGTCTTGTACACTTACTTTGCAGTCACTTACTTACACTTACACATTTTATTTATTTTTTATTTTAATGAAAGAGTTTTAATGAATAGTATAAGTATAGTCTATGTCTGTTTAATTTATAAACACACATCATTAAGTATTAATTAAACTTAAACACATTCATTCATTACATTTTATATTAATTTAAAAAAAAAGCTTAGTGAATTAGTGAAGAAATTCATTCAATTCTTGAACCCTGCAAGTAATTAAACAACCCCGTTAAAAACAAAGTTTTTGACTATAAATCCCTTATATATATGAGACAGAACTTAAAGTATTGATTATGTTCCAACGTGACAAACATTTACAGCCTGAAATTGAGTGAACTCCTCCTGGTGTTAAACATGAGACATGAGATGTGGTCATCGATGGCTGGCGTGAAGTCAAGTGACCCGTAAAATGTAAACAATAGCGACCGTTACATATAGTTTATAGAGATAAACTAAAAATGCATTAATTTGATTACGGTACACTCAAATGATCTGTAATTTTGATACGATGCATTGTTAGGTGACACGAGTCTATGTACAAAATTTCAGCTCGATTGCATCACGGGAAAGTGGGTCATTTTTTACTTCTGTTTTTCCGCCCACCCAAGACAGAGATAGACGGCGGTGAAGTTAATATAAGGGATTTAAAAATTTAAAAGAAATAATGAAATTGATCTTGGCAACTATTATATTAAATGAAGGATCTATAGAAAATGTCGAAAGAAATTATATCTTTTGAGGAGAAGACCAAGCTAATTTAATTATAAAATAAAATTTAAGAATTTAATTAGTAATAAATTTAAATTTTTAAATTCTATTTTATAAAAATTTTGACATTATCTTGAACTGACAATGACATTGCTAAACATTGGCAATTGGCTCATTGTCAGGTCACCGTCAACTAACTGTCTTTTGAAACTGAGATATCAAAATTTGAATTATAAATAAATTATATATATTGTAAAGTCAAATATAGATTAATAAATCAAAATAAATAGCTATCTTAAATGATTGGGTTTCGTAAGGTAGGCCTATACTGATTTATTATTGTAATGACATGATTGATGAAGTGTTTTTAAAACAATTTAATTTGTTTACGTTGGCGTGGGAAAAGAGGGAGGTGGTAAAATTAATAATCTGAAATATTCTGAGAACATTTCAAATGTTCTCTAACATATTGATTTGTTTTTTGAATAAAGAGTAGAGAGAAACTGATTGAATTAATCTCCATTCTTTCTTTCCTCAGAGTCAGAGATGTGGCGCTTACAAAGTTACATCGATTTCTTTTTCATGACAGTTGGACTGCCATCTATTCCCTTATTTATAGGATACATATTAATGATAGCAGCCTCAGGTTTATGGCAGAGATGGACTAAACCTCTTGACCTCAAAACTGTAATACATATGTATTGTTGGAATTTTCAAATTCTTAGGTTGTTTTTTAAAACCATTAATAAAAGATTTTAAAATCTTAAAATGGCCTCAAATATAAAGAATTTATTTTTATAGATGCATATAAAGTTTTAACACTTTAAGGCTTCGTCCTGTTCATTTCTTAAATATTTAAATTACAAGAGGATAGAGCAGTCTCAGAAAAAAATACCCTGGTTGTCTTTCATTCCCTGAAAATAGGCAGTGCTAACATTTCTGTTTGAAAAAGACAAGATTAATAGTGTGTAGGAGTCTAAAAATATATTTTGACAACAAGAAATTCATTACTTACACGAACTGTCCTTTTTATTAAAAAAATAGTAATGTGTTCAAAAAATGTGTTTAATAATCATTTGATAACTTCAACTATCCTCTCTTTTATCCAGCTACTTATTCTACACAACTTTGGTTGTTGCATGGCAAGTGTTTTCACATTTTTAGGCTTCTCAAGTGTTTTATATTCAAATGGATCTCTTTATGGCAAGACACGTAATTCATTTCTTTTGCAAATTTTTAAACTCTACTGGATCACTAAGGTAAATATTATGTTTACAAATTAAATTTTTTAAAGAAAATTCTTTTATTTGTTAAATTATTTTTCAATTGTAAAATAGGAATTCAGTTACATAGGTGAATTAAGCTGTTATTTAAAAAAAAATTCTTTTTCTTTTTCAGTCTTTATACTGTAGTCTAGGGGTGTCCAAGGTCTGGCCAACAGGCCAAAAATTTATATTTTAACTGACCCAAGCTGCCTCAACTAAATAATTTATCGACACTTAGATTTTTTCTGTGACATAACATTAAATTTATATAAAATTTGAAATAATGTTCTGTTTTGGGTACAAAATTGATGACGTTTTATTGTTTACTAATGTTGTTATTGATTACAAAATGCAGATGAAATTATTTACTTTTATGTGTACAAATTTCAGTGATGGCAAAATAAAATAAGTGACATAATATTGTTTGTTTTAGCATCATCTGAAAAGAACATAAATGTAGCGTAAGTGTATTTAATCGGCATCCTTCCGTCTCGCAAGACAATGGTGCATCACCGTTGTGTTGGGTTGCATTTCCTCGTATGGCTGTGCAGTCCTATCCTTGAGTGACAGTCTTTACCACAGCTTCCCAATGTTTTGGCCTTACTCCTAGCTCTTCTGTCTAAAGCCTCCTCCATCCTTTGCTCCTGGGCTACTGTGGCGCCCTCTTTTACAACTGTGCACCACGTCAGTGTATTTAAATTTTACAAATTTTACACCACAATTTTTGAAAACATTTTCGGCTCTTGTTAAATTTCAACACATTTTTGTTATTGTAAGGCACATGGTATAAAATACACGTCTTTATTCGATTACTTAGCTATTATTTATCTAATTTTGGTAATTTAAAAATTACTAATGATGGAATAAGAAATTTATAAAGTCTCAAAAATGGCAACAGTATCCAATATCACTTATGCAAATTACAAACAAACAAAAATCATATAATGTAATTAACACCCTGTAAAACAGCATCAAGTTATGACATTTTTTATTATTATCTTAATCTGGCCCCAAGATATTTTTGCTTTATGAAATTTGGATATGTCACAATAATATTCTGTATAGAAGGAGCATGTGTAATAGATAAAATAAAGTGGCCTTCTTCTCAAAAGTTTGGACACCCCTGCTGTAATCTAATATTAATATTACTAATACTACGAGAAATATTTAGTCTCATGGCTATGGTATAAATATTAGGTTTAATTAAACAGGTAGTAGAACTTCTGGACACAGTCTTCATGGTGCTTCGCCATCGTCGTCGGCAGATATCTTTCCTGCATGTCTATCACCATTCCAGCATGCTTCTTCTCTCGGACATGGCTCGACTCTACTACCCCTGGCCTTCTATTGCAACATTTCTAGCAGTGAACTCTCTAGTCCATATAGCACTGTACTTGTATTACGGGCTTACTGCCCTCAGGCCAGAAGAGTAAGTCTTTACACATTTTTTTATGATTAAGAAAAATAAACCAAAAAATTGATTAGGGGAAAATTTACTATAAGTTACATGAAATTATAAATTTACTATAAGTTACATGAAATTATAAATTTATTATAAGTTACATGAAATTATAAATTTACTATAAGTTACATGAAATTATAAATTTACTATAAGTTACATGAAATTATAAATTTATTATAAGTTACATGAAATTATAAATTTACTATAAGTTACATGAAATTATAAATTTACTATAAGTTACATGAAATTATAAATTTACTATAAGTTACATGAAATTATAAATTTACTATAAGTTACATGAAATTATAAATTTACTATAAGTTACATGAAATTATAAATTTACTATAAGTTACATGAAATTATAAATTTTACACCATGGAAATCAACAAAGAGCACCTTTTTAATTATTTTGAAAGGTCTTTTAAATTTTTTTTAATGAGTATGAAATTTTATTGATATTTTTTTAATTTGGAGAGACGGTAAGAATCAGAATTTTAAAGCAGTGTTTCCTATTTCACCTTGAAGTTAAGATTGCAAGAGGGGTGATGGTTTATTTAAGAAAAGAAGAATCTATACATTTAAAAAAAATTTTTTTAGACCCCAATTTTTAAACAGATTTTATGGAATGGCTGGTCATTGTACAAGGATGGGCTCTTATTATTGTAGAAAGATATTAATGTACCAGTATGGGCACTTGATTATGTTACACATGATAAAACCACTACAAGTCATCAAAATATTAAAATGCTCCTTTGTTTGAAATTTAAAGGAAGAATTTCAATAATCAGAGAAAGCTTTGTTTTTAGTTGATGCATTCAATGATATCATTTTTACAAAATTAATTTAATTTGGCTTATTCATTTTACAGCCCACCAAAATGGAAGAAATGGGTGACTCAAGTTCAAATTGGCCAGTTCGTCATAGGTTTAATCATAGCAGGATATGGCTATCAGTTCCATTCCTTTTGTATCTACAGTATAGTCTATGGAATTACTATGATAACATTATTTTCAAATTTCTACTATCATTCATACATGGTGAAGCTTCCAGAAAGAGCAAGGATGAAACTCAAGTAAAATAATTATTATACATTTTATGTATTGCATCAAAAGTGAACTGTAATGCATTGTTGTAGGGAGAGCTTATAAAGACGCTGAGACATCTAATTTTCTTAGTATCTTGAGATGTTTATCAAGGGATTCCCCTCCTCATGCTATTTTTTAGATCTGGTGACCGAAATAACACCAAAGTCTTACCACCAAGTAAAATATTCATCTATCTTTTTAAAGAGCTCACTTTATGGTGATGTCGAAGAATGTTTACAAATATGATATTTAAAAATACATTCATTCAATGGCTAGAAAATGAAATAAAGAAAATTAGGAGACTGGGATAGTTTTATATGTGTATTTTCTTTGAAGTCTTTTGCTTCATTAGTCTGAAACATTTATTTCACCAGTTGTATTTAAAGGAGCTATAAAAGATGATCAACAGATCTGATACTGATATAATTTTTTTTTATAAATGTGGTAGTGTGCACACCCACACAGCGCCGCACCATGTGCACCGCACCGAGATGCACTAGGAAGTAGTGACTGAGTGACGTTTTTGGTGCGTTTGGTGTTTTTCCAGTTCCAACATTCCAAATGTTCGGTTTCTAAATTATAAAAACATAAACTTTAGCAGCTATAATCCTCCACCTTATTGTTTGACTTGAAATACTGTGTATTCTAAGCCTCCACACGCTACATAAACAACATCTATAATTAGACCTAGCTATGTTGTTTTGTTGCTTATTAAATGATCAATACGCATTTTTTAATATTGAATTTTGAATATTGCGTTCCTATTTTTATGCTTTTTCAAGCGATCCACATATATTAATTTATTGTAGCCATATGATATTTTATTACCTACATTTAAATAGTATTTTAATCAAGATATCTTCAAATCAATCAAACTTATTTTTTGCATTGTTGGTTTTATATTGTTTGCAACTTTTATTATGGACCAGTGAAATAATTTCCATAAGTAAAACGTGGAAATTATAAATGATCTGTTTCGTTATTTATAAATATTATAAATATCTGCAATGAAAACCACAATTTTGTACAATTAATGATGAGCTTTTGCTGAGGTTAATAAAAGTAATAAAACATCCAAAATAGTACCTACAGTACTTTCAATTTTTATTTTTGTGTGTGAAAATGATGGAAGTATTTTATTTTTTGAATCTGCTTTTGGGAAAGGATTCTAAATGCTTTTCAAAAATATTTTGCATGATAGTAATTGGTAGTGGTAACAATCAAACAGGATTTAGTAAGACATTGGAATGTTTTGTTTGGTGATATACTTATACTAAGTTTTTGGAAATTATTATTCTAGTTTGATAGATTTTTCTTTGTATTGATAAATTCATCTTTTACAAGTTTAGTCTATGTTTTACTTGTATTTATGTTTTTTTTAATAAGGGAAATAAGAGTATTTATATGTCCTTTTAAAATTTTTTATGTTTCTATTATTGTCTATGATTTCTTCAAATGTTAGAGCTAAAACTATTGATTGCTGAAATTTAAAATGACTTTAGGTGGTTCAAAAATTGTTTTGTCATGAGCAGTATTAAATGGCTGAAACATTTCCAGTGGGGTAGCTAGGGATTTTGGGGCCCCGGGGGCTTGGCCTTTTTGGGGGGCCCTGCATACATAGTGGTGGCGTAATATGCAATGTAAAAAAAATTTCGGACACTCCTTTGGGGGCCCTTGAGGGGGCCCCAGGGAACTTTCGAATTTGGACCCCCCCTCCCCTAGCTACGCCACTGAACATTTTATATTTTTTATATATAACTTAGGGCTGTTATCGATTAATTTAAAATTAATAGTTAACTTTTGAAAAATTAACGATTAATTAATCGTTATTTTCGATTAAACCCAACAATTGAAATGTATGGTGTCATAAGTAACATTTATTAAACGTACTTGACGAAAATCGAAATAACACTGGAATGTCTTCTTTATATGACATCTTTTAACCAACAACGCAAACAGACATTATTTGGTTCAAGTGATGAGCGGGTCTTATTTACAATATAACCAGCCGAGCTGAAAAATCGTTTACATAGCTTTAGATTGTCTCAGCTGAAGTTTCAGATACTGTAGTAGATGTTTACTTTGCAGGTGATATGTAAGCGAAGTGTTAGAACCATGGTACCAATGTTCCTTTTAAGCAGCACCGCTGCGCAGATATTTTACCGACGCCACGCAGGAGTTTAGAATCACAGCGCAGAAAATTTTGTAAAATTTTGCACAAAAATGGACGAACTTTGCACACGAGTTCTTTTAAAACTTTGCCCATGAAAAAACTAGCTTAGACTTAAAAGGAACATTGCATGGTAGGTAAATGATTTCTCTCAATGGAAACAACCTTTATCAACATTTTGAACAATCACCTAAATGAATAGTTTAAACAAAAATGTTCGTGTAATCGTCTGGAAATTAGTTTGTATTTATTGGCCGAAATATTTTACTTTTTGGCTTCCAGTACATTTATAAGTGGTCGGTCGATTAATCGTTAAAAAAATTTAATCGTTAAAAAATGTTAACGATTAATCGAGAAATTAATAGTTAATTTCCGCAGCCCTAATATAACTATATAACTTCTTTCAGTACCAGAAATCTTAATAAGAAAATTTGGTCTATAGTCTCTGTCATCTGATTTTCATTAAGTAAATTTTTAAATTAAATTTGAATATTTATATCAAGGATTTTTATAGACATTCTACCTTGGGATAACACTGAACACGCTCTGAAATGGACTTTGTCATGCATTATGGTTATTGTATTTTTATTTATAAAGGGTCATAAACTTTGGCACATGTCAATCTTTGAATATACAGTAAAACAGGTTAGGATCCAGTTTAATGATTACCAGGGTTAGGGTTGTGGTTAATTTTGTTTTATGTTTGAAGGGGTAGAGACTAGAGTATTGACAGAGTATATATTTAGATCGATAATTTGATAGGGAGAATAGCTATGGGTGATTTTTTTTCTTACCTATTAAAAAAATTATTATTGAATACCCAGAAAAAGGGCATTTATTTTTAAAAAAAACTTAGATATGACTTGCTTATTATCAGAAATAATTGTCTCTCTTTGTCCTAAGGGGCCGTCCATAAATGACGTCACGCGATTTTTTCCGATTTTTGACCCCCTCGTCACGCGACGTCACAAAAACTTAGACCCCCCCCTCTAAAAATACGTCACAAATCTTTGACCCCCCCACCCCCTAATAAAATAAAATAAAATAACAAAGAAACAAAAAAACAACAAAAAAACTTTATTTTCTATTTGAAAATAAGTATATTTCAATTTACTTTTATTGTCATTTAAGTATTTATTATTTATTTAGTGAAGATCTAAATTGTAATATCGTAACCCGCGTGAATCATTTTTAAAAATCGTTTAAACTGCCTTCAGAAAACGAACTGTGTTGACATCCTTAGCTTATATTTTATTTTAATGAATACAAATTAAACATTGACTATTGATCATCACGGTTAACGCCTTTGTTTAGAAAAAAAATTATATAAAAATAACATTTTTAAAATGTATTTTTTAAAAATCCCTCAATTGACTGACGGGCATCCCGTAAGACAGAGGTCGGCGAACAGGGGTAAATAACCTGAACTGGGGTCAAAAAGTGAATTCTTGGGGGTAATGCAGACTCATTTGGTACATATAACATCCGCTACAATCCACTAGATATATTAAAATACGTCATGTGTACGTGTACGCTTGGAACATATGCCCATTATTAAACAGGTTCCTTCCAGAAAATGCATTTTTAAAAATTAGACAACTATGTAGATTTCTTACCTACGCATTATATGAAGACATCTAAATCTACTCTACTTTCATTTATATTGACACGAGTGACAATAATCTTAATCCACATGGCTTGTCTGTATCAAGTATACTTTCTGTGATATTTAAAATTAATGCCTTAAAAACTGAACTAAGAAGAAAAGTTGTTTTGTTCTCCTCTCGAATTGCAATGTCAAGAATTTGATGCATTCAATAAAGTTAATGAATACTTGACTAATTTTAAATGGGCTCATTTACCATTCTTTCTAGAACAGTGCTTCTCATACTTTTTAGTATTGCGGACCAGCAGGAATTTTTTCCATTGTACCAGGGACCGGTGCACTATTTTCCCTCCACTGACAATTTTTTCTGTCCTTTTTTTTGAGAACATCTGCGGACCTGCAGCGGATGGCCCACGGACTGGCATCGGTCCGCAGACCACCACTATGAGAAGCACTGATCTGGAAGACTAGAATGGCCAGGGGCGTTTTATCAAAAACCATCGAACATTTATATCAAACGTAAAACGTTTTTAATTCTATCAAATAGATTCCCCTCCCTCCCCTTTTAAAGAAATAGGATATTCCTTGTCGTTTTGACTTAAAATATCTACACATAATCCTTTTCAAATCATTTTTAGACACTTGTCATGTTTGTAAAACTCACCAGTAGCATTTTCGGGGTGGAGGGGGGTGCTAAAGACGCTCCCCCAAATCCCTGAGTCACGTGAGCAGGACCTAGAGTCTGGGGGGGGGGTAACGCATACATAAACTTGTATATTTTGTGGTAACGGGCATGAGAGAACCAAACGGATCACAAATGCTTTGATGTCAACATCAAACGACGCAGTGTAACAATTTCATATGTTATCTTGTGGATTCTCAAACTTAAGGATTATAATTAGATTTAATTTTCGTGTCTTGATAGCATACGCCAACCAGCGTCTGATGGCCTACCGACCAGCACATTGAGAAGCACTGATTTTTTTTTAAAAACGAGAAAAAAGTCATTAAATAAATTGTAAGTGACCAAATATTTCAGTGGAAGTTTTATTTAAAGTTACCGCTTTGATGTGACGTCACATTTCTTCAACCCCCCTCCCTCCCCCTCGTCACGCAACGTCACAAAAGTGTGACCCCCCTCCCCCCCCCCTAGGCGCGTGACGTCATTTATGGACGGCCCCTAATCACCCACAGTAAGCTGAACTCTATTATCCATTGAATATATAATTATAATTCAGAAGTCTTATATGTAAATTTATAAGAGGTTATAAACATTTTAAAAATTTGTAATTTAACAATTATAATTAAAATCACTGTCTCTTTTGTTTTGTCTCTCTTACTCTAGCATTACTAGCATCAACATTTCGGAAGTAGCCAATTATTGAAAGTAAAGTATTTGAAAGGAAGTGACAGGGAATGACGTACAGCGTTATTGCCTGCCCATTGCTACTAAACTAAACACATATTCTGTAGGCCTGAGACTAATCTCTTAAGGCCTTGGCTAGAACCTGGGCAATCTGCTCCATCTGCTGAGCATTGCCATACAACATTGTCTTTACATGGGACTCGCCCGCCTCCCTCACCCCCCCCGGCTATATCGAGCGCCGGGCAAGACGTCACCAGGTGTTCGACTGTCTCAGGGGCTTGGCTGCAATGACGGCAGTTCGAGTCCCTGTTGTGGTCTAGCCTGTGAAAGTAAGAGTTGGTTGGGCAATGTTCGGTCCTCATCTGAGTCACCAAACCCTGGTGTTTGCGACTCAGGTTCCACCACTGGTCTGAACGGCTTGGCCTGGGCATGTTAGCGAATACCCCTCTGGCTGTTGTGTTGTCAGCCCACTCCTGGTACCACTTATTCCGAAAGTGGTCCTTTAGCCAGTTTTTTGCCCCGAGATAGGTGACTGGGGTCTCTGGTTGGGGCAGTGCTGCGCCTGCTTTGGCCAGGGAGTCTGCTTTTTCGTTGCCATTAACATTCACGTGGCTCGGGATCCACTGCACTGTTACCTTACCTCCAAGTCTTTCGAGTTTACCCACGTCTTCCAAGATGACGTCAACCAAGTGGGTACTACGATTCTCACTAGCCAGGACTTCGAGGGCTGATCTCGAGTCACAAAACAGTACCGTGTCGAAACCAAATATTTCCGACCCTTGCAGTGTCTGGTGCACACTTTCCAGGGCCCTGTGTATAGCCTCGAGCTCCGCATCGTAGTTCGATGCCATAGTCCCACAGGGACCTAGAAGTTCTTCTCTTGGTGGCCCTCCTATTGGGTATAAGATGAGCGCACCGTATCCTGCAATTCCTTCACTCGAACTGGCAGACCCATCCGTGAACACTTTCACTTGGGTTCCCGCGAACCCTTCTATCGTCTCAAGGGCAGCCGCTTTCTGTACATGTTCAGGGCTGCGTTTCGTCACCGCTGTGTCAGTCAGAGACAAACGTATTTCGGGACGTGAGCATTCCGCATAGGGCGGTTTGAGTGGGACACTTATAATTTGTCTTCTATTTTGTGGGGGTTTGACGTTCCTATCAAGTTCCGTTACTTGATGCATAAATGAGGAACGTTTTCAAACACCCACGTTGCTACTAACAACCTCGATTATGGCACGTTCATACAATACAATTACAATCAAACAAAAACCAGACATTAACCATTTAATTCTTTGA
This sequence comes from Ampullaceana balthica, assembly GCA_944989445.1. Lineage (NCBI taxonomy): Eukaryota > Metazoa > Mollusca > Gastropoda > Lymnaeidae > Ampullaceana > Ampullaceana balthica. Next base: position 8,322 of record CALYLW010000773.1, on the reverse strand, counting down.
GGCCAGGCTCACAAAATACTCACATAAATAAATAAATAACTTATTTTAGTTTTCTTTTAAAAATCCGTTCTTAATGTTAGAGGCAGGACGGGATGGATGGGGCTATGTCCCATTATTATTGAAATTATTGTTCCTATTATTTGTACTATTGTAATGTTAAAGTGGTGCGTAAATTAACATGAACTATTTTACCTTTATCAATTCACTAAAACATCTTAGTTACATATGAGACAGGAGATGAAAAATCTAATGGAATTGATGTGAATGAAATCTGTCGTTTTTCCTTGTAAGACTGAAATATGTCTTGTTCGTTGTGGGAATGAAGTACATGTATGTCTAACTTATTTATTATTTTGTACATAGGTTGAAACTCTAGACTTGCATTAGAAAATTATGATGTCATGAGATCAATTTTTCGAGGATTTTTTTCTCGAACTGAATATTTTTTATTTTAATTTTGAGAACTTTTGTTGTTGTTGTCCTTTCAATTCAATTGTGAATCTAAAAATAAGTAGGCATATTATACACGTGTCTTAAAAGAATGAGTCTAAATGTTTCGTGCTAACCTAAAGAAGTATCCTTCGGATTGAAATGCATGGGGAAAACTCATTGAATTCTCCAGTACAGTATAGGCCGACAATTGTAACGGCTCATATTGAAGTCTGTGGGAGAGATTCGTGATTTTTCTAATGGTCCCGTGTATTAATGACCAAATGATTCGTCTCGCAATAGGAGTAGTTGGGTGTTCGTGAACAACAGCAGCAACACACGTACAAAGTAGAGGTGGTTTTCACTCGTCAACAGTAGCACACGTACAAAGTAGAGGTGGCTTTCACTCGTACAACAGTAGCACACGTACAAAGTAGAGGTGGCTTTCACTCGTACAACAGTAGCACACGTACAAAGTAGAGGTGGCTTTCACTCGTACAACAGTAGCACACGTACAAAGTAGAGGTGGCTTTCACTCGTACAACAGCAGCACACGTACAAAGTAGAGGTGGCTTTCACTCGTACAACAGCAGCACACGTACAAAGTAGAGGTGGTTTTCACTTGCGTTATTTGTACGCCGTTCTCGACCTACTCTCTTTGAAATCACAAATCCGCTCTCTCTCTCTCTCACCTTTTTTAAAGAAGAGAATCAACTGTTTGGCCTCGTTCTATCACCAGCAGGATTGTTCGAGTACATCCGATTATTTCGGGAAATGATTATCTGCGAGGGATTATGTTTCAGAGGTTAATTCAAAAATTAATGTGTAAGTAAAAGCTCAACGGTAAGCATTGTTTATCTCAGATGATTTATTCTATTGGATGAATTCTAGCATCGTAACTCTTTTAGTCTACAAAACGTAATCGTGTGAACCGTTTAATGAAGCTACCAGTTTATTCTGAATACCCCCCTCCCCCCGCCCAGAACATCTAAAACCCAATGTACGCCTTATCCAACGAATCCTACCATTTACCGCATGTATAGAGTGTCTAGCCTTACACCAACAATTTACCACGTGTATAGTGTCTAGCCTTACCCTACCATTTACCACGTGTATAGATTGTCTAGGTTTGGTGTCACATGTTGCGGTAGCTCATGGTGTCACGTGTTGCGGTAGCTCATGGTGTCACGTGTTGCGGTAGCTCACGGTGTCACGTGTTGCGGTAGCTCATGGTGTCACGTGTTGCGGTAGCTCATGGTGTCACGTGTTGCGGTAGCTCATGGTGTCACCCCTCACGACTTACCCCACAAACTCTCGAGTCTGCCAGTGCCCAATAATGGGAACATATATAATTTTACATTAATTATGGTGTCACCCGGTGCGGCCCGCATCCCTCACTAGAGACGCCTCTGCAGTGAATAGTGGTTTAACCCCTCTGATATAGATGATATCACCATACTTAAAGTAAATCATAACATGATTCAAATTAAAGTACATGCACATCGTAACATGATTCAACAGAAACTAATTAGGTGTATACATTTTTTATCTACCACTCCATTCATCAAATGATTAACGCAATCAAACGGTTAAAGATTTCAAATTCTCATAGTCAATTAGCAAGAGGTGAGATATTGCATCATCAACCACAACAACAGTTCACTCCTTATCGACTTGGGCTTGGGTACGTGACGACACTTTCTACAATTCATAACATGACGACACGACTCTTTAAATACCTGACTTCAGAAACTGGCTGTTGATTAGTTCATTTTTAGGACAAGGCGGTGACTTCACAGTATATCACAGTCAAGTTTTTGTTTGTTCACCTACCAATGACGTCATTACACAGTCAAGTTTTTGTTTGTTCAACTTCCATTGACAACAGTGATAAAGGAGATTGAAGATGAACGCACATTATCTTTGATGTGAACTCTATGATCAAATAAGCTGCTCAATTTGACGTCAACCATTGTTTAATAAATATATCAATCGCACTGAGAATGCAAAGTTTAAAAGAATTACCTACATATTTAGTTTTGATATGGTCGTTGCAATTATTTTTAATCACCATCCTCAATTACTTGAGCGCCAACTTAGACAACCAATCGCTAACAGATGACTTAAAACTCGTGTGATTTTAAAATTCTCTTTAAAAAAACAGTTACTTATTCTGTTAGAGAGATTTTCCTGGCCATGCTTGTTGTTGATATCCACCATTAACAAAAAGTGGGCCAGTGACATAGTTAAATACTCTACAAGGGCGATCATCCAATGAATATATGACGACCCTAACGTACGTTATTTGTGACTTTTGACCCTATGGACCCATGGAATAAAATGGGTTTAAAAAAAGAGTCGCCACCGTACGATATTTATTACAATATATTTCCACGCCAAATAACGGCTTTCTAATCCTAGAAAGAAAAAAAAAGAAAAATATAAAAGTAAGAGTTAATGGCCATCGTAGAATATTTTTGTGTTAATGTATGATTTTGATTTCTCTAATGAAACGGTTGCCTATTGTACCTGTTCGGGAGTAAGAAGCATTAACCAGCCAGCGAAAGAAGAGACACTGGAATAAGAAGCTCATGTACAGACAGAATCTATTTCAATTGTACATTTTATGCAAACAAGAAACCCGAAGCGTGGCTGGATTGCTAATTTAAAGAGAATATATCACAATTTTCACATGTCAATTTTCATTTTTAACCACATTTAAAAGAAAAGTATCTTTTAAAAAAAAACAACTAGCTAACAAACTGAGCTAAACACTTCATCTTCTTTGTTACCAGTTATGTGACATCGATAATAGTTATTTTAAAAAAATAAATAAAGGTAAAAAAATGATTTTTAAAGACCACGTTTTTACAAGCGGACTAAAAAGAAGAAAATAATTTAAAACTTGTAAGTTCAAGTACTGTCATTTAATATGACTAAAAACGTGGGGCGGGCGCTTATGAGGCTTAACATATGCGGTTCACTCATTCTCTCACTTATAGATCTCTCTTTTGCCTTCTAAATTAGAAATCTTTAATTTTTATACCAAACACCCACCCCACGTTTTTACTCATATTAAATCAAAGTACTTGAACTTACAAGTTTTAAATTATTTTCTTCTTTTTAGTCCGCTTGTAAAAACGTGGTTTTTAAAAATCATTTTTTTAACTTTATTTATTTTATTCTTTTTAGTTCACTAATAAAAACTTGGTTTTTAACAATATTTTTTTTACCTCTATTTATTTTACCAAACACCTCACAAGCGCCCGCCCAACGTTTTAAAAACATTGTGATGTGGTCACGGGGGGAACTCACGGATGTCAACAAAAGCCGACAGTACAGATGCTAATATATAGACTATAGATAAACTAAAAAGTTCAATAATTTAATAACAGTACATTCGATCGATCTGAAATTTTAATACAATGCATTGTCATCGAAGATCTATCTGTGGTAAAATTTTGACATCTCTAGGACCATCAGAAGTGGTTCAATTTTACGTTGGCAGATTTGAAAAAATCTTGGACAAACCAACAAACAATGCCACACCAACGAAAGCGAGTTAATAAAAACGTGGTAATAAAACAAACCCGTAAAAACAAAGTTTTTGACTATAAATCCCTTATATATGAGACATAACTAACAGTATTGATTATTTTCAAACATTTACAGACTGAATCTGTCTTAACTCAAGTTTGCTTCATAACCCCCGAGGGTGAGAGGGGAAAAGTCTGGTCACCGATTCGCTTGACCGAGCTCAACGTGACACGTAAAATGTAAACAAAAGCGCCGCGGTGCTTCGATGGGCCGCCTCAACGCGTCTACTCAATTTTTCACGTGGAAAAAAAAACAATAACAAACAGTGAATTTGAATTACATACCTCATATAAGGATAAACTAAAAATGCATTAATTTAATTACGGTACGATCGATCGATCTGAAATTTTGATACGATGCATTGTTAGGTGAGTCGTGTCCGTGTGCCAAATTTCAGCTTGATCGGATCACTGGAAGTGGGTCATTTTCGACTTTTCTTTTTCCGCCCGCCCAGCCCATGAGATGATGAGAGAGATGATGAGATGACGACAGACAGAGACGGCCGCGAAGTTAATATAAGGGATTTAAAAACTAGGTCTTGCCAACTGGATTCGCTCTAGATTCTAGATGGTATTTTACTAAATCAGTAATCATTACAACACTAGGTTGTTCTGGGGTGCCTACGGCGCCCACTTTTTTCAAAAGCGAAAGTAACGTACGTGAATGTTATCGCATGCGTTCGAATTGAAGTAGCGTACGACCAAAAATTGGTATGTGAATGAGTTCAATGAAAAGAATGAATAATTAAATTTTAGTTCGTTGGAATGATTTATTTTTCACAAAATTTCTCTATATATCCCTTTTCCAAAATTAATATATAAGCTCAAACAATGACGTCACACAATATTATACGGCTAGAAACACCACACACTCTGTTAATCTCGAAACCAAAATGATTATGATTTTACGTCTATATTTTCATTTTTTTAAAAATATGCTGATTATGTCCCTTAGCGTTACAAAGAGTGACCTGTGCTTTTTATTTTGTTTATTGATGGGGGTCACATTAGGCCGAGTGTCCCCATTACCTTTAGAAAGCTTACCTAATCTTAACCATAACACACTAGATGTGTATATCGCCTGTCTGCATGACTGAGTTTTTATCATTGTTTGGTTCCCTGGTCTTGTTAATATATCGGTCACAGCCCCAGAAACTGCGACTTATAGCCGTTATATCTTTTGATAACGTTTAAGCAGAGCAGCACCCAGAGGTCAGTGGCAATAAACTGCGATGTTTATTTGAAAGTTTCTATGTTAAGTTTTATAATCTCTAACAAATCACACCAATTATAGCTTTAAGTAAACGAAACCGTTCTCTGATCTCTTATCTTATCTTATCTGTTTACAGACGCTCCTTCTATACAGAAGATTATTGCGTCCTACGCTTATCTATGGTTTGGGTTTAGTCCTGCATTTTTATTAGAGATTTAAATGTTGATATAGTGTTGGTTTTCCTGGATTCTTCAGGCAACCCATTCCACGCCCGAATTCCGGACGGGAAGAAGGAAAACTTGTATGTGTTTGTTCTTGCATACGGAATAAGAAAGGTGTTTTTATTCTCATGTCTATCTGAGGGTTGTATTAAGTTATCTTTGTGTTGTATTTCTAAATTAGAATTAATTGCTTTATGTATGATTACTACTTTGCTCTTGGTTCTTCTATCCTCTAGTGTTTCAAGGTTTAATGATTTAACTAATGGTGTTATTCTAGTCAGTTTCGAATATTCTCCAGTAATGAATCTGGCAGCTCTTTTTTGAATTTGTTCTAGTTTATCAATGTTTTCTTTGGTGGATGGGTCCCATACAGAAGATGCATATTCTAGTACAGGTCTCATACCAAAGAGGACCAGCGTTTACTCTAAGTGTGAAAAACGACAAGAAAAGGGGGGGGGTGCAAATCAATATTTGTTATAGTACCTGGGAGAGCTGGTTCTTAAAGTGTATTTGACATATAAACTATTCTCGACAAGTCCTCGCCAATTGGTTTGAGACTCATTGTTATTTAATTTATTTTTTTCAGTCCAAAGTCCTGCTAGCTAATTTACATGCAATAAAAGACGTATTTTTTGGACATAAAATATTTTGTGTTTGTAAAACCATGTGGTACGTTTATATCGATCGGTTATTTTCACACAAGCCGCTTGCCAGTGTCACGTATCACATACATTATATATTGAGTGCATTAAGTGCCTATTTTATCCATGGGCTCTGAATTATAATCAGTATACAGAGGAAAAATAGCTTAAGTAAAACATCTTCATTAATGTATTTTAAAAAATTTCAATAAAATGTCTATATTTTATTTTAAAAACATACATATTTGCTGCAGAAATTTATTTATATATTTTAGTTTGGATATCGCATTCAACTTCTTAATTTCTCTTGCTTACTAGACAAGAGCAGATCTAAAATTTGTATGTGATATTATAGATAATTTTTTACAAATAAAAATCTTTTAAAATTTTATTTTTGATTTTCGATATTATTTGATAAAAGAGTTACAATATGTACGACTTTATGTTTTAGATTTGTTAGCGAAATCCAGTTACATGGAGTAAAATACAGGGCTTTACATATGAAGCCACCTATGCAGTCTGAATTCAAAATTAGCCTATAATATTTCCCAAGATACGGCTGCATTAATAAAGGTCTTTGTGGGTCTGGGCACAGGTTTTAAAGTGGCTCATGGCCCTGGGAACAAATCCTTGCCTTCACATGGATTCGAACCCGTGACCATCGTTACGCCAGTCGAGCGCGCTGCCACTCGACCACCGGTGAATACACAACTCATGTATGAGTACACGACTCTTGCCAGTGAGTACACTACTCTTGCCATTGAGTACACTACTCTTGCCAGTGAATACACTACTCTTGCCGGTGAATACACTACTCTTGCCGGTGAATACACTACTCTTGCCGGTGAGTACACTACTCTTGCTGTGAGTACACAACTCTTGTATGAGTACACTACTATTGTATGAGTACACTACTCTTGTATGAGTACACTACTCTTGTATGAGTACACTACTCTTGTATGAGTACACTACTCTTGTATGAGTACACTACTCTTGTATGAGTACACTACTCTTGTATGAGTACACTACTCTTGTATGAGTACACTACTCTTGTATGAGTACACTACTCTTGTATGAGTACACTACTATTGTATGAGTACACTACTCTTGTATGAGTACACTACTCTTGTATGAGTACACTACTCTTGTATGAGTACACTACTCTTGTATGAGTACACTACTCTTGCCGGCTGCCGGCCATAAAATCACCATGATCATCATCACCAATCTTGCCTGAAAAAAAACAGTGTAGATTCCATTTACCCAGACCCTTAGTTTACTGTTGACAATTTCAAGCGCCTGTAATAAAGTTTTTGCTAATGACTTTAATGGCAGGCTATTAACACTGACATATCGCTACGACCGGCGTTTGCGCAGTCGCAAGGAGACTGGTCGGAAAAGAATGGTGTGATCCATCGCGCGGTATGTCGTCTGCTATTGAGAGTGAACTTTTCAAGGTTTGGAGGACACAAGCAGACCAGAGTATACAGAAACATATATCTGAACTTTGCATTGGTGGATGGTAGGGGAAAGGAAGGAAAGTCGAACAGTTGCTGAAGAACATAAATCACACTATCGCTGTCCACTAGATGAAAATAGTTGAAAAGCCATTGATTAAGAAGAAATGTAAAAGACTTTCTAAGAGTTATGCCCCGCTCGTCTCTAGGAGTTTTTAATCATTGTGTCAAACCAACCACAGGGGCAACTACATTTTATTCTTGTTAATAGCACTAAAAAAATTTAAATGAAGTCTACAAGATTTTCATGACAATGCAGTGTTTAATAAAATAAAGGAATGAAAGCATTACTAGTATAAAAGGTCACAAGCTTTTAGGTTCAATTTTAGAACATAAATTTGAAATCTTCTGAACTATTGGGAAGGGTGAGTACATAACAAACGACACGCACCTAGGGTGGAGGGGGGAGATCCCCACTTTTGTGACGAAAGGTAAGAATTGTGACGTCACGTCAAAACACGCTGCTTTAAATCAAGTTCCACTTAAATATTCGATTTCTTACTATTTATTTTATGACATTTTACATGGATTCACACGTGTGATATTATAGTGCAACCTTACACTAAACTAAATACATACTAAAATGACAATAATGTGATTTGAAATATGCTCATTTTCAAATTCAAATACCACTTTTAAGGGGGGTGGGTCCACAGCTTTGTGACATCATATTGGGGGGAGGGTCGTCTAAGTTTTGTGACGAGG
>CALYLW010000772.1:699162-849893 GCA_944989445.1 Ampullaceana balthica | reverse complement strand
GTTTGTTTGTTTCTTTTGTTTGTTTTGTTACTCATAGAATGCCACACCGTTGGACCTAGGTGCTGAAATTTTGCATGGGACCCTCATTTGACCCGGGACAGGTCATAGGCTATGTAGTTTTTTTCTTATATAAAAAACTGACTCATCACTAATTGAATTCTCCAACTTCGCGTGTAGGTAGAAGCATGAAACTTTGGGAAGTTGTTGAGTAGCCTCTCACGACGATCATTTGCGTAAAAAAGTTGCAATTCAGTCATGGGGGCCGGGGGCACAAAGACGTTTTTTTCATTATATGGGCTATATGAAAATTGATATTTAAATATTTTTTTTGCTCGTTACCACCACGGAAGTGTACTTAACAACCACCCAGAGTTTTATGCTTCTAACTACACGGAATTAGTGATCTTTAGGTTCACTTGTGTTAAGTTTAATGACTTTCTTAATAAGTTCGTTAGCTAAAGTTTAAATAGTTAATTTGTTTAGCTTATGTAAACATAAAATTATGTAAACATGAAATGACAACATAGGTCCTAGGCCTTTATATGCATGTCAAGATCATTGATTCTTATTTTTAATAAGTAAGTTTATAGTAATGAGCAAGTTTTATTATGTTGTTGAAAATATTCAAATAGTTATTTGTTAAGTATGTATGTGTATGCAACGATTTACTTTCTTCTTATTTTTTTGTATTTCTCTTGATTAACTTCATTTAGTGCCCTCCCCTTTTCTATACTAATAAAAGCCTAAGCCCCCTCTCACTAATGGTCCAACTTCCCATTTGACTAAAAGTCTGTAAAATTTACGAATCATACTAAAAACAATTAAGCACGACTCAACTCTGAACTAAAAGTAATTAGTAAAAATCGCCCTTTATCTAATTTCCAGAAACAAAAACAGGAATTTTTTTTTACAAAATATAATGTCTTATCTCAAAACGGGAATCAAAAAAGAATTGTATCCCTTGGTGAAACAGCAACATATAAGATTTTGGAATCCATCGCTAAATGGACCGTTTTGTAGAAAGGGACAAAAGTGAACAAATTATAGTCAATTTTTAGTCAATTAAAGTTAATTTAAAGGCGGGCGCTTAAAATGAAGTCTTATAATGCAGTACTGCTCCAAAAATAAATTGTATACTTTTTGATAGTCTTTATTTATTAGTGTTTTAATATGGAAATGATATATAATGCTTTTTTTTATATTTGTCTCTATGTTATACGATTTAAATTTACGGCTTTTATGTAATAGGTATAATTTTAAAAAAGAATTCAAGTATGTTTTGGACCATGTTTCCCGATGGGACATCATAGTTTGTAAATTATATTTCAAACAACAGATTTAGTTTCTGCAAAATAAATAAATTATTTACGAAATAGGAAAAAAAGATGCTATGTTTGACTAAACATCTATTTTTAAAATGGCTTTTGTTATTCCGCAACAGCGTAATGACCATGGCATATTCAATTCGCCGCCCAACTTAATTAATTGCTTATAGGTTCACTTGTATTGAGTTTAATATGCTTATGTTTATAAGTCCGGTAGAAAGGTTTAAATTGTAAATTTATAGAGCGTATGTAATAAAAAAAACACAGCATTGGTCGTAGGCTTTTATATGCATGTAATATTCCTTGATGATTTACGTTAATAATTAAATTTAAGGGATTGAGCAAGTAAAATAAGCAAGAAAAATTAATATAGAACACGCATCAAATTTTAAGAAAAACAAACGTATAGTTCCTCTAAATTACGATTAAGCTTTTTTGACTTGGGCAATTTCTTTTATTTGTTTAAATTAAAATTTGAGTCATTAGAAACAACATAATAAAACTCTTAATTTAAAAATAAATACCATACATCGTGTGACAAATGTAATGAAATAGTGTTAACAGATCTATAATATCAAGAAAGTATTTGTATAAAAGGCCACTGTTTTGTACCGCAAGGCCAAAACAAATATGAATGTTATTATAATAAAATTACACTGCTCACTTTTAGATGCGTACACGAAAAGGTGCGCACCGTAATTTGACAATAAAAGATTTTTGAAAGCGCACAGCTAAAAATAAAGTATTGTAAAAAATAACGCACCAAAATGAACTCGTTTTGAATGCCCGCATGAAGCTGTTCAATATCGAAATGAGAATTTATTTTGTCTTTATTTGGCTCTACATTTTCTGATTATGGGCCCCCTTACCCTAGGGGTGGTCACCTGGGGTTGAAACATAGCCTACGACCTGTCTAGGGTCGAATGAGAGCCCCATGCAAAATTTCAGCATCCTGGGTCCAACGGTGTAGATTTCCATTGGTAACAAACAAACACACAAACAAACAAACACACAAACTTTCATCTTTATATATTAGATACATGATTTTAAAAAAATGAAATTTAAACATTTGTTCCACTTCTTTATTCCTATTTTTATAATACTTTTTTTTCTGTGATGGAGACTTGAATATCAGCCAATTCGAAGCACAGATTTGTCAAATAAATGTATTATTAGCATTCCTAATTTATTTACAATTCGCATCAATCTTTTAATGATGTGATTAAAATATAATTTTTTAAATAACTCTGTTATTGTCATTATTTTTAACCGAAGATCTATTTTTAGCCTCAAAACCTGTGTTTAACCATTCGAACCCCATGCACCGCTCCTGTGTCCATCTGTGCCTTGTTCAAACTCAAGAATAAAAGCTTAGACTTAGAGCCCTTGTGGTGTATATGCTAACATGATCAGTTCCTTAGGGACGTTTAAAAATTGCTTTAAAATATTAAATTTTATTTAAATTATCGTCTTCCCCTCTGTTTGTCTGCCTGGAGCGAAGCTTTTGATTGGATCTTCACCCAATTCCCGCTGATCCAAAATTTTGAAAGTTTACACACGTCAATTTATTTATTTAAAAGCTTTATCGCAGTCCCATTCTGTATGATATATTAATCTTAAATTCTGACTGCTACTTGATATATGTCTGGTCTCTAATTGTTGTTATTACTAAATAACTTTACTGATGAAGGCATTAGCCGAACCGTCTATTGTCGTTTTAGTTTAAAATAAAGCTCAAAGTTATTGTTTTAATTGCACAATTTGTTTGTGTATTTTGTATTGTATCCTATCAGTGGGCTGTGCATTGTTCCACACTATTTGATTCAGCCTAGCCATTAAAGATGCGGCCTTGCCGATTCTGGTTTCTACCCGGAATCACAATGCGGTTTTCGGGCTGGCCGATCAAACATGGACATGATTTTCTCACTCCGTCAGCAAGAAGAGAAATTTCGGGAGCAACAGAAAGCCCTCTTCGTTGCCTTCATAGATTTAACGAAGGCATTTGACCTGGTCAGTCGAGTCCTTCCACATCAATATGCACAGCACAGTGCTCTTCGATGGTGCCACCTCAAAACCCTTCCCAGTTTGTAGCGGAGTCAAACAAGGCTGCGTACTGGCTCCAACACTCTTTTGTATCTTTTTCTCGATGCTATTGCGACACACTTTCGAGGACTGCTCCAAGGGTGTGAACATTCATACCAGGACGGATGGAAACCTATACAACATCAGCCGGCTCCGTGCGAAGAGCAAAGTGGAAACTGTATTAATCAGAGAGTTGCTCTTCGCGTACGACGCAGCTCTCACCTCGCATACAGAGATAGGATTCCAACAGTTGGTCAATAAGTTCTCAGGGGCATGCAAGGATTTTGGTTTAACGATTAGCCTCAAAAAGACCAACATTATGAGACAAGGCACAGACTGCCTCCCAGCAATCTACATTGAGGGAAACACCTTGGATGTCGTCGAGGATTTCACCTACCTTGGCAGTGACATCACAAGCACACTCTCCCTGGAAAAGGAAATTTATATACATATATATTTGGACTCTAAACGATTAATTTAAAATTAATAGTTAACTTTTGAAAACTTAACGATTAATTAATCGTTAATTTCGATTAAAACAAAAAAAATTGAAATTTATGGTGTCATAAGTAACATTTATTAAAAGTTCTTGTTGAAAATCGAAATAACTCTGGAATGTCTTCTTTGACATCTTTTAACCAACAACGCAAACAGACAAGTTTATTGACATTATTTGGTGCAAGTGATGAGCGGGTCTTATTGATAATATAACCAGCCGAGCTGAACAATCGTTCACATAGCTTTAGATTGTCTCAGCTGAAGTTTCTGATAATGTAGTGGATGTTTGGTTTGCAAGTGATATGTAAGCGCATATATTTGACCGACGCCAAACAGGAGTTTAGAATCACGGCGCAGCAAATTTTGTAAAATATTGCACACAAAAGGGACGTTGTGCAACTTTTCACACGAGTTCTTTTTTACTTTGCACACGGACCAACGAAGCTGAGGGAACATTGCATGGTAGGCAAACGATTTCTCTCAATGGACACAATAACCTTTATCAACATTTTGAGCATTCACGTCAGTCAATAGTTTAAAACCAAAATGTTTCGTGTAATCGTCCGGAAATTAGTTTATATTTATGGGCCAAAATATTTTACTTTTTGACTTCCAGTACATTTATAAATGGTGGGTCGATTAATCGTATAAAAAATTTTAATCGATAAAAAATTTTAACGATTAATCGAGAAATTAATCGTTAATTTCCGCATCTCTAGTAGGGCTGTTGTTGTTAACTTTTGAAAAATTAACGATTAATTACTCGTTAATTTCCATTAAAGTAAAAAATTAAAATGTATGATGTCATAAGTAACACTTATTAAACGTTCTTGTTGAAAATCTAAATAACACTGAAATGTGTCCATTACATGTCGTCTTTTAACCAACTACTCAAAAAGACAAGTGTGTTGACATTATTTGGTTCAAGTGTTGAGCGGGTCTAATTGACAATATAACCAGCCGAGCTGAACAATAATTCACATGGAACTGAGGTAACTGGTATGCATAAAACGGTCTTGGCAAGGAATGACATTATCGGATATCGGTGTTCATTAAGTTTCCACCATTGTAGATGGTTAATGGATTCAGGAACTTTCATCTCCATTTTGTAACGCAGTAATTCATCAGAAGAGATGTCGTATTTTCTGTCTCTGAGTCAGACTCCATTATTGCCATTAGTTTAATACGCTTTCCATTTGGTTTGATAAGTAGGTGAAGTGTTAGAACCATGGTAGGCGAAGTGTTAGAACCATGGTAGGCGAAGTGTTAGAACCATGGTAGGCGAAGTGTTAGAACCATGGTAGGCGAAGTGTTAGAACCATGGTAGGCGAAGTGTTAGAACCATGGTAGGCGAAGTGTTAGAACCATGGTAGGCGAAGTGTTAGAACCATGGTAGGCGAAGTGTTAGAACCATGGTAGGCGAAGTGTTAGAACCATGGTAGGCGAAGTGTTAGAACCATGGTAGGCGAAGTGTTAGAACCATGGTAGGTGAAGTGTTAGAACCATGGTAGGCGAAGTGTTAGAACCATGGTAGGTGAAGTGTTAGAACCATGGTAGGTGAAGTGTTAGAACCATGGTAGGCGAAGTGTTAGAACCATGGTAGGTGAAGTGTTAGAACCATGGTAGGTGAAGTGTTAGAACCATGGTAGGCGAAGTGTTAGAACCATGGTAGGCGAAGTGTTAGAACCATGGTAGGCGAAGTGTTAGAACCATGGTAGGTGAAGTGTTAGAACCATGGTAGGTGAAGTGTTAGAACCATGGTAGGTGAAGTGTTAGAACCATGGTAGGTGAAGTGTTAGAACCATGGTAGGTGAAGTGTTAGAACCATGGTAGGTGAAGTGTTAGAACCATGGTAGGTGAAGTGTTAGAACCATGGTAGGTGAAGTGTTAGAACCATGGTAGGCGAAGTGTTAGAACCATGGTAGGCGAAGTGTTAGAACCATGGTAGGTGAAGTGTTAGAACCATGGTAGGCGAAGTGTTAGAACCATGGTAGGCGAAGTGTTAGAACCATGGTAGGTGAAGTGTTAGAACCATGGTAGGTGAAGTGTTAGAACCATGGTAGGCGAAGTGTTAGAACCATGGTAGGCGAAGTGTTAGAACCATGGTAGGTGAAGTGTTAGAACCATGGTAGGTGAAGTGTTAGAACCATGGTAGGTGAAGTGTTAGAACCATGGTAGGCGAAGTGTTAGAACCATGGTAGGTGAAGTGTTAGAACCATGGTAGGTGAAGTGTTAGAACCATGGTAGGTGAAGTGTTAGAACCATGGTAGGTGAAGTGTTAGAACCATGGTAGGTGAAGTGTTAGAACCATGGTAGGTGAAGTGTTAGAACCATGGTAGGTGAAGTGTTAGAACCATGGTAGGTGAAGTGTTAGAACCATGGTAGGCGAAAGTGTTAGAACCATGGTAGGCGAAGTGTTAGAACCATGGTAGGCGAAGTGTTAGAACCATGGTAGGCGAAGTGTTAGAACCATGGTAGGCGAAGTGTTAGAACCATGGTAGGTGAAGTGTTAGAACCATGGTAGGCGAAGTGTTAGAACCATGGTAGGCGAAGTGTTAGAACCATGGTAGGTGAAGTGTTAGAACCATGGTAGGTGAAGTGTTAGAACCATGGTAGGCGAAGTGTTAGAACCATGGTAGGGAAGTGTTAGAACCATGGTAGGTGAAGTGTTAGAACCATGGTAGGCGAAGTGTTAGAACCATGGTAGGCGAAGTGTTAGAACCATGGTAGGTGAAGTGTTAGAACCATGGTAGGCGAAGTGTTAGAACCATGGTAGGCGAAGTGTTAGAACCATGGTAGGCGAAGTGTTAGAACCATGGTAGGCGAAGTGTTAGAACCATGGTAGGTGAAGTGTTAGAACCATGGTAGGCGAAGTGTTAGAACCATGGTAGGCGAAGTGTTAGAACCATGGTAGGCGAAGTGTTAGAACCATGGTAGGCGAAGTGTTAGAACCATGGTAGGTGAAGTGTTAGAACCATGGTAGGTGAAGTGTTAGAACCATGGTAGGCGAAGTGTTAGAACCATGGTAGGCGAAGTGTTAGAACCATGGTAGGTGAAGTGTTAGAACCATGGTAGGCGAAGTGTTAGAACCATGGTAGGCGAAGTGTTAGAACCATGGTAGGCGAAGTGTTAGAACCATGGTAGGCGAAGTGTTAGAACCATGGTAGGCGAAGTGTTAGAACCATGGTAGGCGAAGTGTTAGAACCATGGTAGGCGAAGTGTTAGAACCATGGTAGGCGAAGTGTTAGAACCATGGTAGGCGAAGTGTTAGAACCATGGTAGGCGAAGTGTTAGAACCATGGTAGGTGAAGTGTTAGAACCATGGTAGGCGAAGTGTTAGAACCATGGTAGGCGAAGTGTTAGAACCATGGTAGGCGAAGTGTTAGAACCATGGTAGGCGAAGTGTTAGAACCATGGTAGGCGAAGTGTTAGAACCATGGTAGGCGAAGTGTTAGAACCATGGTAGGCGAAGTGTTAGAACCATGGTAGGCGAAGTGTTAGAACCATGGTAGGCGAAAGTGTTAGAACCATGGTAGGCGAAGTGTTAGAACCATGGTAGGCGAAGTGTTAGAACCATGGTAGGCGAAGTGTTAGAACCATGGTAGGCGAAGTGTTAGAACCATGGTAGGCGAAGTGTTAGAACCATGGTAGGCGAAGTGTTAGAACCATGGTAGGCGAAGTGTTAGAACCATGGTAGGCGAAAGTGTTAGAACCATGGTAGGCGAAGTGTTAGAACCATGGTAGGCGAAGTGTTAGAACCATGGTAGGCGAAGTGTTAGAACCATGGTAGGCGAAGTGTTAGAACCATGGTAGGCGAAGTGTTAGAACCATGGTAGGTGAAGTGTTAGAACCATGGTAGGCGAAGTGTTAGAACCATGGTAGGCGAAGTGTTAGAACCATGGTAGGCGAAGTGTTAGAACCATGGTAGGCGAAGTGTTAGAACCATGGTAGGCGAAGTGTTAGAACCATGGTAGGCGAAGTGTTAGAACCATGGTAGGCGAAGTGTTAGAACCATGGTAGGCGAAGTGTTAGAACCATGGTAGGCGAAGTGTTAGAACCATGGTAGGCGAAGTGTTAGAACCATGGTAGGCGAAGTGTTAGAACCATGGTAGGCGAAGTGTTAGAACCATGGTAGGCGAAGTGTTAGAACCATGGTAGGCGAAGTGTTAGAACCATGGTAGGCGAAGTGTTAGAACCATGGTAGGCGAAGTGTTAGAACCATGGTAGGCGAAGTGTTAGAACCATGGTAGGCAAACTTTATCAACATTTTGAACATTCCCGTCAGTCAATAGTTAAAAACCAAAATGTTTGTGTAATCGTCAGGAAATTTAATATTTATCGGCCACTATTTTTTATTGTTTGATTTTTTTCTTTTTGACTTCCAATAATTTGTAAGTGATGGGTCGATTAATCGTTAAAAATAATTTAATCGTAAAAATGTGTTCACGATTAATCGAGAAATTAATCGTTAAATTCCGCAGCCCTACTTTTTATGTTACATATAACATATTATCACATATAATAGTCTGTTGCAGGAAAAGTTTTAACAAAGATCTATTGAGTCTGAGGTTATTGTTGGGACACAGGTGCAGCGAGTAATTTGATAAACAAGTGAAATTTTATTTAAAAGGATTTTAGTTGTATAGTATTGGCATTAGCAGTAGCAATATTTGACAAAGGGCGAATAAAATCCACAGTGAAAAATTTGTTTGTCGTCATAGAGGGGTGGCGTCCAAAAATGACGGCACGCATCCGGGGTAGAGGGGTCACACATTTGTGACGATGTGTGACGAGGGGGAGGGGGTGTTTAAGAAATGCGAAGTCACATCAAAACGCACAACTTTAAATGAAAGTTCCACTTAAATATTTGATTGCTTGCAATTTATTTAATGACGTTTTACATGACGTCACGCGTTTAACTAGAGTACAGCCTGACACTTACAATCAATACATACTTAAATACAGTGGCGTAGCAAGAACTTTTGCCGCCCGGGGCGGTCTCCAATTTGCCGCCCTTTTTTAGGGGCCGTCCATAAATGACGTCATGCACCGGGGGGGGGGAGTCACAGGCTTGTGACGAAGGGGGGAGGTGTTTAAGAAATGTGACATCAAGTCAAAACGCGCAACTTTAAATAAATTTCCACTTAAATATTTGATTACTGACACTTTATTTAATGACTTTTATGTAAAACTATACCCCTCAGCCGACGCCGCGCGCCGAATACGCCGCAAAATTTTCGTCCGACGGAAAACATGTGGCGCGCCGCATTAGCCGCCGTAATTTGTTCGCTGTTAATCCGCCGTAATTTAATGTTTTTGTTTTCTTAAGTTTCATGGCGTTCCGTTTTAAGATCGATTGCATTTTTAAAATAAACGAAAGTTCTCACCAGAAAATTAAAATTCGCAGTGAAATAATATACGTGATAAGACTGCAGGATTACCTTTTGACATTACACCATTTCTAATGTAACAATTCTTTATGACTCGGTTCGGCACTCCAACGCGCTACCGCTAGCTCTAGACCACCGCGAGACAGAAGAGAGTCACGGGTTCTATTCTCGGTGCTGGCAAGGCCCCTGGGGCATTGTGCTAGCCACACATCCCTTGCTCGTTAGTGGTGGCTAAATAAAACTTGTGAACGCTACTTCACATGCCCTATAGTCCGTCATGGACTGGAAAGAAGGGGTTATAAATATATGTAATGATGATTTTAGGTGAACTCAAATGTCAGCAAATGTCTAAACCAGGAAGAGAGGCAGTTCATTAAAAACCTAAAAGTTAAACCTAAACCGCCTAGCCTACATGGAAATTCTAAAGCACAATGCTGGAAATATTTTGTTGACCTGTTCTCTGCTGCTGGGAAAAATGTACACGAAGATCGAGTTTGTTGTCAGCTGTGTCTCACTGCTCAGCAGTCATTGGGTGACAAGGGTCACATTTCAAAAGTAACAAATTTTGCTGCAATTACATCAAGTGGCAATATGAATCTTCACTTAAGTGTCAAGCACAATGTGTCAGTACAAAGTCAAGAAAAGTCAAATACAATTTTGGGATATTTCCATAAGTATGGAGAAGGCAACAGTCAATGTCAGGCAACAGTCAATGTCAGGCAACAGTCAATGTCAGGCAACAGTCAATGTCAGGCAACAGTCAATGTCAGGCAACAGTCAATGTCAGGCAACATCAAGTCATGAACTGACAAGAGATATCGATATCTGGTTCTTTAGAGACTTGCTCGCCTTTGAAAATGTGGCTAAAGATGATTTTGTTGACTTTTTCAAAATTAATTGCCTATCTCTCAACATACCGGCACCTGTAACACTTGCTAAAAGCCCTGGATGATGTTTACGAATATTTCGTAATCAGCCGAAAATCAGCTGCAAATGTCAATGTACGGAGAAATCCGGCTAATCCAGATATCAGCCGAAAAATTATGTCAGCCAGCCGAAATTTCAAAAAAAATTTGGCTGGCAGGTCTCCGTCCATCACTATCTAGTGAACTACAACTTAAAAAGATTCAGCCATGCTTGACTGAAAAACAAATGGCATCAGGTCTCCCTCATTTGTCAATACTCTATAAAATTTACTTGACTTTTCCTGTTAGCAGTGCTACTGCTGAAAGAAGTTTCAGTAGATTGAAACTCATCAAAAATTATTTGCGCTTAACAATGACACACGGAAGTCTGTCTTGATTGGCATTAATTTCAATTGAACGAGATCTGGCTGAGAACGTTGACTTTTATTCAACGATAAATCGTTTTGCTTCAATGAAAACACGTAGAATGCAATTTATATAGGGCTCAGTGCAGGCCGCCACCAGAAATGGTTGGGCCCCTGAAAACTGGGTACGTTGGGCCCCTCTGGCCTCCACATCGTGCCTATGCCTTTTCCCAGGTCCCCACATGCCAAAATCCTTGAAATATGTAGACAAAATGACCAAAATATAGCTTATCCGACAGCGAAAATGCTGGCTGCATTTATAAATACCAATACAAGCGATCTAGGGAGCAAGAATTTCCTACTGAATAACAAAAACGCCACATATTTGCAACAACAAAAGCAGTAGTAGATTTCTTTTTGTTTTATTCATTCATATAAAAAAATTAACCAAAAAAGCAATAGTTAAAAAACAGTAAGTAATAAGTTTGTGTTCTATTCACTCATATGAAGTACATTTTTAAAAAAAATTAGATCGTTCAATAAGAAATCATTTGTAGTGTAAAATGATGTAAATACCAAGGGAAATAGCCATATTTATAACTGGAATTTTCATTTGAAATATAGTAACATCCGTGGATAACACAACATGTTATTAATATTTAAGTGTGTGAGGGCTGTTTGTATATTTACTGTGATGAGGAGGACCACCTTCTTATTTTCATATTAGAAAAATCACGTATAACTTCATTGAAATGTATCTGCCTGGTAAGTTCCTGTTCAATTGAAATAATTGACAGTCCATTTAATCTTTCTTGGCCCATGGAAGAACGCAAATAGTTTTTTTATAATAGCCAATTTACTGAGCAATCGTTCTCCTTGAGCCACCGACACAGGAAGACAACAAAAAATCCTCAAAGCAATACAACTTCACTAAATATTCCTTCTAGCCCTAGTGACAAATCCAATGGATCAGACAACGCAGAGGCAGACACTTCCTTGATGTTGAATGTTGCACCGTATACATTCTTCAAGTGAAGCAACTCGTCTTTCAAAAGGCTGGTAAGATCACGTGGATATTTAACCACTAAATCAGCACAAGAGGACTAGATTTCTTCAGAAGTCAGACTTCTAAAATTTAGAACTGGATTGAATAGTTTCCAGATCTTGTCCAAAACTTTGAACCGATGGTTCATCTGCCCAATCACAGAATCCAAAATGAAATAAAAAACTTCTCTAGTGAACTTGGCTTCTGCTGATTCCTCGACACCCGCGACGTCTTGGGAATCATTGGACGTTTCGGAATCTGAACGGAAAGGTCTTGGCCTTTGGGGCCGTCCATAAAGTACGTCACGCTATTTTTGACGCCCCCTCCCCCCTGTCACAAATCTCGGGACCCCCCTAAAGTACGTGACACTTTCCAAAACACTTTTAATTAACACCTAATTAAAATATTTAATTTAATACTTAAAATACACTTCACTATTAAATTGTATTAAAATTTAAAATTTCCACTTAAAAGTAGGGATGTACCGGATTCAAATTTTGAAATCCGGCTGGAGCTGAAGTGGGCCGGATTTATGAAGTGAAATCCGGCTGGAGCCGGAATCAGATTTGTTAAAATGGCCAGATTCCGGATTTTCCGGGGCCATTGTAATTATGAATATATATATAAATTAGGGATCTACCGGCCAGCCGGATTTATGAAGTGAAATCCTGCCGGAGCCGAAGCCGGATTTTTAAAAGTACATAATAAAAAGGAAACAAAACAATTTGACTAAAAAAAAGACTAGATTGACAAATTATGTGACCAACTCTTGTGCTATATTTAATCTGTTTATTATGGTCCTATGAATTATATTTCATTCAAAAATATTCACTGGACATCATCTGTGTTCATCCATAGTTACGACTGACATCAATCTTTCACAATCATCGTTTCATGGAAGGATAATTGCAGACAGATCAACTCGTCCTCATCTAGCCACTCAACAGCCTCTGTATGTGCATTTTCTCCTCTGGCAATAACTGCCATGGGTTCTCTTTGACTTCTAGAAGTGATTCTCAAAGGACGGATGCGTTTTTATCTGAGTTGATTCTTGAACAGTTTGGGTGGGTGGGCACATTCTCCTGAGCCCGAGCTCTGTGTTGTCCTGCATGTTTCTTCAACATTGTTTGTGAGGCAAAATATGAGTGACATACTTTGCAAAGTCGATCAAATAAGCAGTAATCATATGGTTGTACTTTGAAAGCTCCTGTTGATCTCGGCATAATTTCATCAAATTTGAGAGTTTGTGCTACAAACAAGGAAGGAAATTTATGAGAATCTGCATCTGCTCTTTCTTAAGCTTTGAGTCCATCATTTGTTTGGTTGATTGGGATTGGAGGAGGGAAGAATCTTGAAGGTAAAACGTTAAAATATGAGCTTCGTGCTCTGTCGCAACATTTCATGTCCTGATATTTAATAACAATTTGAGTGAAATATTGGCTGGTGCGAACATGATTGTCAAACCATTCCTGATCCTTCGATATCAGTCCTGCTGTATCCAATTCAGATTTATGAACAACACATTCAGGAGATACGCATTTCAATGCTATTTTGACATAAAACTAATTCTAATGTTTCACAAAATTTTTGAAAATTATTTTTAAAGCTATTTAAATTCTACTAAAAAAATATAAATAAATTAGAAAAAAATACTAAAAATAATAAATGTGTGACATCACACATGGCCTGACCCCCCTCTGTCACAAAGTGTCACACTTTCTTAGACCCCCTCACCCCCCCTCGGAGCGTGACGTACTTAATGGACGGCCCCTTTACAGCTTAATTAACGGGTCGTAAAAGTGAAGAAAAAAATTCCAATATTTGCATCCACTCGAATAAGTGAGAGAGTCACCGGAAGACATATATGTGACGTATTTGATGACTAAGTTATGTTATTTTTAGAAAACTGTGACGTAAAACACGAAATTCCGAGGAACACCTTTAGCGAACCGTTCATTGTGCAGAAACGTTTTCCCGTCAATTTTCGCTGTCAGCTAAATTTTTTAACTTTTTTGTCAATAGGCTTGATCATTTCTGTGACCCCAACGCGTCATAGGCCATTCGGTCATATCTATTTTTAGGCTCTTCGTTGTCAGTAAGGTCAAACTTTCTCAAACATGGCTAGCAACAGTGTGTTTAATAGTGTTATAGTGCTATCTGAAAACGATGTTCCAGGTGCTAATTTGGACAAAAAAAATATTTCTTCTCACTCAGTTTTGCAGCCGAAAAAAGTTATTAAAATGTCGAAGACTTAAAACTTTAATAAATAAGCCGTAACATAGTATTTTAAATTATTTAAAGATGAGTGTAAGCGTTCATATTCGTAACTACGGTAAACACTAGTCCTAGCGTAGTCAATTATTAACATATATGTATTTTAATATTGTTTTCCTTGGCCCTTGCCTTATAAAAATATATGCCTTTAGTAATAAACTTACACTAAGATTATGACTTTAATTATAATTACATCATAGTATGAAAGAATAAACGTCATGGACGAACGAGCAACTAGTGAAAGTGTAAGCGGTCGTTCCGGCCGTCGCCACTAGTACTAGTGCTAACAAACGTATATTTAATATAAATTGTTTTCGTTGGTTCATATAAATTATAGATGCCTTAGTATTTATTAGTAATAAAATTACACTAAGATTATGACTTTAATTATAATTACATCATAGCATGAAAGAATAAACTTCATGGACGAACGAGCAACTAGAACTAGTTACTACTAACTTATTACTAGATAATAGAGTTAGAGCCTCAGCAGATGCAGAGTCACTAATTATAATTCATTTACATAATTCATGCTCCCAAGGACGTTCCATTTCGCATAATATAATATTACATAATATAACTATAACCATCTATTGATATTTAAATAAATAAGCATAGGCCTAAGAGTTTATTTAAGATGAGTGAAAGTGTAAGCGGTCGTTCCGGCCGTCGCCACTAGTACTAGTCACTAGTGCTAACAAACTTATATTTAATATAAATTGTTTTCGTTGGTTCATATAAATTATATATGCCTTAGTATTTATTAGTAATAAACTTACACTAAGATTATGATTTTAATTATAATTACATCATACGTTTTAGAAGTAAATAGTATTTGAATGTATAAAATTCTCGGACGAATGAGCGAATGAACTAAAAATAAAAAAAGTATAGTCTGTATATTTACATATTAATATTAAATTCACTCTCGCAAGGAAGCTCTATTTCGCATTATTATAATATATCAAATAATATGACCTTATATTTTTCTTTAAAATTCTATAAAATCAAGCTTTTGAACAAGTTTTAGATAATTTCAATGAGCGCATTCTCTCTAATAGTTATGAATAAATATTCACTACTTGACCTTACGGCACCTCAGGCGGTGACCTAGTTATAGATCGAGTCTATTATTAGACTTCCGGTAAATTATGACCAAGCCTATGTAACTTGAATAATTGTCCGAATATATATCAGCATTATAAAGATTAAGCGTGGCTTCCGTTGGGGCCCCTGAATAAATTCGTGGATTCACGCCCTGGTAGCGGCCCTGCTCAGGGCTTTATCTTATCTATCTTATCTGTTAAAGACGCTCATTCTATACAGAAGAATATTGCGTCATATGCTTATCCATGGTTTGTGTTTAGTCCTGCATTCATATTAGAGTTTTAAATGTTTATTTAAGGAATTTACAAACATTGTTTGTGTAAAGTTCATTGATTTCCCCAAAGTTTGATGCTCAAACTTCCAGTGATAACTTATTTTTTTAAATTCTGAAGTAAATTGTTTAGTTTATTTATAAGTATAATATTATTGGCACTCATTGTGTGTGTGTTACTAATCCTGACCAAACCGCTCCACCAAAAGTCTCCATGTTTTTCATTATTTGAAAGCATCAGATTACCTGGTCTTAAACTCAACTATTTTTCCAGCTAAAATTCTCATCACATTCTTTCAGATAGAAAACTATTACAAGAACGAAAAACAATAGCTCTTAAAATTTTATTATTAAAAATATGTTGTTCTCTTTGGAACTAAGTTCATATTTTACTGTCATCTTTTTATCCTACATATGATATATGCATATACAGTCGAAACCGCTTAAGTCGACGGCGTTGGGGTAGGCCTATGAAAAATGGCGTCGACATAGCCGATGATCGAGTTAAAACGAAAACCAATATGGCGGCAAAATATTAACATGTGCTTGAAATTTCTTTATGTACATGATTAATTAGTTAGCGTTAATTAGTGATGGGATGATTAATCGGAATCGTATCGGAACCCTAATATTTCTTAACTCTTTCCTAAGGTTGTAATGACCGTTCGTTTTTAAGGACCGTTTAAAATTTAAATATAATATAACCATGGTTCCCACTCGGGAAAAAGTCGGGAATTCTTAAAAATAAATTATCGGCCTTGAAAGTCGGGAAAAGTTATGACTAATCGAGATAATATATATATATACATATATATACACATGTATATATATTTATGCCGAAGTAAAGGACTTTGATTACGTCTCTATCATGTTTCGATTCCATTTAATGAAAAATAAGCTACCAGTTTATAATTGTCTGCGCATGCGCTAAAAGGTCAAAGTTTACGCTTCGCCGTGTCACAGTCGCGTTTGCAGTCGTATCAGCGAATTTAAAATACAAATCAATATGGTTATTTTAAGTTTAATGCTTTTGACGTGCAGGATATCTGTTACTTAACTGTAAGAACGTTCTCGAATTTCCTCAGTCAATCAAACTTGTAATATAAATAAAACTATTGTGGCCTTGACCGTTGATCACAGCACACTGTGGGCTGTGTGTACTGGGTTAGATCTCGGCCGGCAAATAGGTCTAAGCGATTTTTTTAAAAAAATCATTCCTTATCAGAAATGATTTCATTTCATCGTCACGCGCGTGTTAGTGTCACAGTCACGTATCTTACTGGTAACAACAACAAACTTTTAAAAGAATGATAATTTATTAATTTTTTATTTAATTATATAAAAACCACCGTCTAAGTCTATTCTCGATACAAACTACAAACCTTTATTTTCATTTCTAAAGATATTCGTTTATCTTTAAAAATAAAATGATTAATGCATCAGCAAATGAATAAAGTTTAATAATAATATAACACGCACTGCGAAATAATGACGATTCACGACCTCTAACGCGATTGTCCAGTACCTCGGGTGAATTCATACTCCATGGATACACGTCGAATTATAATTCACACACGCAAAACAACACAATAGCCGGAAGTCTCGAAGAAAAACGAGATGTCAACACTGTTTTGAACTAAAAATGACAGAGTGCATTCCTAGGTCAACCGACGAAAATCGAGCTAAGCAAGTAAAGTTGCAAATTTGGATCTCTTTTGTGCTCGAGTTACTAGGTTTCGGCGACTTAAAAAAATCGAACTAGCCGATGAAAAAATGCTAAGACAAAGAGAGAATTTGGCGGTTCCAATAAAAAACGTCGACATAATAGGGTGGTCGAGCTAACCGAGCTCGAGGTAAGTGGGTTCGACTGTAATATGTATATGATAAATGATTTCTTTAATTATTTGGGCCTTTTATTAATTATTAACATTTTTTAAAATACATTATATTTTATTTGCATTTGTGACCTTTTACTCTCCTGAATATAAAGTAATTGTCTGTATATTGAAACGATTCATTGCAATGGTTTGATGTAATCAAAAAGAATATTAAATAATGTACTTTGAATGATCAACTCAGCATTTATTATTTAACACTTAGTTATTTGTTTGAGTTACTGTCACTGCTATTTATGGCAAGCTGAACAAACTGACGAGTCATCTTGCAGATAGTACAACAAAATATTGGAGGCCTATTAACAATTTAATCAAATTCTACCTCATTATCAAAACATTTTAGATGTGTTATTTAGCCCAAAGACTATAAACTTATTATGCTGAGTTTTCTATGTTAAAGTCTGATAGGATATTCAGCAATTGAAAATGAACACAAAGTATTATGAGAAATTTAGATTTTGTCACACATGACAGCTCCCAAATTAACTACCATTTTCATAAATTCAATTGATAACCATATCTACTTAAGACTAGATGTTTCTTTTTGTCTAGCAAGTTGCCACAGGGCAACTCTTAAAATGTATGTAACATAAACAACACACCTTAGATTTCATATTTGAGACTACAGCAGTCTCTTGAGATGAAAACTTATTAAAGTAAAACTCACATTTAAAGTGAGCAGAAATGTTTTTTTTCAACATAAAATATTGTCAATAAGAGTGAATCTCATATCAAATTTCTAATCTTCATTGCAGAACCAGCAATTTAGACAAATGAATTATATTTCAGCACCCATAAATATTTGCACTAATAAGAAAATGAATAAAAAAATTTGCGGCGCCCTCTGAAATTCTCCTGCCCCCCCCCCACGCAGACAAACCTAAACCCGCCACTGGGCCTACTGTATGCGTTTTAATGACACTGAACAGGAACAATAACAAATACGTGTGGTTTAAAAATAATGAAAAAAAAATCAAATTAAATTAATATTAATTGTTACTCGGAAAATGATTTACTACTGTTTTCCCGGGAGAACATTAACATGGTCTTGGCTTGCATCATAAGGCATAAATAAAAAAATTAAGTATAATAAATAAGTAAGGATCCCATCTGCCCATCTATCTTCAGTATTCTTCAGCTGACTTCACCGTCCCCCAAAAACACACACACACACAAACCGAAATAAAATACACGTATAAATGAAATTTAATGCTTGTGGGGAAATATGTAGATATTCTTAGCTTTCAAATTTTGAAATTATAGACATGACATGATAATAATGATATTTTAACAATGAAGTGTGACATAATGATAATGCTAACTTCATTGACTATTTTTCGTTGTGCTATTTAAGGCAAATTTCTATTAATAACTTTGCTCAACCAATTATAAAATGAGAAGTTGATCATGTGACCTTTTTGAACCAATACAAATATCAGTAACCTACAGCTAGGGAAATTCCCTAAACATCGAATCCTGAATTAATTTCCCTGACATTAGAAGACGTTTAAGTTTAGGCATTGCTTCCTGCCTTATTTTCTTATTAATTAATATTAATATATCTATTATAAAAAAAGTAGAAGTTAACAATATCTATACGTTTTTAGTAACGTATTACAAGAAAAGGTAACAGTAACACGTATTATATTTCTATTTTAATTTACTACTTAATTAATAGTAAACTATTACTTATTTAGGAATAAGTGATTATAAGTATAGTATAAGTAATAAGTAGTAATAGGTGATAAGTATAAAGAAAAAAAACAACAAAACATCCCAAAAACTCCTTACTCTATAGTCTAAAGTAATTTGTCAAAATTTAGCCTTTAACTTTAATTAATATTTTTGGTATCTGTTTACACTCAGGACACCAGAAGCGATTTATCTAGTAATCTCTGACTCTGGTTTGATACTTAAACTTAAAGTTTAAGATTTTATTTGAATTAATGAAAGTGAATTCTTAGAGTTAGAATTTAGTTAAGACGTCCTCCCACTCCTACTGGAACTTGTACTTATTCCAGTTTCAGATAAGATTGGCCAAGGCCCAGACTCGGGCACATCGGCCTATATTTTAAATTTTATTAAAAATATAGACAAGTATTTTAATTAACCTAAATTATTTGAAAGTAGCCCAAGTAAGTACTACCTAAGCCTAAGGCCTAAGCACTGTCAGTAAGTTCCGACCAAGTAAAATGTCTGAAAAGACTTTAAAGTTTAAACTTAAAATCTGATAACTGATAAGGATTAGTATCAGCCTATTAGACATTAGTTATTAGTACTTGAAACTCAAACTGATTTATTATTTTTTTTTATCCAGCTAGACATTTAATTTTCATTTCATAAAATCACTATCAATGTTACCTTCTAATTAAATACTTAATTTTAGGGCTGCGGAAATAAATGAATGATTAATGTCACGATTAATTGTTAAAATTTTTTAACGATTAAATTATTTTTTAACGATTAATCAACCCATTACTTACAAATTATTAGAAGTCAAAAACTAAAAAAAAATTAATATAAAAAAAGGGCTAGATAAATAATACAAAATTTCCTGACTATTACACGAACATTTTGGTTTTAAACTATAGACTGATGGGAATTTTCAAAATGTTGATAAAGTTTATTGTATCCATTGTGAGAAATCGTTTGCCTACCATGTTTCTAACACTAGCCTACTTATCAAACCAAATGAAAAGTTTATTAAGCTAATGGCAGTAATGGAGTCTGACTAGAGACTAGAAAATGACGCCAGCTCTTTTGATGAATTAATGCGTTACAAAATTCCTGAATCCATTAACCCACTACAATGGTGGAAATTTAATTAACACCGATATCTGATAATGATAATATCATTCCTTGCCAAAACCGTTTTGTGCATACCAGTTACCTCACTTCTATGTGCATGATTGTTCAGCTCGTCTGGTTATATTGTCTATTAGACCCGCTCATCACTTGAACCAAATAATGTCAACACACTTGTCTTTTTGCGTTGTTGGTAAATAGATCTAATATATAAAGGAGACATTCCAGTGTTATTTAGATTTTCAACAAGAACATTTAAAGTGTTACTTATGACATCATAAATTTAATTTTTTGCTTGAATCGAAATTAAGGATTAATTAATTGTTAATTTTTCAAATGTTAACGATTAAAGATAAATTAATTGTTAACAGCAGGCCCGGATTTAAGAGACCCAGGGCCCCTAGGCACTTTTTACTTTTGGGCCCCCCCAACCATCTCGAAGCAATTTTGGAAATTTAGCAAATTAAATGCGGCAGTACAGAACATATAATTTGTTTTGACTTTAGTGACTTTAATAAACATCAAAATAATATTCGTCTTAAGAGACATATCTCACAATGAAAGAAAATTTATCTACATGAGAAATGTCCGGTGTAGAGTTCACAGAAATAGAGAAATAATTTGCTTTTTTATTTATTATCCCAGTGACGATTGTATTGTAATTATTTCTTTTTTTTCCTTTTCTGCCATGATATTAACCATTTCATATCATATTTTTGACGAAAGATATGATGTTGTGCCACTTCCTTTGTTACCGTGGCGTTTTATGTGTAAGTCCAGAAAAGGATCAAACTCAGCCAAAACTTCTATGGTCATAACATAGTTCCCACTGTTTTTAAAAAAAATACCTAATCAGAAAGTGAGCTCACAACAGCCACAATGCGCCTCAAAACCTATTCCGTGGCTCCCTGGCTTCCTATTCCCCGATCTAACATTTTCCCTGTCACTATATTGGTGACCAAAGGTATGCAGGTGAAATTGTAGAAGGCCGTCTAGTTAAATGCATTAAAACCTTTGGCAGGTCCCCATAAACTACCTGTGACATCTCCCTGGCCTCTGGTCAAGTCAGTCGACATTAAAAAATTGTTCTCCCGGTTCCTGTCAATTATCTGTAATCTGAAACCCAAATCCCGGCTGGGGGGTGTCTTGTCCTGTGTGTGGTATGGGGAGGGGGGAAGTCGGGGTCGTGCCGTTTTTTTACTGGTAGTGCAAGCTGTCACACCCACCCTACGCCTTCTCCACAATATCGAACAGCAGCTCAGAACGCGGCTTACAATGACAAACCAACACAAACGAACCCCGTGCACTTGACTACTGGGCAGTGTATGCAAAATGTAGTAAAAATATTTATTATACTATTATTTTCGATAAAACTTTTTGATAATGAAGCCAAGCTTTTGGGCTTATGGCTTATGTTAAGATTCCACCACCGGGCCCCCTCGGCTGGCTGGGGCCCTAGGCCCGGGCCTTGTGGGCCTAGGCGGAAATCCGGCCCTGGTTAACAGCCCTACTTAATTTAGTACTTAATTATTATTAATAATAATACTTCACTACTTAGACTTGGACTAAATTGAATAACTAAAATAAAAAACTTGATTCTTGAATTTCTTGATTTATCGAATAAACTTATTAAATTTAAAAATAAATTATTTCTTTCTCTAGACTCTAGGCCTAGTTTTAAATAAATCTTATCTTAGTTTTTACTTACTTAGTACATGTACTTAGTTACTTAGTTTAGTTCTTAAGACTTTTAAATGACACAATTATTTCAGTTAATTTTAAAATGTAAAGATAAAGATGGCTGCTTTAACTTTACTTCCCTTATGACTTTGAAACAAGTTAGTTTAAGTTTAGTTAGGCTTGGACCTCCTGCCTACCGCTACCTAAGACCTAAGTAACATCTTTGTCTTGAGAAATCAATTGTGATTTAAACACTTAAAATTAATTTTTTTAAAAGAAGAACATGTCAAAGTCAATGTCCATAAACTAGTTCAGTTTGAGTCAATCAATTTCAATAATTTTAACTACATAATGTGACATGAATATATGATGATTGTCATGATAAACAAAACATATTTTCTTTTTGTTTTCAACAGAATTAACTTCTAGAGGCTGGATGTCAAAGGAAAAGAAAATTTCATTAATTTTAATGGAAAAGAAAGACTGAGTTTGTGGAAAAAGGAATTGGTTAGCAAAACAAATGTCTTTAAAAAAAATGAAATATTCTGCCAGTAGTTTTAAAAATGACCAATTTGATCCCCTGTAATTAAAGATGACCAATCTGATCCCCTGTAATTAAAGATGACCAATCTGATCCCCTGTAATTAAAGATGACCAATCTGATCCCCTGTAATTAAAGATGACCAATCTGATCCCCTGTAATTAAAGATGACCAATCTGATCCCCTGTAATTAAAGATGACCAATTTGATCCCCTGTAATTAGAGATGACCAATCTGATCCCCTGTAATTAAAGATGACCAATTTGATCCCCTGTAATTAAAGATAACCAATTTGATCCCCTGTAATTGGAGATGACCAATCTGATCCCCAGTAATTAGAGATGACCAATCTGATCCCCAGTAATTAAAGATGACCAATTTGATCCCCTGTAATTAGAGATGACCAATTTGATCCCCTGTAATTAAAGATGACCAATCTGATCCCCTGTAATTAGAGATGACCAATTTGATCCCCTGTAATTAAAGATGACCAATTTGATCCCCTGTAATTAAAGATGACCAATCTCATCCCCTGTAATTAGAGATGACCAATTTGATCCCCTGTACTTAAAGATGACCAATTTGATCCCCTGTAATTAAAGATGACCAATTTGATCCCCTGTAATTAAAGATGACCAATCTGATCCCCTGTAATTAGAGATGACCAATTTGATCCCCTGTAATTAAAGATGACCAATCTGATCCCCTGTAATTAAAGATGACCAATCTGATCCCCTGTAATTAGAGATGACAAATTTGATCCCCTGTAATTAAAGATGACCAATCTGATCCCCTGTAATTAGAGATGACCAATTTGATCCCCTGTAATTAAAGATGACCAATCTGATCCCTGTAATTAAAGATGACCAATCTGATCCCCTGTAATTAGAGATGACCAATTTGATCCCCTGTAATTAAAGATGACCAATCTGATCCCCTGTAATTAAAGATGACCAATTTGATCCCCTGTAATTAGAGATGACCAATCTGATCCCCTGTAATTAGAGATGACCAATTTGATCCCCTGTAATTAAAGATGACCAATCTGATCCCCTGTAATTAGAGATGACCAATTTGATCCCCTGTAATTAAAGATGACCAATCTGATCCCTGTAATTAAAGATGACCAATCTGATCCCCTTTAATTAGAGATGACCAATTTGAACCCCTGTAATTAAAGATGACCAATCTGATCCCCTGTAATTAAAGATGACTAATTTGATCCCCTGTAATTAGAGATGACCAATCTGATCCCCTGTAATTAGAGATGACCAATTTGATCCCCTGTAATTAAAGATGACCAATCTGATCCCCTGTAATTAAAGATGACCAATTTGATCCCCTGTAATTAGAGATGACCAATCTGATCCCCTGTAATTAGAGATGACCAATTTGATCCCCTGTAATTAGAGATGACCAATTTGATCCCCAGTAATTAAAGATGACCAATCTGATCCCCTGTAATTAAAGATGACCAATCTGTACCCCTGTAATTAAAGATGACCGCAGCCAAAGAGTGGGCACACACAAACACTGTCACAGTCAAAGAGTGGGCACACACAAACACTGTCACAGTCAAAGAGTGGGCACACACAAACACTGTCACAGTCAAAGAGTGGGCACACACAAACACTGTCACAGTCAAAGAGTGGGCACACACAAACACTGTCACAGTCAAAGAGTGGGCACACACAAACACTGTCACAGCCAAAGAGTGGACACACACAAACACTGTCACAGTCAAAGAATGGATACACACAAACACTGTCACAGTCAAAGAGTGGACACACACAAACACTGTCACAGCCAAAGAGTGGGCACATACAAACACTGTCACAGTCAAAGAGTGGGCACATACAAACACTGTCACAGTCAAAGAGTGGACACACACAAACACTGTCACAGCCAAAGAGTGGGCACATACAAACACTGTCACAGTCAAAGAGTGGGCACATACAAACACTGTCACAGTCAAAGAGTGGGCACATACAAACACTGTCACAGTTAAACACTTACAAAACAACTTGACAAAATCCTGTGTCCACATTCAGAAACATTCAATCTTATCACTATTATGTACAATTGTCAAGCCATGGATGTTTGAATGAGTTTTAACATTTCAAGTTTCTAGCTGAATGAGTTTTAACATTTCAAGTTTCTAGCTGAATTAGTTTTAACATTTCAAGTTTCTAGCTGAATTAGTTTTAACATTTCAAGTTCTTTTCATTCTACAGCCCATAATGAGCTCCTATGGAAGCTCCTCCAATGACTCGGATGTTTTAAATGAAAGCAACTTGCCAGTAGCTCTGCGCTCTGAACATTTAATTAATCCTGTCTACGTCTCAACAATCCCTCCCTCCAATGGACCAATCAAAAATGTGCCTGGAGGTAGTTATACTAATGGTATGTTATTTATCAGCAATCCCTCCCTCCAATGGACCAATCAAAAATGTGCCTGGAGGTAGTTATACTAATGGTATGTTATTTATCAACAATCCCTCCCTCCAATGGACCAATCAAAAATGTGCCTGGAGGTAGTTATACTAATGGTATGTTATTTATCAGCAATCCCTCCCTCCAATGGACCAATCAAAAAATGTGCCTGGAGGTAGTTATACTAATGGTATGTTATTTATCAGCAATCCCTCCCTCCAATGGACCAATCAAAAATGTGCCTGGAGGTAGTTATACTAATGGTATGTTATTTATCAGCAATCCCTCCCTCCAATGGACCAATCAAAAATGTGCCTGGAGGTAGTTATACTAATGGTATGTTATTTATCAGCAATCCCGTCCCTCCAATGGACCAATCAAAAATGTGCCTGGAGGTAGTTACACTAATGGTATGTTATTTAAGAAAAGTTTGAAGAATTTTTTATTTTTATAAAGTATTTGAGCATGCTAGTCTAGCATGGATAGTGTTAGTGATAATCAATGCTATAGAATAAAGCATTCATATTTACACATACACAAACTTTGAACACATTAAAAAAATTCTGCAGTTGCTTATCTACTTGAATGTTTGTTTTTTCTAGTCTCAGTTCAAGTAGCTAAACCTTATGTTACAATGTTTGTTTTTTCTAGCTCAGTTCAAGTAGCTAAACCTTATGTACAATTGTTTGTTTTTTCTAGGCTCAGTTCAAGTAGCTGAACCTTATGTTACAATTGTTGAGCAACCCCAACAAAGAGGATTTCGGTTTCGCTATGAATGTGAGGGGCCGAGTCATGGAGGTCTACAGGGGACAAAGAGTGAGAGAAGTCGAAAGTCTTATCCATCTATCAAAGTTAGTTCTTACGTAGAGTCTTTTTTTATATGATTGAGAGAAGTCGTATCCATCTATCAAAGTTAATATGTGTCTGTCTATATTGAAATGTGTGTCTGTCTATATAGAAATATGTGTCTGTCTATATAGAAATACGTGTCTGTCAATATAGAAATATGTGTCTGTCTATATAGAAATATTTGTCTATATAGAAATATGTGTGTCTATATAGAAATATGTGTCTGTCTATATAGAAATATGTGTCTGTCAATACAGAAATAAGTGTCTGTAATATAGAAATATGTGTCGGTCTATATAGAAATATGTGTCTATATAGAAATATGTGTCTGTCTATATAGAAATATGTGTCTGTCTATATAGAAATACAGGTCTGTCTATATAGAAATATGTGTCTGTCTATATAGAAATACATGTCTTTCTGAGAATAAATTAAAATTAAAATAAATGTATGTGTTTTTCTTGATTATGATATCACAGTTAAATTTTCACAACATTTGTGAATAATATTTTGACAATGTTTGAATATCACATTTGTGAATAATATTTTGACAATGTTTGAATATCACATTTGTGAATAATCTTTCGACAAGTTTTTTTAAAATCAATAATTTTTTTTGGACTTTAGATTGAGAATTATACAGGAGCAGCTCGGGTTGTTGTAAGTTTGGTTACAGATGAAAAAACACCTCGATCTCACGCTCACAAACTTGTAGGAACTAACTGCCAGAATGGACTTTGTACTGTCGAACTGAAGTCAAATGTTGATGTCATTAGGTTGGTATAACTTTATACTACTTGTTGTCATTAGGTGGGTATAACTTTATACTACTTGTTGTCATTAGGTGGGTATAACTTTATACTACTTGTTGTCATTAGGTGGGTATAACTTTATACTACTTGTTGTCATTAGGTGGGTATAACTTTATACTACTTGTTAGTCATTAGGTGGGTATAAGTTTATACTACTTGTTGTCATTAGGTGGGCATAAAGTTAATACTACTTGTCATTAGGTGGGCATAACTTTATACTACTTGTTGTCATTAGGTGGGCATAAGTTAATACTACTTGTCATTAGGTGGGCATAAGTTAATACTACTTGTCATTAGGTGGGCATAACTTTATACTACTTGTGATGTCATTAGGTGGGCATAACTTTATACTACTTGTTGTCATTAGGTGGGCATAACTTTATACTACTTGTCATTAGGTGGGTATAAGTTAATACTACTTGTCATTAGGTGGGCATAACTTTATACTACTTGTTGATGTCATTAGGTGGGCATAAGTTAATACTACTTGTCATTAGGTGGGCATAAGTTTATACTACTTGTCATTAGGTGGGTATAACTTTATACTACTTGTTGATGTCATTAGGTGGGCATAAGTTTATACTACTTGTCATTAGGTGGGCATAAGTTTATACTACTTGTTGATGTCATTAGGTGGGCATTAGTTTATACTACTTGTCATTAGTTGGGCATAACTTAATACTACTTGTTGATGTCATTAGGTGGGCATTAGTTTATACTACTTGTCATTAGTTGGGCATAACTTAATACTACTTGTTGAATAAAGAACTAAAATTATTGAATTAAGACGGTTGAGAAAATAATTTAATTTATATTCTGTTTGAAGTGTTTGTTCAATTACTCATTGATTTAATGATATTTATTTCTGATTCTGATAAGAGTTTACATATACATGTACATATACATGTACGTTGTTTCATTTTAAAAAATCCTAAATAAGCCTCAAATGTTTTCTTTTTGGGGCTATTTTAAAACTTTTAAATTTCCATTTATTACTTTAATCTTAATTTTATAACAGAACACATGACTGCAGCAGAAAAAATAAATTAAATTCAAGTAAAATAAAAATGTCATTTTTCAAATTTAAATACATGTGCAGAGAAGAAGTTAATTTCCAAAATAAGTTTCAAATTTATTTTCCTTTGTCGCCAGCTTCCCAAACCTTTGTATCCTCCATGTGACCAGGCGGCGACTGGTTGACGTTCTGACAGAAAGAAACACAGATTCTATCAAGCTCAATAAGAAATTAAAAGCAAACAATATGAACTTTGAACCACCTATTACAGGTTTGTTTCTTGAAATGAAAGAAATTCATTTTTTTGTTTATTATTACTAATGATCAGAATAGTCTCAGCTATTTGAATGTAACATTATTCATGGAATTATTCGTGGAATTATTCGTGGAATTATGGAAGTTGAAAAGAAACAAATCTAAATTTTAAAAAACCCGTAAAAAAAAACAAGTTTTTTACTATAAATCCTTTATATACAAGACATAACCAAAAGAATGTTCATTATAATACACATCGCAAGACAATCCAAAAATACAAAATTTTATTTATGTCTCGTAAATTTTTTTTAATATAATGCGCAGCAATCTGGAATATGTTTTTAAAAAGTATTCTCAATAAAATAAGCATGAAAGGTTGTTCAATATAATATGCACCACGACACTATAGCAAAAAAAATTAACATGTTACATAGAGATAAATAAAGATAATCTAAAAATTCAATAATTTAATTACAGTACATTCGATCGATCTGAAATTTTGATACATCATTTTTATCATCGGCACGAGTCTGCCTGCAAAATTTCAGCTCAATAGCTTATGAGGAAGTGGGTTAAAAATCGATCCAAAGTTTTTTCAGCAAACAATCAACCAGACACCACAAGTTAAGATAAAGGATTTAAAAATGGTGTTTGAAATCAGTAAAGACAGACCAGATAATGGCAACAGTGGAGACAGACCAGATAATGGCAACAGTGGATACTTTTATTTTAACATCATTTGTGTTCTGTCAATTCCTTAAAAATATAAATAAATTGACCCTTTTCTTTTTGTTTTATTAGAAGAAGATCTGAAGACAGCCAGAATGCAGGCAGAGGAACAATCCAAAACTATGCAGCTCAATGTTGTGCGATTATGTTTCCAAGTTTTTCTCCGCAATCCTGACGGAACGTTTAGTAAAATGTTAAACCCTGTGGTATCCCAAGCAATATACGATAGCAGTAGGTTTTAAGTTAATATATGATAGCAGTAGGTTTTAATTTAAAATACGATAGCAGTAGGTTTTAAGTTAATATATGATAGCAGTAGGTTTTAATTTAAAATACGATAGCAGTAGGTTTTAAGTTAATATATGATAGCAGTAGGTTTTAAGTTAATATATGATAGCAGTAGGTTTTATTCGATAGCAGTAGGTTTTATATGATAGCAGTAGGTTTTATATGATAGCAGTAGGTTTTATATGATAGCAGTAAGTTTTAAGTTAATATATGATAGCAGTAGGTTTTAAGTTAATATACGATAGCAGTAGGTTTTAAGTTAATATATGATAGCAGTAGGTTTTAAGTTAATTTGATGGTAGCAGTAGGTTTTGAGTTAATATATGATAGCAGTAGGTTTTAAGTTAATTTGATGATAGCAGTAGGTTTTGAGTTTATATATTATTATAATAGTAGTAGGTTCTTGTGATGTTGTATCTTTCTTGCGTTGAAATTTTAATGATGCTGTAATTAAGTCAACACTTAATATAATATTTTGTTATTAAAACTTATGATGTGCAGTTTTAAAAAAAAATGCTTGTTGGAAATCTACTGCAAATAGTAAAAGAATGAATATAATGTTTTAAAAATAAAGAGTCCTAGAGTTATCCCTTGATAACCTGGTATAAATCAAGTGCTAGAGTTATCCCTTGATAACCTGGTATAAATGAAGTGCTAGAGTTATCCCTTGATAACCTGGTATAAATGAAGTGCTAGAGTTATCCCTTGATAACCTGGTATAAATGAAGTGCTAGAGTTATCCCTTGATAACCTGGTATAAATGAAGTGCTAGAGTTATCCCTTGATAACCTGGTATAAATGAAGTGCTAGAGTTATCCCTTGATAACCTGGTATAAATGAAGTGCTAGAGTTATCCCTTGATAACCTGGTATAAATGAAGTGCTAGAGTTATCCCTTGATAACCTGGTATAAATGAAGTGCTAGAGTTATCCCTTGATAACCTGGTATAAATGAAGTGCTAGAGTTATCCCTTGATAACCTGGTATAAATGAAGTGCTAGAGTTATCCCTTGATAACCTGGTATAAATGAAGTGCTAGAGTTATCCCTTGATAACCTGGTATAAATCAAGTGCTAGAGTTATCCCTTGATAACCTGGTATAAATCAAGTGCTAGAGTTATCCCCAACAGCATTTGTTTATTTGATGGGAATTTGATTGAAATGTCTTCTGCTCTGCTGTACAGAATCTCCCGGGGCGTCTGCTCTAAAGATTTGTCGCATGGATAAATATGGCGGATGTTGTTCTGGCAATGAAGAGGTTTTTCTACTGTGTGAGAAGGTGCAAAAAGGTAAATTATTGTTTTTTGACGACAAAATAAGATAGAGGATTAATATAGACATAATGCCTTGGTGTTGTGGTATGTTGTATTCTTGGTGTTGTGGTATGTTGTATACTTGGTGTTGTGATATGTTGTATTCTTGGTGTTGTGGTATGTTGTATTCTTGGTGTTGTGGTATGTTGTATTCTTGGTGTTGTGGTATGTTGTATTCTTGGTGTTGTGGTATGTTGTATTCTTGGTGTTGTGGTATGTTGTATTCTTGGTGTTGTGGTATGTTGTATTCTTGGTGTTGTGGTATGTTATATTCTTGGTGTTGTGGTATGTTGTATTCTTGGTGTTGTGGTATGTTGTATTCTTGGTGTTGCGGTATGTTGTATTCTTGGTGTTGTGGTATGTTGTATTCTTGGTGTTGTGATATGTTGTATTCTTGGTGTTGTGGTATGTTGTATTCTTGGTGTTGTGGTATGTTGTTCTGGTAATTTATGGTGGTATGCTGGTGTTGTGATATGGTGTATTCTTGGTGTTGTGATATGATGTATTCTTGGTGTTGTGGTATGTTGTATTCTTGGTGTTGTGGTATGATGTATTCTTGGTGTTGTGATATGTTGTATTCTTGGTGTTGTGGTATGTTGTATTCTTGGTGTTGTGATATGATGTATTCTTGGTGTTGTGGTATGTTGTATTCTTGGTGTTGTGGTATGATGTATTCTTGGTGTTGTGATATGATGTATTCTTGGTGTTGAGGTATGTTGTATTCTTGGTGTTGTGGTATGATGTATTCTTGGTGTTGTGATATGATGTATTCTTGGTGTTGTGGTATGTTGTATTCTTGGTGTTGTGGTATGTTGTATTCTTGGTGTTGTCATATGTTGTATTCTTGGTGTTGTGATATGTTGTATTCTTGGTGTTGTGGTATGTTGTATTCTTGGTGTTGTGGTATGTTGTTCTGGTAATTTATGGTGGTATGCTGGTGTTGTGATATGTTGTATTCTTGGTGTTGTGATATGATGTATTCTTGGTGTTGTGGTATGTTGTATTCTTGGTGTTGTGGTATGTTGTATTCTTGGTGTTGTGATATGTATGTATTCTTGGTGTTGTGGTATGTTGTATTCTTGGTGTTGTGGTATGATGTATTCTTGGTGTTGTGGTATGTTGTATTCTTGGTGTTGTGGTATGTTGTATTCTTGGTGTTGTGATATGATGTATTCTTGGTGTTGTGGTATGTTGTATTCTTGGTGTTGTGGTATGATGTATTCTTGGTGTTGTGATATGATGTATTCTTGGTGTTGAGGTATGTTGTATTCTTGGTGTTGTGGTATGATGTATTCTTGGTGTTGTGATATGATGTATTCTTGGTGTTGTGGTATGTTGTATTCTTGGTGTTGTGGTATGTTGTATTCTTGGTGTTGTCATATGTTGTATTCTGGTGTGTAGTTGTACTTGGTGTTGTGGTATGTTGTTCTGGTAATTTATGGTGGTATGCTGGTGTTGTGATATGTTGTATTCTTGGTGTTGTGATATGATGCATTCTTGGTGTTGTGGTATGTTGTATTCTTGGTGTTGTGGTATGTTGTATTCTTGGTGTTGTCATATGTTGTATTCTTGGTGTTGTCATATGTTGTATTCTTGGTGTTGTGGTAGGTTGTATTCTTGGTGTTGTGGTATGTTGTATTCTTGGTGTTGTGGTATGTTGTATTCTTGGTGTTGTGGTATGTTGTATTCTTGGTGTTGTGGTATGTTGTATTCTTGGTGTTGTGGTATGATGTATTCTTGGTGTTGTGGTATGTTGTATACTTGGTGTTGTGATATGTTGTATTCTTGGTGTTGTGGTATGTTGTATTCTTGGTGTTGTGGTATGTTGTATACTTGGTGTTGTGATATGTTGTATTCTTGGTGTTGTGGTATGTTGTATTCTTGGTGTTGTGGTATGTTGTATTCTTGGTGATGTGGTATGATGTATTCTTGGTGTTGTGGTATGTTGTATTCTTGGTGTTGTGGTATGTTGTATTCTTGGTGTTGAAAGGTTTAATTAATCCCTCTGTATTTGATATGTTGAGTTAAATCATACATCTATTATTTATATGACACCATTTATCTGACACCATCTATCTAACACCATCTATCTGACACCATTTGTCTGACACCATTTATCTGACACCATTTGTCTGACACCATTTATCTGACACCATCTATCTGATACCATCTATCTGTGACAAAATTTATATGACACCATTCATTTGACACCATCTATCTGTCATCATCTTACATCATCTATCTGACACCATCTATCTGACACCATTTATCTAACATCATCTTACACCATCTATTTGACACCACTTATCTTATAATCCACTTTGTTGTGTCTCAGATGACATCTATCTGCCACCACTTATCTTATAATCCACTTTGTTGTGTCTCAGATGACATTCAAGTGAGGTTTGTGGAACAGAATCCTGATGGCAGTGTTAAATGGGAGGCTTATGGGAACTTTGGGCCTCTTGACGTACATAGACAGGTGAGTGTCTTAGACAGGTTGCTACATAGACAGGTGAGTTTTATAGACAGGTGAGTTTTATAGACAGGGGGGTGTCATAGACAGGTGGGCTACATAGGCTGGTGAGTGTCATAGACAGGTGGGTGTCATAGACAGGTGGGCTACATAGACCAATGAGTGTCATAGACAGGTGGGTGTCATAGACAGGTGGATGTCATAGACCGGTGAGTGTCATAGACAGGTGGGCTACATAGACAGGTGAGTTTCATAGACAGGTGGGTGTCATAGACAGGTGGGCTACATAGACAGGTGAGTTTCATAGACAGGTGGGTGTCATAGACCGGTGAGTGTCATAGACAGGTGGTTGTCATAGGCAGGTGGGCTAAATAGACCAGTGACTGTCATAGACAGGTGGGTGTCATAGACAGGTGGGCGACATAGACAGGTGAGTGTCTTAGACAGGTGGGTGTCATAGACAGGTGGGCTACATAGACCGGTGAGTGTCATAGACAGGTGGGTGTCATAGACAGGTGGGCTACATAGACCAATGAGTGTCATAGACAGGTGGGTGTCATAGACAGGTGGGTGTCATAGACAGGTGGGTGTCATAGACCGGTGAGTGTCATAGACAGGTGGTTGTCATAGACAGGTGCGCTAAATAGACCAGTGAGTGTCATAGACAGGTGGGTGTTATAGACAGGTGGGCTACATAGACCGGTGAGTGTCAAAGACAGGTGGGTGTCATAGACAGGTGGGCGACATAGACAGCTGAGTCTTAGATAGGTGGGTGTCATAGACAGGTGGGCTACATAGACCGGTGAGTGTCATAGACAGGTGGGTGT
Organism: Ampullaceana balthica; assembly: GCA_944989445.1. NCBI lineage: Eukaryota > Metazoa > Mollusca > Gastropoda > Lymnaeidae > Ampullaceana > Ampullaceana balthica. The sequence continues at coordinate 816,714 of CALYLW010000772.1, read as the reverse complement.
TATAGACAGGTGTGCGACATAGACAGCTGAGTGTCTTAGATAGGTGGGTGTCATAGACAGGTGGGCTACATAGACCGGTGAGTGTCATAGACAGGTGGGTGTCATAGACAGGTGGGCTACATAGACAAGTGAGTTTCATAGACAGGTGGGCTACATAGACAGGTGAGTGTCATAGACAGGGGGGCTACATAGCCAGGTGAGTGTCAGGGGTCATAAAGGTGAAATTACAGGTAGGTGGGCTGCATAAGATGATTGAATATCATCAGTTATTACAGATGACCTACATAGATTGCGGGTAATTAAATGACCTACATAGATTGTGGGTAATTAGAAGACCTACATAGATTGCGGGTAATTAGACAAACTACATAGAATGTGGGTAATTAGATGACCTAAATAGATTGTGGGTAATAAGTTGACCTAAATAGATTGTGGGTAATAAGTTGACCTACATAGATTGTGGGTAATTAGAAGACCTACATAGATTGCGGGTAATTAGACAAACTACATAGATTGTGGGTAATTAGATGACCTAAATAGATTGTGGGTAATTAGATGACCTACATAGATTGTGGGTAATTAGATGACCTACATAGATTGTGTGTAATTAGATGACCTACATAGATTGTGGGTAATTAGATGACCTACATAGATTGTGGGTAATTAGATGACCTACATAGATTGTGGGTAATTAGAATAGTAAATAATATAAAAGACATTTCTTTAATTTAATATACACTGGCCTATTAAACTCTTTAAAAATGATGATTTGTTTCAGTATGCTATAGTTTTTAAAACACCAGCCTACTGGAATACAAACATAGACAAGGCTGTCAATGTTCTCATCATGCTGCAACGGAAATCAGACCAGGAAGTCAGTGAACCCAAGGCCTTCACCTACTTCCCACAGAACAGAGGTACAATAACTTGTCATCTAAGTCTTTCTAAACTTTCTAAAACAATAACTTGTCATCTAAGTCTTTCTAAACTTTCTAAAACAATAACTTGTCATCTAAGTCTTTCTAAAACACATTCTAAATATGTCAAAATACAGTCGGACCTCGCTAAGTCAAACTTCCCTAAGTTGAAAACCTCCCTATATTGAATTAATTGTTAGGTCCTGGCCAATTCCATAAGACTAATATATTTTAGATCTCCTTAACTCAAAGATTTTTGGCTTTCAACCTCTCTTAGTCGAATTTTCCAAGGCGTTTGGGTTATTATTCTGGGGAGACATTTCAGAACACGTGTTCCGTAGAGCCACATAACCGTATATTTTGAGACCAAAATGACCTAGACACGAAATAGACATGGCTGGAAGAAGGGTAACTATTTTAATCCGCGTCCCTTTGCTGCATGCAGTGACTCTTGTTAAAAAGAAAAATCTTACTCCCCCATCTCACTGTGGAGGGAGTAAAGTGGGGGAGAGGGGGTTTCTCAGTGTTATAGGTATGTCAAAGAATGTTGGCTACCTTTCGTATGAAACATCAGACACCGCCTCTCTTTCATGTCAAGCCTACTCACAGGGATGGCTGCTTCCCCCCCCCCACCCTCCTTCATTCAATATCAACATTGTCCTTAATTGATCTGCACCTATTAGGCCATTTTCCCTAACTCGAAAACTCCCTAAGTCAATTTTTGTTTGAGTCCCTTTGAGTTGGACTTAAAGAGGTTCCACTGTATTTACATCTGTCAAGTTTTAGAGTTTGTTTTTATTTGTAACAAAAATGTATTGTTATAATACCAGAAAAGTGGATTCTAAAACAGTTATGAAAATAAAAACAATAAAAGGCACAAATTACAACATGAAGTTAAAAGGTTTTCTTTTTGGTCATAACATTAATTTCTTTTATTTATATGTTGACACTTTGTGAATATGATAACAAACAACTTTACAACCGATTCATGGAGGTACATAATATTGTTCATTTTTGTTTTCCAAGTTTTGTCTGTGATATTTCTGGGATCAGTTCTAAAGGCTTGTTTTCTTCAATCTGGAACATTTGACTTTAACAATGGTCTGATCATAATACTTATTTCAACAATTTTCTGTAGCTGTCTTTTTTAAACGTGTCATTGTCCTGCCAGATAAAGACAACATTGCCAGCAAGAAGAGAAAACGTATTCCCTTGGATGGCTACGATACAAGTGGAGACGGAGGGATGGGGGGCGGGGACATGGGCGGTGAGGGAGGCCTGGGGATGGGTCATTCGGGTGGCAATGGGGGTGTCAGCATGGGTCATCAAGGGGGAAACGGAGGGGTGGGTATGAATCATATGGACAGTGGTAGCAACACTGGACACAACTTTATGAACTTCCTTCACAATGGTGAGTGACTTACATTCATGTCTTTATATTGGCTTTTAGAAAATATTACATTCATGTCTTTATATTGGCTTTTAGAAAATATTACATTGTCTATACTTTATATTGGCTTTTAGAAAATATTTCATTAATGTCTATACTTTATATTGGCTTTTAGAAAATATTACATTCATGTCTTTAAATTGGCTTTTAGAAAATATTTCATTAATGTCTATACTTTATATTGGCTTTTAGAAAATATTTCATTAATGTCTATACTTTATATTGGCTTTTAGAAAATATTTCATTAATGTCTATACTTTATATTGGCTTTTAGAAAATATTTCATTAATGTCTATACTTTATATTGGCTTTTAGAAAATATTACATTAATGTCTATACTTTATATTGGCTTTTAGAAAATATTTCATTAATGTCTATACTTTATATTGGCTTTTAGAAAATATTACATTAATGTCTATACTTTATATTGGCTTTTAGAAAATATTTAATTAATGTCTATACTTTATATTGGCTTTTAGAAAATATTTCATTAATGTCTATACTTTATATTGGCTTTTAGAAAATACTTAAACTCTTGCTAGTTAAATGAAATTTTAAAAAACATTTTATATAACTTAATTAAAAACTAATTATTGTATTGAAATATCTTAAAATAACCAGGGCAAATAGAGTGCACAGAGTTCATACAGCTTCCGACCCTTGTTGAGGAAGGTAAGATTGAAGTCACAGCTAAACTCACACACAACTCTTCTTTTCTCACACATTGCTGTTGGTTTCTATAACATTGCTGTTGGTTTCTATAACATTGCTGTTGGTTTATATAACATTGCTGTTGTTTATATAACATTGCTGTTGTTTATATAACATTACTGTTGTTTATATAACATTCCTGTTGTTTATATAACATTGCTGTTGTTTATATAACATTACTGTTGTTTATATAACATTGCTGTTGTTTATATAACATTGCTGTTGTTTATATAACATTACTGTTGTTTATATAACATTGCTGTTGTTTATATAACATTGCTGTTGTTTATATAACATTACTGTTGTTTATATAACATTGCTGTTGTTTATATAACATTACTGTTGTTTATATAACATTACTGTTGTTTATATAACATTACTGTTGTTTATATAACATTGCTGTTGTTTATATAACATTACTGTTGTTTATATAACATTGCTGTTGTTTATATAACACTAGCAGACCCGTCGTGCGTTGCAACGATCTCAGTCAAAATGATTAGATTTAAAGAAACCAATGAGTCGTATGTATTAAAAACAATTATGCCAGAAACCTTCGCGGAAGTGTGCAAAAAAAAAGTCCAAGTTTCATAGCAAACGAATAAATAAATTAATAATTAAAAAGCTTACAAAAGAAAAAAATTGATATTAAGAGGCCCGGCCAAAAAATGAGTGATAATTTATTTTTTTATTGCCATTGTACTCGAGCTAAATTTCTCAATATCGTGTAAAATTGAAAGGGGATTAAATTATTAACTTGCAGTAACAATGACATTTGGGGCCCCCAGCTCCGTGGGAATGGACATTAGGAGTTCAGGGCCCTATAGTAATATAATATAATATAGGTTCTTAAGTTTTTAAATTCTAAGTTTAGTCAAAATCCACATATTTTCTCATTATTTAATGCTTATACTAATTTTAATATAGCTAATATAGTGGGGGGAAAAACGACATAAAGGGGACTCGGGCCTATTCGGTGCGAGATGTCAATTTCAAAAATCTTTTCATTTTAATTCAGTTTCATCAGGGATATATTTATCAAGATCTTTAAAAAGTGAATGGCAAAAATATCTTAAACATATATGAAAAAAGATATTTGGGGCCCCCGACCCCGAAGAAATTGACATTAGAAGTTCAGAAATCTTAGGTATTTTAAAATGGGCTACCAAGTTTTTGTATACAAAGTTTGGTTAAGATCCAATCATTTACTCAGTAGCTAACGCATAAACTAATTTTTATAAAGCTCGTATAAACAAAAAATGACATTAAGGGCCTAGGGCCCAATTATTGCAAGAAATAAAGTGTGAAACACATGTTCATTTGAATAAATTTAGATTTCTCAATATTGTTAAAAATTGAATGGACGATAAAATATTAAACATTTACTAAAAAAGACATTTTGGGCCCCCCTGCCCTGAGGGAATGAAAATTAAGAGCTATAGTAATAAAATATAGACCCTTGAGTTTTTATATACTAAGATGGGTCAAGATCCATTAATTTTCTCAGTATTTGACGCTAATACTAATTTTTATACAGCTAATATAAAAAAACAACATTTAGGGGCCCCTGGGCCCATTCAGTGAAAGATGTCAATTTCAAAAACCTGTTCATTTTAATTCAGTTTCCTTATAGATATATTCCTCAAGATCAGGAAAAATTGAATGGGGAAAACTATCTTAAACATATACGAAGAAAAGACTTTTGGGGCCCCCAGCCCCAAAGGAATGGACATTTGAAGTTCTGTGCCCTATAGTATTTTAATATGGGCTACCTAGTTTTTATATTCAAATTTTGGTTAAGATCCATTCATTTACTCAGTAGCTAACGCATAAACTAATTTTTATATAGGTCATATAAGCAAAAAGCGACATTAAGGGCCCCAGGGCCCATTCAGTTCAAGATATAAAGTTCAAAACAACTGTTCATTTCAATTTGTATAATAATGGATACATGTGTCATTATTTGTCAAGATTGTTAATAACTGAATGGTGAATAAAATCTTAAACGTTTAAGAAAAAGTACTCTTTGGGCCCCCCAGCCCCAAATGAATGACTATTAGGAGTTCAGTGCCATATAGTATTTTAATATTGGCTATCAAGTTTTTATATACAAAGTTTGGTTAAGATCCAACAATTTACACAGTAGCTAGCGTTTAAACTAATATTTATGTAGCTCATATAAGCAAAAAATGACATTATGGGCCCCCGGTGCCCCATGAGTGTTAAATTTAGAAGAAAAAAAAAGTTCCCAGTTACCATCCCAGGTGGGTACTCAACAGTCTCCAAAAGTTTCATGACGATCGGAGGAATGGTTTAGTCAGCTATAAAGGACATGCTCACACACGGACATACTTTGATTTATATATACTATATATAGATTACTATTGGTTGACTCAAGTATCAATTAATTGTTTCCCATCATTGTTGTTACAACTGCCAGAGTTGTTTCCCATCATTGTTGTTACAGCTGCCAGAGTTGTTTCCCATCATTGTTGTTACAACTGCTAGAGTTGTTTCCCATCATTGTTGTTACAGCTGCCAGAGTTGTTTCCCATCATTGTTGTTACAACTGCCAGAGTTGTTTCCCATCATTGTTGTTACAACTGCCAGAGTTGTTTCCCATCATTGTTGTTACAACTGCCAGAGTTGTTTCCCATCATTGTTGTTACAACTGCCAGAGTTGTTTCCCATCATTGTTGTTACAACTGCCAGAGTTGTTTCCCATCATTGTTGTTACAACTGCCAGAGTTGTTTCCCATCATTGTTGTTACAACTGCCAGAGTTGTTTCCCATCATTGTTGTTACAACTGCCAGAGTTGTTTCCCATCATTGTTGTTACAACTGCCAGAGTTGTTTCCCATCATTGTTGTTACAACTGCCAGAGTTGTTTCCCATCATTGTTGTTACAACTGCCAGAGTTGTTTCCCATCATTGTTGTTACAACTGCCAGAGTTGTTTCCCATCATTGTTGTTACAACTGCCAGAGTTGTTTCCCATCATTGTTGTTACAACTGCCAGAGTTGTTTCCCATCATTGTTGTTACAACTGCCAGAGTTGTTTCCCATCATTGTTGTTACAGCTGCTAGAGTTGTTTCCCATCATTCTTTGTTACAGCCGCCAGAGAGCAGTTTGAGCTGAGTCATCGTGTACTGGACAGTCAGCGTCTACAGGCAGCACTGGATCAGCAAAGAGACAACGCCAGTCCCATGTCCAGCCATACTGACCCGTGGCTACTTACTGATGACCTTGACATTGAGGTGGATGCTGCCATTATGCCAACCTCACCTAAATTTGAAGCAAGCCAGGAAAGAGGAAATAAGAATAATGTAAGTCACATATTAATGTCACTCATTAGTTGTCACATCCTAGGCATTAAATAAACTTTATTAACTCATTTGCTACTAATGCGACTGAATGCGACATACCCCCCTCCGTACTAATGCGCCCAAATGCGACATGGCGTCTAGCAACGCGCATATAAAAAATCATCCCGCGAGAAGCATTGTTACCGTGCGAATAGCTCTCGGCTTTTTAAAAAGTAGAAACATAGCTGATTTCGTTAAAAAAACCGGATGTTTATGTCATTTACGGTTCGAAAACTGTGTGGCTTAGAAGTCGGACTGTATTTGGTGAAATTTGATAGTGTGGTTTCTGAATATTCTTATACAATGGCCTTTCATTTTCTTCACTCTTTAATTGCTGCTTCAACGTTCAATTATGCAGCAGTTAATAATTTAAACAATGAGGAATCAGATGTTGAAATTAGTGATAGTGATACTGATAATAATTAACTCTTAACTCTAATCATAATCAGAGTGACAGTGACGCTAATGAGAGTTATGAAATAAAGGAGATGCTGTCACTGAATCTTGGTCAGACAATTTCATTAGTGTTACAGACAATTTAATGAAATTATAGGGGAAATCATTTATCTCCCTATTGACAGCAGTCTCATAGACTACTAAAAGCTTTTCATGAACTCTGCCATGATAGAGCTGAAACAAACAGATACGCTGAACCGCAGCAAAACAGCCAAGGGTAAGAAAGACACCCAGTGGAAGGAGGTTACTAATGAGGATATATATAAATTTCTCTACACTGACATCATGATTAGACTCAAGTAACCAATTACAAAATTTTATTGGTCAGTGGATAAGATGTTTCTCAAAGTTTCATGAGACAATAAATGGACAAAAAGGTGACAAACAACGGAGGTCCCATTCCAAAACTACGATGTAAATTTTCAAAAAACACTTTTCAAGATTTATTTCAACTATATTTGTGAATTAAAGTACATGAACCTATACATTTTTTAAAAGCTCATTCAATTTTCTGTTTTTTGGTGTGTGTTTTGTTATTTTAAAATTTCATTTAGGTGTTTAAAAATATTTTTATTTAACATGGGGGTGCATGTTTTTGAGAGTAATCTCCCTTTGCTTAGTATTTCAGGGGGTGTTTTGGTTATTGCGCTTAGTAGCAAATGAGTTAATATGTAGCACAAAATATAGACTTTAATTGAAATATTCTAATAACATGTCCTACGAAATAAATATGTGATCATTTAAATATTCTAGTAACAATCATCATCATCATCGTGTAGGTCAGTGACCAGTAGGTGTAGGACAGTGGCCAGAAGTGTAGGACAGTGACCAGTAGGTGTAGGACAGTGACCATAAGGTGTAGGACAGTGACCATAAGGTGTAGGACAGTGACCATAAGGTGTAGGACAGTGGCCATAAGGTGTAGGACAGTGGGCAGTAGGTGTAGGACAGTGACCATAATGTGTAGGACAGTGACCATAAGGTGTAGCACAGTGGCCATAAAGTGTAGGACAGTGACCATAAGGTGTAGGACAGTGGCCATAAGGTGTAGGACAGTGGGCAAAAGGTGTAGGACATTGACCATAAGGTGTAGGACAGTGACCATAAGGTGTAGGACAGTGGCCATAAGGTGTAGGACAGTGGCCAGTAGGTGTAGGACAGTGGCCAGTAGGTGTAGGATAGTGGCCAGTAGGTGTAGGACAGTAGCCAGTAGGTGTAGGACATTGGCCAGTAGGTGTAGGACAGTGGCCAGTAGGTGTAGGACAGTGACCATAAGGTGTAGGACAGTGACCATAAGGTGTAGGACAGTGGTCATAAGGTGTAGGACAGTGGCCAGTAGGTGTAGGACAGTGGCCAGTAGGTGTAGGACAGTGGCCATAAGGTGTAGGACAGTGGCCATAAGGTGTAGGACAGTGGCCAGTAGGTGTAGGACAGTGGCCATAAGATGTAGGACAGTGACCAGTAGGTGTAGGACAGTGACCAGTAGGTGTAGGACAGTGGCCAGTAGGTTAGGACTGTGATCAGTAGGTGTAGGACAGTGGCCATAAGGTGTAGGACAGTGACCAGTAGGTGTAGGACAGTGGCCATAAGGTGTAGGACTGTGGGCAGTAGGTGTAGGACAGTAAAAAGTAGGTGGACAGTGGCCATAAGGTGTAGGACCATGGGCAGTAGGTGTAGGGCAGTGACCAGTAGGTGTAGGCCAGTGGCCATAAGGTGTAGGACAGTGGCCAGTAGGTGTAGGACCATGGGCAGTAGGTGTAGGACAGTGACCAGTAGGTGTAGGACAGTGGCCATAAGGTGTAGGACAGTGGCCATTAGGTGTAGAACATTGGCCATAAGGTGTAGGACAGTGGGCAGTAAGTGTAGGACATAGGTGTAGGACAGTGGCCAGAAGGTGTAGGACAGCGGCTATAAGGTGTAGGACAGTGACCAGTAGGTGTAGGACAGTGACCAGTAAGGTGTAGGACAGTGGCCATAAGGTGTAGGACAGTGGCCATAAGGTGTAGGACAGTGGCCATAAGGTGTAGGACAGTGGCACAGAAGCAAGCCCCCACAACATCAGAGTGGCCAAAAGCATGGTGACACAAACATTACTTATGGCATTGAATACAATCTAATTGATCCTAACTGCAATGTCACAAACATTACCTATGGCATTGAATACAATCTAATTGATCCTAAATGCAATGACACAAGCATTACTTATGGCACTGAATACAATCTAATTGATCCTAACTGTAATGACGCAAACATTACTTATGCCATTGAATACAATCTAATTGATCCTAACTGTAATGACACAAACATTACTCATGGCATTGAATACAATCTAATTGATCTAAACTGCAATGACGCAAACATTACTTATGGCATTGAATACAATCTAATTGATCCTAACTGCAATGACACAAACATTACTTATGGCACTGAATACAATCTAATTGATCCTAACTGCAATGACACAAACATTACTTATGGCATTGAATACAATCTAATTGATCCTAACTGCAATGACACAAACATTACTTATGGCACTGAATACAATCTAATTGATCCTAACTGTAATGACACAAACATTACTTATGGCACTGAATACAATCTAATTGATCCTAACTGCAATGACAGCAGATGTTTGAATAAACTTTTTTTTCGAGTCATTTCTAATCTTCAAGAGTCTCGCTGCCATATTAGGGATTGAATTTAATCTACCAATTTCAACATTCACGTGATTTAATGATTTGTCTAAAATTCTTAGATGCTGTCATCAGATCAGACGTGGACTAAATCCCAGCGTCAACCTCATCCATCGCCAACCAAATTGTCCAAATACGCAGCCAAAGATTTTAGATCACCAGGAAGCAGTCATCAAGGAAGCCAGCAAGACAAAACTAAAGAGATTTCACTGGATTCAATAGACTCTGGCGTGGACCCAGACACGGGGAAATCTTTTGTGTCCATCGATGATAAAAAATCACTAGAGGAGAAACGGGCGACCTTGGTCATTAAAGACCATGTGAAAACTCAAGGAGACTTTTCGTTATTGGACCAAGAGGCTAAGGATGGACTCAAAACCAGTCAAATATCTTCACTGGCAGATGACCGCTCAGAGTCTGATCCCAAAGTGGACATCGGCTCTGAAGGTGTACGGAGTGATGAGGGCTTCTCTGAGTCATCAGAGGAGATGGTCCTCAAAAGTTTGCAGAAAACCCAGATCAAGATGAATGCTGAAACACCTCTGCCACTCAGTCAAATAACAGGTAAACATACAGCCACTCAGTCAAATAACAGGTAAACATACAGCCACTCAGTCAAATAACAGGTAAACATACAGCAACTCAGTCAAATAACAGGTAAACATACATCCACTCAGTCAAATAACAGGTAAACATACATCCACTCAGTCAAATAACAGGTAAACATACAGCCACTCAGTCAAATAACAGGTAAACATACATCCACTCAGTCAAATAACAGGTAAACATACATCCACTCAGTCAAATAACAGGTAAACATACAGCCACTCAGTCAAATAACAGGTAAACATACAGCCACTCAGTCAAATAACAGGTAAACATACAGCCACTCAGTCAAATAACAGGTAAACATACATCCACTCAGTCAAATAACAGGTAAACATACAGCCACTCAGTCAAATAACAGGTAAACATACAGCCACTCAGTCAAATAACAGGTAAACATACAGCCACTCAGTCAAATAACAGGTAAACATACAGCCACTCAGTCAAATAACAGGTAAACATACAGCCACTCAGTCAAATAACAGGTAAACATGCAGCCACTCAGTCAAATAACAGGTAAACATACAGCCACTCAGTCAAATAACAGGTAAACATACAGCCACTCAGTCAAATAACAGGTAAACAGACATCCACTCAGTCAAATAACAGGTAAACATACAGCCACTCAGTCAAATAACAGGTAAACATACATCCACTCAGTCCAATAACAGGTAAACATACAGCAACTCAGTCAAATAACAGGTAAACATACAGCCACTCAGTCCAATAACAGTAAACATACAGCCACTCAGTCAAATAACAGTAAACATACAGCCACTCAGTCAAATAACAGTAAACATACAGCCACTCAGTCCAATAACAGTAAACATACAGCCACTCAGTCAAATAACAGGTAAACATACATCCACTCAGTCAAATAGCAGGTAAACATACAGCCACTCAGTCAAATAACAGGTAAACATACAGCCACTCAGTCCAATAACAGTAAACATACAGCCATTCAGTCCAATAACAGGTAAACATACTGCCACTCAGTCCAATAACAGTAAACATACAGCCACTCAGTCAAATAACAGTAAACATACAGCCACTCAGTCCAATAACAGTAAAAATACAGCCACTCAGTCCAATAACAGTAAACATACAGCCACTCAGTCCAATAACAGTAAACATACAGCCACTCATTCCAATAACAGTAAACATACAGCCACTCAGTCAAATAACAGTAAACATACAGCCACTCAGTCCAATAACAGTAAACATACAGCCACTCAGTCCAATAACAGGTAAACATACAGCCACTCAGTCAAATAACAGTAAACATACAGCCACTCAGTCCAATAACAGTAAACATACAGCCACTCAGTCCAATAACAGGTAAACATACAGCCACTCAGTCCAATAACAGGTAAACATACAGCCACTCAGTCCAATAACAGGTAAACATACAGCCACTCAGTCCAATAACAGGTAAACATACAGCCACTCAGTCCAATAACAGGTAAACATACAGCCACTCAGTCCAATAACAGGTAAACATACAGCCACTCAGTCCAATAACAGTAAACATACAGCCACTCAGTCCAATAACAGTAAACATACAGCCACTCAGTCCAATAACAGTAAACATACAGCCACTCAGTCCAATAACAGAAAACATACAGCCACTCAGTCCAATAACAGTAAACATACAGCCACTCAGTCCAATAACAGTAAACATACAGCCACTCAGTCCAATAACAGTAAACATACAGCCACTCAGTCCAATAACAGTAAACATACAGCCACTCAGTCCAATAACAGTAAACATACAGCCACTCAGTCCAATAACAGTAAACATACAGCCACTCAGTCAAATAACAGGTAAACATACAGCCACTCAGTCCAATAACAGTAAACATACAGCCACTCAGTCCAATAACAGTAAACATACAGCCACTCAGTCAAATAACAGTAAACATACAGCCACTCAGTCCAATAACAGTAAACATACAGCCACTCAGTCAAATAACAGGTAAACATACAGCCACTCAGTCCAATAACAGTAAACATACAGCCACTCAGTCCAATAACAGTAAACATACAGCCACTCAGTCCAATAACAGTAAACATACAGCCACTCAGTCCAATAACAGTAAACATACAGCCACTCAGTCCAATAACAGGTAAACATACATCCACTCAGTCCAATAACAGTAAACATACAGCCACTCAGTCAAATAAACAGGTAAACATACAGCCACTCAGTCCAATAACAGTAAACATACATCCACTCAGTCAAATAACAGGTAAACATACAGCCACTCAGTCCAATAACAGTAAACATACAGCCACTCAGTCCAATAACAGTAAACATACAGCCACTCAGTCCAATAACAGTAAACATACAGCCACTCAGTCCAATAACAGTAAACATACAGCCACTCAGTCCAATAACAGTAAACATACAGCCACTCAGTCAAATAACAGTAAACATACAGCCACTCAGTCCAATAACAGGTAAACATACAGCCACTCAGTCCAATAACAGTAAACATACAGCCACTCAGTCCAATAACAGTAAACATACAGCCACTCAGTCCAATAACAGGTAAACATACAGCCACTCAGTCCAATAACAGTAAACATACAGCCACTCAGTCCAATAACAGTAAACATACAGCCACTCAGTCCAATAACAGTAAACATACAGCCACTCAGTCAAATAACAGTAAACATACAGCCACTCAGTCCAATAACAGTAAACATACAGCCACTCAGTCAAATAACAGTAAACATACAGCCACTCAGTCCAATAACAGTAAACATACAGCCACTCAGTCCAATAACAGTAAACATACAGCCACTCAGTCCAATAACAGTAAACATACAGCCACTCAGTCCAATAACAGTAAACATACAGCCACTCAGTCCAATAACAGGTAAACATACATCCACTCAGTCCAATAACAGTAAACATACATCCACTCAGTCAAATAACAGGTAAACATACAGCCACTCAGTCCAATAACAGTAAACATACATCCACTCAGTCAAATAACAGGTAAACATACAGCCACTCAGTCCAATAACAGTAAACATACAGCCACTCAGTCAAATAACAGTAAACATACAGCCACTCAGTCAAATAACAGTAAACATACAGCCACTCAGTCCAATAACAGTAAACATACAGCCACTCAGTCAAATAACAGTAAACATACAGCCACTCAGTCCAAATAACAGTAAACATACAGCCACTCAGTCCAATAACAGTAAACATACAGCCACTCAGTCCAATAACAGTAAACATACAGCCACTCAGTCCAATAACAGGTAAACATACAGCCACTCAGTCCAATAACAGGTAAACATACAGCCACTCAGTCCAATAACAGGTAAACATACAGCCACTCAGTCCAATAACAGTAAACATACAGCCACTCAGTCCAATAACAGTAAACATACAGCCACTCAGTCCAATAACAGGTAAACATACAGCCACTCAGTCCAATAACAGGTAAACATACAGCCACTCAGTCCAATAACAGGTAAACATACAGCCACTCAGTCCAATAACAGGTAAACATACAGCCACTCAGTCCAATAACAGGTAAACATACAGCCACTCAGTCCAATAACAGGTAAACATACAGCCACTCAGTCCAATAACAGTAAACATACAGCCACTCAGTCCAATAACAGTAAACATACAGCCACTCAGTCCAATAACAGTAAACATACAGCCACTCAGTCCAATAACAGTAAACATACAGCCACTCAGTCCAATAACAGTAAACATACAGCCACTCAGTCCAATAACAGTAAACATACAGCCACTCAGTCAAATAACAGTAAACATACAGCCACTCAGTCCAATAACAGTAAACATACAGCCACTCAGTCCAATAACAGTAAACATACAGCCACTCAGTCCAATAACAGTAAACATACAGCCACTCAGTCAAATAACAGTAAACATACAGCCACTCAGTCAAATAACAGTAAACATACAGCCACTCAGTCCAATAACAGTAAACATACAGCCACTCAGTCCAATAACAGTAAACATACAGCCACTCAGTCCAATAACAGTAAACATACAGCCACTCAGTCCAATAACAGTAAACATACAGCCACTCAGTCCAATAACAGTAAACATACAGCCACTCAGTCCAATAACAGTAAACATACAGCCACTCAGTCCAATAACAGTAAACATACAGCCACTCAGTCCAATAACAGTAAACATACAGCCACTCAGTCCAATAACAGTAAACATACAGCCACTCAGTCCAATAACAGTAAACATACAGCCACTCAGTCCAATAACAGTAAACATACAGCCACTCAGTCCAATAACAGTAAACATACAGCCACTCAGTCCAATAACAGTAAACATACAGCCACTCAGTCCAATAACAGTAAACATACAGCCACTCAGTCCAATAACAGGTAAACATACAGCCACTCAGTCCAATAACAGTAAACATACAGCCACTCAGTCCAATAACAGTAAACATACAGCCACTCAGTCCAATAACAGTAAACATACAGCCACTCAGTCCAATAACAGTAAACATACAGCCACTCAGTCCAATAACAGTAAACATACAGCCACTCAGTCCAATAACAGTAAACATACAGCCACTCAGTCCAAATAACAGTAAACATACAGCCACTCAGTCCAATAACAGTAAACATACAGCCACTCAGTCCAATAACAGTAAACATACAGCCACTCAGTCCAATAACAGTAAACATACAGCCACTCAGTCCAATAACAGTAAACATACAGCCACTCAGTCCAATAACAGTAAACATACAGCCACTCAGTCCAATAACAGTAAACATACAGCCACTCAGTCCAATAACAGTAAACATACAGCCACTCAGTCCAATAACAGTAAACATACAGCCACTCAGTCCAATAACAGTAAACAGCACTCAGTCAATAACATACAGCCACTCAGTCCAATAACAGTAAACATACAGCCACTCAGTCCAATAACAGTAAACATACAGCCACTCAGTCCAATAACAGTAAACATACAGCCACTCAGTCCAATAACAGTAAACATACAGCCACTCAGTCCAATAACAGGTAAACATACAGCCACTCAGTCCAATAACAGTAAACATACAGCCACTCAGTCCAATAACAGTAAACATACAGCCACTCAGTCCAATAACAGTAAACATACAGCCACTCAGTCCAATAACAGTAAACATACAGCCACTCAGTCCAATAACAGTAAACATACAGCCACTCAGTCCAATAACAGTAAACATACAGCCACTCAGTCCAATAACAGTAAACATACAGCCACTCAGTCCAATAACAGTAAACATACAGCCACTCAGTCCAATAACAGTAAACATACAGCCACTCAGTCCAATAACAGTAAACATACAGCCACTCAGTCCAAATAACAGGTAAACATACAGCCACTCAGTCCAATAACAGTAAACATACAGCCACTCAGTCCAAATAACAGTAAACATACAGCCACTCAGTCCAATAACAGTAAACATACAGCCACTCAGTCCAATAACAGTAAACATACAGCCACTCAGTCCAATAACAGTAAACATACAGCCACTCAGTCCAATAACAGTAAACATACAGCCACTCAGTCCAATAACAGTAAACATACAGCCACTCAGTCCAATAACAGTAAACATACAGCCACTCAGTCCAATAACAGTAAACATACAGCCACTCAGTCCAAATAACAGTAAACATACAGCCACTCAGTCCAATAACAGTAAACATACAGCCACTCAGTCCAATAACAGTAAACATACAGCCACTCAGTCCAATAACAGTAAACATACAGCCACTCAGTCCAATAACAGTAAACATACAGCCACTCAGTCCAATAACAGTAAACATACAGCCACTCAGTCCAATAACAGTAAACATACAGCCACTCAGTCCAATAACAGTAAACATACAGCCACTCAGTCCAATAACAGTAAACATACAGCCACTCAGTCCAATAACAGTAAACATACAGCCACTCAGTCCAAATAACAGTAAACATACAGCCACTCAGTCCAAATAACAGTAAACATACAGCCACTCAGTCCAATAACAGTAAACATACAGCCACTCAGTCCAATAACAGTAAACATACAGCCACTCAGTCCAATAACAGTAAACATACAGCCACTCAGTCCAATAACAGTAAACATACAGCCACTCAGTCCAATAACAGTAAACATACAGCCACTCAGTCCAATAACAGTAAACATACAGCCACTCAGTCCAATAACAGTAAACATACAGCCACTCAGTCCAATAACAGTAAACATACAGCCACTCAGTCCAATAACAGTAAACATACAGCCACTCAGTCCAATAACAGTAAACATACAGCCACTCAGTCAAATAACAGTAAACATACAGCCACTCAGTCCAATAACAGTAAACATACAGCCACTCAGTCCAATAACAGTAAACATACAGCCACTCAGTCCAATAACAGTAAACATACAGCCACTCAGTCCAATAACAGTAAACATACAGCCACTCAGTCCAATAACAGTAAACATACAGCCACTCAGTCCAATAACAGTAAACATACAGCCACTCAGTCCAATAACAGTAAACATACAGCCACTCAGTCCAATAACAGTAAACATACAGCCACTCAGTCCAATAACAGTAAACATACAGCCACTCAGTCCAATAACAGTAAACATACAGCCACTCAGTCCAATAACAGTAAACATACAGCCACTCAGTCCAATAACAGTAAACATACAGCCACTCAGTCCAATAACAGTAAACATACAGCCACTCAGTCCAATAACAGTAAACATACAGCCACTCAGTCCAATAACAGTAAACATACAGCCACTCAGTCCAATAACAGTAAACATACAGCCACTCAGTCCAATAACAGTAAACATACAGCCACTCAGTCCAATAACAGTAAACATACAGCCACTCAGTCCAATAACAGTAAACATACAGCCACTCAGTCCAATAACAGTAAACATACAGCCACTCAGTCCAATAACAGTAAACATACAGCCACTCAGTCCAATAACAGTAAACATACAGCCACTCAGTCCAATAACAGTAAACATACAGCCACTCAGTCCAATAACAGTAAACATACAGCCACTCAGTCCAATAACAGTAAACATACAGCCACTCAGTCCAATAACAGTAAACATACAGCCACTCAGTCCAATAACAGTAAACATACAGCCACTCAGTCCAATAACAGTAAACATACAGCCACTCAGTCCAATAACAGTAAACATACAGCCACTCAGTCCAATAACAGTAAACATACAGCCACTCAGTCCAATAACAGTAAACATACAGCCACTCAGTCCAATAACAGTAAACATACAGCCACTCAGTCCAATAACAGTAAACATACAGCCACTCAGTCCAATAACAGTAAACATACAGCCACTCAGTCCAATAACAGTAAACATACAGCCACTCAGTCCAATAACAGTAAACATACAGCCACTCAGTCCAATAACAGTAAACATACAGCCACTCAGTCCAATAACAGTAAACATACAGCCACTCAGTCCAATAACAGTAAACATACAGCCACTCAGTCCAATAACAGTAAACATACAGCCACTCAGTCCAAATAACAGTAAACATACAGCCACTCAGTCCAATAACAGTAAACATACAGCCACTCAGTCCAATAACAGTAAACATACAGCCACTCAGTCCAATAACAGTAAACATACAGCCACTCAGTCCAATAACAGTAAACATACAGCCACTCAGTCCAATAACAGTAAACATACAGCCACTCAGTCCAATAACAGTAAACATACAGCCACTCAGTCCAATAACAGTAAACATACAGCCACTCAGTCCAATAACAGTAAACATACAGCCACTCAGTCCAATAACAGGTAAACATACAGCCACTCAGTCCAATAACAGTAAACATACAGCCACTCAGTCCAATAACAGTAAACATACAGCCACTCAGTCCAATAACAGTAAACATACAGCCACTCAGTCCAATAACAGTAAACATACAGCCACTCAGTCCAATAACAGTAAACATACAGCCACTCAGTCCAATAACAGGTAAACATACAGCCACTCAGTCCAATAACAGTAAACATACAGCCACTCAGTCCAATAACAGTAAACATACAGCCACTCAGTCCAATAACAGGTAAACATACAGCCACTCAGTCCAATAACAGTAAACATACAGCCACTCAGTCCAATAACAGGTAAACATACAGCCACTCAGTCCAATAACAGTAAACATACAGCCACTCAGTCCAATAACAGTAAACATACAGCCACTCAGTCCAATAACAGTAAACATACAGCCACTCAGTCCAATAACAGTAAACATACAGCCACTCAGTCCAATAACAGTAAACATACAGCCACTCAGTCCAATAACAGTAAACATACAGCCACTCAGTCCAATAACAGTAAACATACAGCCACTCAGTCCAATAACAGTAAACATACAGCCACTCAGTCCAATAACAGTAAACATACAGCCACTCAGTCCAATAACAGTAAACATACAGCCACTCAGTCCAATAACAGTAAACATACAGCCACTCAGTCCAATAACAGTAAACATACAGCCACTCAGTCCAATAACAGTAAACATACAGCCACTCAGTCCAATAACAGTAAACATACAGCCACTCAGTCCAATAACAGTAAACATACAGCCACTCAGTCCAATAACAGTAAACATACAGCCACTCAGTCCAATAACAGTAAACATACAGCCACTCAGTCCAATAACAGTAAACATACTGCCACTCAGTCCAATAACAGTAAACATACAGCCACTCAGTCCAATAACAGTAAACATACAGCCACTCAGTCCAATAACAGTAAACATACAGCCACTCAGTCCAATAACAGTAAACATACAGCCACTCAGTCCAATAACAGTAAACATACAGCCACTCAGTCCAATAACAGTAAACATACAGCCACTCAGTCCAATAACAGTAAACATACAGCCACTCAGTCCAATAACAGTAAACATACAGCCACTCAGTCAATAACAGTAAACATACAGCCACTCAGTCCAATAACAGTAAACATACAGCCACTCAGTCCAATAACAGTAAAACATACAGCCACTCAGTCCAATAACAGTAAAAATACAGCCACTCAGTCCAATAACAGTAAACATACAGCTACTCAGTCCAATAACAGTAAACATACTGCCACTCAGTCAAATAACAGTAAACATACAGCCACTCAGTCCAATAACAGTAAACATACTGCCACTCAGTAATTTGCTGTTCACATCTCATCTTTAAACTTATTTATGACTAAATGAAAGATCAGGATGGCTTATAACACACAACTGATAGAGCTCTCCCCTGCCCACTATACACAACTGATAGAGTTCTCCCTTGCCCATTGTACACAACTGATAGAGCTCTCCCCTGCCCACTGTACACAACTGATGGAGTTCTCCCTTGCCCATTGTACACAACTGATAGAGCTCTCCCCCTGCCCACTGTACACAACTGATAGAGTTCTCCCTTGCCCATTGTACACAACTGATAGAGCTCTCCCCTGCACACTGTACACAACTGATAGAGTTCTCCCTTGCCCATTGTACAAAACTCATCTCCCTTGCCCATTGTACACAACTGGCACCAACACTGTTTAGCCTCATGTTTTCCGCCATGCTGACAGAGGCCTTCAGAGACGAGGATGTTGGTGTCAACCTGAAGTACGGCACAGATGGCAAGCTGTTCAACCTTCGGAGGCTCCAGTCAAAAACCAATGTTATGACAGACATCATCAGAGACCTGCTGTTCGCTGATGACTGTGCTCTCAACGCTGTCTCATAAGCCGACATGCAACGCAGTGTAAACCTGTTCTCCAGCGCCTGCACAAACTTTGGTCTTACAATCAACACTAAGAAGACTGAGGTCCTCCATCAGCCCGCGCTTGGAAGGCCCTACGTAGAGCCCAACATCACTGTCAACGGCCAGAGACTCAACACAGTGCACCGGTTCACATACCTAGGCAGCACACTGTCTCGAAATGTCACCATCGATGACGAAGTGAACGTCAGAATTGCTAGAGCCAGCTCCACTTTCGGCAGGTTGTACCCTAATGTCTGGAACAGAAGAGGCATTACCATCCAGACCAAGCTGAAAGTGTACAGGGCAGTGGTGCTCCCCACACTGCTATATGCTTGTGAAACTTGGACTGTTTATCAGCGCCATGCAAGAAAGCTGAACCACTTTCATATAACAAGCTTCAGGAAGATTCTCGGCATAAAGTGGCAGAACAAAATTCCAGACACAGTGGTACTGACTAAGGCAGGTCTCCCCAGCATCTTCACCCTCCTGATGCAGACCCAGCTTCGCTGGGCAGGGCACGTTGTCCGAATGCCAGACGAGAGACTGCCAAAGAGAATCTTCTATGGTGAGCTCCAGTATGGCCAGCGGTCTGCTATCAATCCAGACACATGGGAACGAGCTGCAATGGACCGATCCACCTGGCGCTCTTCCATCCACGAAGGTGCCAGGTCATGCGAGGCAAACCGGATCACCACCGCAGAAAAGAAGAGGCAAGCCCGAAAGGCCGCTGCTGTCAACCCTCCAGGAGATGTCGCACTCGTCCCTTGTCCCTTCTGTTCCCGAACCTTCCGTGCAAGGATCGGCCTCATCAGCCATCTACTCACGCACAGTCAACCCTCGGATGACTAGAGTGGTCCTCGTCGTATCGACGGACGAACGAACACAACTCATCTCCCTTGCCCATTGTACACAACTCATCTCCCTTGCCCATTGTACACAACTGATAGAGTTCTCCCTTGCTCATTGTACACAACTTGTCTCTCTTTCCCATTGTACACAAATCATCTCCCCTGCCCATTGTACACAACTCATCTCCCTTGCCCATTGTACACAACTCATCTCCCTTGCCCATTGTACACAACTGATAGAGTTCTCCCTTGCCCATTGTACACAACTCATCTCCCTTGCCCATTGTACACAACTGATATAGTTCTCCCTTGCCCATTGTACACAACTTGTCTCTCTTTCCCATTGTACACAACTCATCTCCCCTGCCCATTGTACACAACTCATCTCCCTTGCCCATTGTACACAACTCATCGTACTTGCCCATTGTACACAACTGATAGAGTTCTCCTTTGCCCATTGTACACAACTTGTCTCTCTTTCCCATTGTACACAACTCATCTCCCCTGCCTATTGTACACAACTCATCTCCCTTGCCCATTGTACACAACTCATCTCCCTTGCCCGTTGTACACAACTCATCATACTTGCCTACTGTACACTGCATATAATTTTATGGCAGAGCTGTCCCCTGCCCACTGTACACAACTGACAGAAACTGTGAGAAAAGTGACAAGTCGAGTGGCAGAAAGAACAGTGGCAGCCCTGACAGACTTCTCAGAGACAGGGGACATAAGGCATCTCTTGTTGGTACAGCGCCACCTGTTGGCAATAAACAACAAAAATGGCGACCTGTAAGTTACATAAAGATAAATGTAAAAAATATCAGTCGGAAAATGCCACCTCAGCACATTTTTAAAAGTATTAATGCTGAGCTTATTTTACATGGTAAATAACAGGAGATTGTTCTAAAAAAAGTCTTTCAAAATATTTTTTTGTATTCTTAAATTTAAATATTCTAAAAATTTTATTTGGGAAACTTAAATATATTTACAGTTTTCTTTCCCCCAATTCAGTCATTAATATCTAAATTCAGATTGATTAATAAAAGAGTTTCTAAGTGATCATAAACTCCTATACTCTACCCTTGTGATGGTTCTATTTATCCATGCATTTGTCCATGAATTTATCCATGTATTTATCCATGTATTTGTCCATGAATTTATCCATGTATTTATCCATGTATTTGTCCATGTATTTATCCATGTATTTGTCCATGTATTTATCCATGCATTTGTCCATGTATTTGTCCATGTATTCGTCCATGTATTTATACATGTATTTATACATGTATTTACCCATGTATTTATCCATGTATTTATCTTTGTATTTATCTATGTATTTATACATGTATTTGTCCATGTATTCATCCATGTATTTGTCCATGTATTTATCCATGTAATTATCCATGTATTTATCCATGTATTTATCCATGAATTTGTCCATGTATTTGTCCATGTATTTATCCATGTATTTGTCCATGTATTTGTCCATGTATTTATACATGTATTTGTCCATGTATTTGATCCATGTATTTATACATGTATTTATACATGTATTTATACATGTATTATACATGTATTTATACATGTATTTATCCATGTATTTATCCATGTAATTATCCATGTATTTGTCCATGTATTTATCCATGTCGTCGTGGTGGTCTAAGTGATAGTGCGCTGTGTCTGTGGTACCGAGACCCTAAAAATCAGTCACGGGTTCCATTCCTGCTGCTGGCGAGTTTACTCAGCTTCCACTGGGCACCCCTACGGGTAGATGATGCTCGTTAACCTTGGCTGGTAGTTCATCTAGGACATTCTAGGAGAAGGAAACTCCGACTTCAAACCTCCGCTGCCTTGCGGCCACACCCGCTACTCTGGAAAGGCTAAGGGAGTTAAGCCTGACAGAAAAACAGGTAATGTAGCACCTACAGGCGGTCTATACATAATAGTACATTCCGGCAGCTCCTGCGACGCCAATGGCAGCCAAGCTGTATCGACGCAAGTCGTTCCCTTGGTTACACCATTGACGTGGAGAGGGGGGGATATGCTGTATGGGCAGCAGCTAATTCTCCATAATACCCGCCCAGGCTTCCATCACCTCTGGAGAGGACACTCCAGCGTCGCCGCAAGGTGTCGACAAAACACGGGAAGCAGCAGTTACCGGTTCTAAGCCAAAGCTCATTTGACGTAGAGCTAGGCGCCAGGGGCCGCTTCCGACGGTGGGAGAGACTACCAAAGTCTCACTGGACAGCTACCGCCCGCCTCAAACTGGGCAGCCCCCAGTCAAATAGGTGCTATCCCGTCATGGCCTGCCTTCTCCACTGGGTGCGTGGAGATTAGAGTTCCACTCAACAAGTGGGCCATAAAGCCCTGCACCAAGCAAAATAAAACATAAAAAGAAGACCCCAGCTCTTCGAATTGCTAGCTGGAATGTGAGGACTATGTGTCCCGTCATCACTGATGTCACTGATGACCTGCAGTCAATAAACGACACACAAAAGACAGGTATAATCGATAGAGAGCTCAAGAGGTTAAATATTGACATAGCATGCCTTCAGGAGTCCAGGCTCCCAGACAACGGATCACTAAAAGAGGCAAATTACACCTTCTTCTGGCAAGGCAGACCTACAGATGAACCAAGACAGCATGGTGTAGGTTTCGCGGTTAAGAACACCCTTCTACCATCCATTGAACCCCCGTCATCAGGCACGGAGAGGATCATCACTCTAAGACTCAAAACTGCTGCGGGCCCAGCAATCATTCTTAGTGTGTATGCCCCAACTCTCTGTTCAACCCCAGAAGAGAAGGACCAGTTCTATGGAGCTTTAGACCAGGCAATAGCCAGCATCCACAAGGATGAGGCAATCTATCTCCTAGGAGATTTCAATGCTAGAGTGGGGCGTGACCACAAAGCCTGGCCCACATGCCTTGGACTCTTTGGAAGAGGAAAGATAAATGAGAACGAACATAGGCTTCTGGAACTGTGCTGCTCACAAGGTTTGTGTGTGACCAACACTTTCTTCAAATGCAAGGATATACACCAAGTATCGTGGAGACACGCCAATGGCACCATCTGGACCTCATGATCACCAGGCGTGCACAACTGGCTAGCGTCCTACTCACCCGCAGCTATCACAGCGCCGACTGCAACACGGATCACTCCCTTGTGGCCAGCAAAGTACGAATTATGAGGAAAAACTCGTACCACACCAAGAAAAAGGGATGTCCACGCATCAACACCTTCTGCATGAAAGACCCTGAGAAAACGCAGCTGTTCACTGACAAAGTGAAGGAAGGTCTCTCAAAGACGTCCCCAAGCGTCACCATTGACTCCAAATGGATGCATCTCTGAGACACAATCTATACATCAGCAATACATGCCCTTGGCAAGAAATCTCACAAAAATACGGACTGGTTTGATGAATATTGGGACGAGATGAAACCCGTCACTAAAGCCAAAAGGAAAGCTCTTATGGCCTACAAGGAAAAGCCAACACCCGACAGGCTGCATGCCTTAAAATCAGCAAAGTCGCATGCCCAAAAAGTTGCCTGTCAATGTGCAAATACCTACTGGCTTAACCTCTGCTCCAGCATACAATCAGCTGCAGACATGGGCAATGCCAAAGCCATGTACGAAAATATCAAAAGAGCAACTGGCCCTTTGATGTCCAAAGTTGCCCCCCTAAAGTCCAAAAGTGGAGAAATTATCCAAGACCAGGCAGGACAGCTAAAACGGTGGGTTGAGCATTATCTGGAACTGTACTCAACAGTTACCACAGTCTCCAGCACCGCTCTATATGACATCCCCCATATGCCACTCATTGAAGAACTTGATGTCACGCCCACACAGGAAGAGCTGAGCAAAGCAATTGACAGCCTAGCTTGTGGAAAAGCACCTGGGAATGATGGCATACCACCGGAAGCTCTAAAGAGTGGCAAGACAGCTTTACTACAGCCATTGCACAAGCTTTTGTCCCTCTGCTGGGAACAGGGGTATATCCCCCAAGACCTAAAGGATGCAAATATAGTGACACTATATAAAAACAAGGGTGATAGAAGTGACTGCAATAACTATCGCGGCATCTCACTCCTTAGTATTGTAGGAAAGGCCTTCGCCCGTGTCATACTAACACGTTTACAGAGTCTAGCATCCCTTGTCTATCCAGAATCTCAGTGCGGTTTCCGGGCTGGTCGGTCTACCATAGACATGGTGTTCTCCATAGGGCAGCTCCAGGAAAAATGCAGAGAGCAACAGATGCCACTATACATCGCCTTTGTGGACCTTACGAAAGCCTTTGATTTCGTCAGTCACAGCGGGCTATTCCAAATCCTGGTAAAAATCGGCTGTCCCCCACACCTACTCGCCATCATCAGACAGTTCCATGATAATATGCAGGGCACAGTGCAGTTCGATGGAGCTATGTCAGAAGCCTTTCCTGTCAGCAGCGGAGTTAAACAAGGTTGTGTACTTGCACCTACACTGTTCGCAATATTCTTCTCTGTACTGCTTCGATACGCATTCAAGGATAGCAGTGATGGAATCTGGTTACACACCAGAGCTGATGGAGGACTTTTCAACACTGCCTCCTCCGAGCCAAGACCAATACGACAGATATCCTAATTCGTGAGCTACTCTTTGCGGATGATGCGGCATTAACAGCACACACAGAAACTGGTTTGCAACAACTCGTGTCAAGCTTCTCGAATGCCTGCAAAGACTTTGGTCTGCAAATCAGCTTGAAAAAGACAAACATCATGGCCCAAGACACACAACCTCCTCTTACCATCAATATTGAAAATGAAAACTTGGAGGTTGTGGACAGCTTCACCTACTTGGGTTCCAAGGCCTCCAATACATTGTCCATTGAGGAGGACATAAACAGTAGAATTGGCAAGGCAGCTGCCACAATGGCTAAATTAAGCAAATGGGTCTTGCAAAACACCAAGTTAACAGAGAAAACCAAACTGTGTGTCTATAGAGCCTGCGTCATTAGTACACTGCTTTACAGGAGCGAGACATGGACACTTATACATCCCAAGAGCGCAAGCTTAACAGCTTCCACTTGAGATGCCTGCGACGCATCCTAGGCATTAAATGAGAAGACAAGGTGCCTAATACTGAGGTCCTAATGCGTGCCAATACCTAAAGCATGTTCTCAATCCTTAGTGAAAGACGCCTGAGATGGCTAGGACATGTTAAACGAATGCGCCCTGGCCGAATCCCCAAGGATCTGCTATATGGAGAACTGGCATTGGGAAAGAGGAAGACAGGTCGCCCATGTCTGCGATTTAAAGATGTCTGCCAAAGGGACATAAAAGCAGCCAGAATACGCACAAGCGACTGGGAGTGTAAGGCAGAAGACCAATCTACGTGGCGCACAGTTGTCAAAGAGGGCGTCATAGTAGCCGAGGAGTGTATGATGGAGGAGGCTACAGAAAGAAGAGCTAGGAGAAAGGCTAAAACATTTGGTAGCACAGAATTCGTGTGTAAAAGCTGTGGTAAAGACTGTCACTCAAAGATAGGACTGCACAGCCACTCGAGAAAATGCAACCCAACTCAACAGTGATGCACCATCGTCTCGCGAGACGGAAGGATGCCGATATAATATTTATCCATGTATTTGTCCATGTATTTATCCATGTAATTATCCATGTATTTGTCCATGTATTTATCCATGTATTTATTAGGGGTCTACCGATATATCGGCACAGATATCAGGATATTGGAAATATCAGTATCGTAGCATTAAAGGTCCCGATATTGACGTCACCGATATTTCATAATAAGTGATATTTTGACCAAAAAAACAACAACAAAAAAAACAAACAAATATCATTTAGATTTAAAATATCTCGACAAATTAATATATCGATCCCGATACCGGTATTGAAATAGCCAAAAGAGTCCTAGTATTAATATCTACAGCCACGATACAGTGTGCCATGTGTATTGATCTTTTTTAGGTATCGGCCGATTTTCGTATGCTCGGAAATACTGTGTAAATGGTGCCGATGCCAAGTATACCGTAATTGCTCTAATAAATGGATAACATGTAAACATTATGTTCACGTAATTGCTCTAATAGCAAAGATGCACGCAGAATCGCAAATGTCTAAAACATTTAGTTTCGTATGGAATAACAAAATGTACGGTGTGCAGACTTGTTGTCATGAGCAACCATGCATTCTTCAACCTCATTTCACTCTT
This sequence comes from Ampullaceana balthica, assembly GCA_944989445.1. Classification (NCBI taxonomy): domain Eukaryota; kingdom Metazoa; phylum Mollusca; class Gastropoda; family Lymnaeidae; genus Ampullaceana; species Ampullaceana balthica. The sequence continues at coordinate 789,656 of CALYLW010000772.1, read as the reverse complement.
ACTATCGCTTTGTTCTCATTGTTTCATTCATAAAAGGTGGCCGTGTGCAAAAGCCATTAAACTATTGGTTAGAATTAATAATTATGAGTCAAAAGTTGGAGTTTCAAAAGGAGTACCTAATTTTGCTTGTACATTTTCATAAAGGACGGTTCGTTTTGTCATGAGTCCTATGTAGGTCATGATCTGGAACTTGTAAACACATCAGAAACTTCGTTTCGGAAAAAAATTAAAAAATTGGTAATATCGGCATAACTGGATATCGGTAGAGTGTAGACCCCTAAATTATAAAATATAAATAATTACACATGACGTCATCAAATATGACCACTGTTTTTTATTTGTCCTAACAAATACTCATATCGGAAAAAAATATAGGTATTATCGGCAAAAATGCATATCGGTAGACCCCTAATATAAAATATAAATAATTAGGAGTGATAAATTTAAGAATGACGTCATCAAATATGACCGCTGGTTTTGTCCTAACAAATACTCATATCGGCAAAAAAAATATCTGTAATATCGGTATCGGCAATATCGGCAAAAATATATATCGGTAGACCCCTAGTATTTATCCGTGTATTTTTTCATGTATTTATCCATGTATTTGTCCATGTATTTATACATGTATTTGTCCATGTATTTATACATGTATTTATCCATGTATTTGTCCATGTATTTATCCATGTAATTATCCAAGTATTTATACATGTATTTGTCCATGTATTTGTCCATGTATTTATCCATGTATTTATCCATGTATTTATCCATGTAATTATCCATGTATTGTCCATGTATTTGTCCATGTATTTGTCCATGTATTTGTCCATGTATTTATAAATTTATTTATCAAAGTATTTATACATGTATTGATCCATGTATTTATACATGTATTTATCCATTTATTTGTCTATGTGTTTATCCATGTATTAATCCATGTATTTGTCCATGTATTTGTCCATTTATTTATCAATGTATTTGTCTATGTATTTGTCCATATATTTATACATGTATTTATCCATGTAATTATCCATGTATTTATCCATGTATTTGTCCATGTATATATCCATGTATTTATCCATGTATTTTTCCATGTTTTTGTTCATGTATTTGTACATGTATTTATCCATGTATTTATCCATGTATTTATCCATGTTTTGTGTCCATGTTTTTATCCATGTATTTGTCCATGTATTTATCCATGTAATTATCCATGTATTTGTCCATGTATTTATCTATGTAATTGTCCATGTATTTATCCATTTATTTGTCCATGTATTTATCCATGTAATTATCCATGTATGTGTCCATGTATTTGTCCATGTGTTTGTCCATGTATTTATCCATGTATTTGTCCATGTGTTTGTCCATGTATTTATCCATGTATTTGTCCATGCATTTGTCCATGTATTTATCCATGTATTTATCCATGTATTTGTCCATGTATTTATCCATGTATTTATCCATGTATTATTCTACAGCCCCCTCCACCTTGCCGTCATCAACTCACAGCCTGAAGCCTTGAAGAGTCTCTTAGATGTCATGTGCACCCTTCCAGAGTCCAAACGTCTTGTCAACTCATTGAACTTATTGAGACAGGTCAGAGGTCAAAATGTCTTGTCAACTCATTGAACTTATTGAGACAGGTTAGAGGTCAAAATGTCTTGTCAACTCATTGAACTTATTGAGACAGGTCAGAGGTCAAAATGTCTTGTCAACTCATTGAACTTATTGAGACAGGTCAAACGTCTTGTCAACTCATTGAACTTATTGAGACAGGTTAGAGGTAAAAATGTCTTGTCAACTCATTGCACTTATTGAGACAGGTCAGAGGTCACAATGTCTTGTCAACTAAATGAACATATTGAGACAGGTCGGAGGTGAAACTACCTAACCTAAGATGACATAAAATAAATCATAATTTTAGCAACAATACAAATTTGATCAACTCCACCCATTATAATTATTCATCCTTATCTAGAGAAAGATTTGATTTTCTCCTTGTAACCTGTGCACGTGCTATCTGATTGTGGTAGTCCTTGCTCATGAGATCTAACAAACTATGATATCTACATGTGATAACATCTCATACCATTCAGTAGATTCAAAGCAATATTTGTAAATCACTTATTGTTATGTTATTTTCTTTGTCCACATTTTTATGAGTTTAAAATTCAATGAAAATAAGAATCCAGAAAAGACATCAACTTAATTGGAAATGGAGATTTTAAAAAATAAAAATTCTGAAAGAGATTTTTAAAAAGTCTTCATTTAACTTATGATGGATATCAGTAATAAGGAAATAATTATTTCATTAGGATAGTGAAGCTAAATGCAAAAATTATCTTTAAAAATAATGGACAATTAAATTTAAAAAAAAATCTTTATTGTTTTTAATAAATCACATATTATGCATTAGAAATTAGCACATAAATAAATTTACTATAGATTCATGTCCATTGCTTAGATTTTGGCAAAGGAAATAACTTTATTCAGAAAAATATGGCCAAAAAATGGATATGTATGTTGATTAAAATGAAAATCTTTAAAGGGTGACAGTTTATGTTATAATCAAATTTAAAAGGTTTTCTTTAATTTAACATTTGAGTTGTTTTATGGCCTGATTGTACACAGACTCCCCTTCACCTGGCCACAGTCATGCACCAGCACCAGATGGTAGAGATGCTACTTCACGCTGGGGCTGACCCAACCATCGCTGACCGCAACGGCAACACAGCCGCTCACTTGGCTGTCCTAAACAAATCTGAGAGCTGTCTGAAAATTTTGGTTAAATACTTGAGGCCTGGGCAAAACAAGGCCGCGCCCTTCCCAGAACTGAATTACTTGAATTATGATGGTATGCTAGTAATTTAAATATTGATTAAATTAATTTATCAAATTCTGATGGTATGCTAGTAATTAAAATATTGATTAAATTAATTTATCAAATTATGATGGTATGCTAGTAATTAAAATATTGATTAAAATGAGTTTCTTGAATTATGATGGAATGCTAGTAATTCAGATATTGATTAAACTAGGGGTTGTAGGGCGCTTATGGCGCCCACTTTTTTCAAAAGCCCAAGTAACTTATCCTTGTTTGATAAATACGAAATATAAAATTTTTTGAAATGTTCACAAAGTATTTGATAATTGTTTGGGTAATTGACATCATATACATGTAATATTTTATGGCGAGAAACACCACCACACGCTCCGTTAATCTCAAAACCAAAATGATTATGATTTTTACGTCTATATTTTCAATTTAAAAAAACGTAATTTTGTTTTTTAACTGCTAAGGACAGTTGCACTATGTCCCTCAGCATTATGGAATGAGTGAGTCAGTCAGTGATAATTGAGTGTGTTTATATTATAGATTAATTTATCAAATTATGATGGTATGATGTGAGCTCAAGTATGATTTTTCTCCTGTCCTGGAATATCTTTAATAATGACCAAAGTAAGGCTGTAATGTAGTTCAGCATTTAACAGGGACATTAACTTTTAAAGTCCCATAAGGTTTTCTAAAAACGTATCCCTCATTTCTATAAGGATTCCAAGTACAAGTATATATTGCAATAATTTGGGGTATGAATGTTTTGGATAATCTTACAGAGTGTTTATTTAAATTTTAAAGTATATAAAAGACTATCTTACAGAGTGTTTATTTAAAGTTTAAAGTATATAAAAGACTATATTGAGCTTAGTAATATTTTTACCTGTAGTTTAGTACTATTTTTGTGGCCGAAAAGTTTAGCAAAATCACATCTTTTCAAAATTTATTTTCAAAATTAATGAAACAACATTTCTTGTAAATGATTAACGTAGCTTATGTATAATGTACTGTAATTTTTGTGTTTGTTATGATATGAAAGTTAATTTAATACTTATAGGTATGTTATTTCTTTCATGTAAAACGCTGTGAGCCCAGTTCCTTACTGGGATACAGCGCTATATAAATAGTCAATTTATTATTATTATTATCTTTTTTTTAAAAAATGTTAAAAACTACAGCGCAACGAGGGAATGCACTGTTGAAAGTAAACACAGACATTTCTGGAAGTCGACTAAAACTTCTCTAACAATATGAAGAGTTTATACTTTCTAAGATTTCATTACTAAAAAGAAGGCTATCGAGGCGCGCTTTACAGCGCATTGGGATTAGAGACAAGGCGCACATTACCGTGCTTTGGGACTTAAAAATTTAATAAACTGACCAATAAGGCTGTATTATAGTTCAGGTTAAAATTGTACAGTTTCCTTAACTCTGTGTACTTATGGAAGACATAGAAATAGTTTATTTGATTGTTTGACTACTGTCAGCAGATAAACTTGACCTATATCTCAATGGTAATGACCAACTGATATTCTGACTCTAGGATACTCTCCGGTCCACTTGGCTGCCCAGGCAGGAAGTGTGGACATGTTAAAAATGTTGGTGTTCGGCCGGGCCCAGATTGACCTTCCTGACGGCAAGAGTGGGAAGACTGGCCTGCATCATGCTGTCGACAGCGACGACATTCCTGTCGCAGGATACCTGTTGTTAGAGGTCAGCATTATTTACAAGCACATGCCAGTTAGGACTGGTTTATACTGGTTTATGCTGGTTTATACTGGTTTGTACTGGTTTATACTGGTTTATACTGGTTTGTTTGTACTGGTTTATACTGGTTTGTCCAGGTTCTAATGGTATTCTCAAATGTGATCTCTTTGGTCAATACACATCTTACTCTAACAAGGGAATGTGTTCCATTTGGTCAATACACATCTTATTCTAACAAGGGAATGTGTTCCATTTGGTCTTATCCGCAGCTCATTTTTGTCATCTGGAATGTGTGGAATGTGCGGAATGTGTGGAACTAAAACAAAATACAGGCGACCCATGAGATTATTTACATCTGATCAGAAATGGGCTGTGGGGGGGGATGTGGGGGGATGTGGTGGGGTGGGGGATGTGGTGGGATGTGGGAGGGGGATGTGGTGGGCTGTGGGGGAATGTGGTGGTGGGTGGGGGATGTGGGAGGGGGATGTGGTGGGATGTTTTATCAGAAATATACCCTGAAATCTTCATGGAGTTTTGTCCCCTGGAATAACATTCAAATCTTTTATTTCCTCTTTTTTTCTGTCTATGGTTTTCAAGAGTTCACGAACACCCTAATTTAAAAGAAAAAAAATTTCTAGGGGCCAATGCCCCCCCCCCACCCAGGCACTGACTGGGAGCTCCTGTTACTGGCTTTTGATGTAATTAGTAATTAGGAAAAAAAAATGTTGCAAAGAAAATTGCCCCTCCTCCCCTTGCTTCTGGACCTAACTGTAGGAATTGGGTCTGTGTCAGGGGCCAGTAATTCTGGTTTAGCACAGCTGTCATAAGATTCTAGTTTTTAGTAGGGGTGTACCAGATTCAAATTTTTAAAATCCGGACGGAGCCGGACTTATTAAGTGAAATTTGACCGGAGATGGATTTTTATAAATGGCCAGATTCCGGATATTTTGCTGGAGCCGGAGCTATTATATATATATAATTTATGGCTCTACCGGCCAGCCGGATTTATGATGTGAAATTCAGCCGGAGCCAGATTTGTAAAAATGGCCGGATTCCAGATTTGCCGGAGCTGAAATCCAGTACACCCTTACTTTTTAGTTAAATACTTCAGTCAAGAACGAAGTTTACGAACCCTTTTATTTTTGTGAATAATTGACAGATTAAAGTTTTCATAATAAAAGGTAGAAAATAAATAATTTCCTCTAAAGTTGAATTTTAACGAGGAAATGTAAAAAGTAAATTTAAATTTCTTGAAATGCAATAAATAAGTATGAGTAGAGTATGTTTTTAAAAATTTGCAATATCAAAATATATTTAAGTTTGTTCTAAATTCCATCAGTAATTTTTCTTACTACATAGTGTCATATTGTGCTCTTTTTCACTTCTGCACTTTTTTTCTGCACTCGTTATGGATATAGGAAATATTTTAAAAATTTATAGGTTTTTTTTGTTGAGAATTTAAAAACTATTTTTGGTGTGCAGCCAAATCAAGATCTTTCCTCTGACACTTCATGTAACATTTGATCTAACTTTGTCAAAGTGTTGATAAAGAACTCTGTGTAGCTGACTCTGATATGTTATTGATCTGTTTATTTGAGCCAGGCCCACACAGATGTCAACGCCCGATGTTTTGATGGCAACACAGCACTTCACATAGCATGCGCCCGCCAGCTGGTGGGGATGGTGGCTCTCTTGATGACTGCTGGGGCCGACATGGAGTGTGAGAATGAGGAAATACCTGACCCAGAGGTCAGGGGAGAAGAGGGCTCAGTGATTGACAGGAGGGGGCTGAAACCTGCTGACTATGCTGAGGACAATGAACAGGTGAGTCACCCAGGTGTGACTGATGGGGTCAATGTGAGGTGTACCAGGTGTGACTGATGGGGTCAAATGGAGGTGTACCAGGTGTGACTGATGGGGTCAAGGTGAGGTGTAACAGGTGTGACTGTTGGGGTCAAGTGGAGGTGTACCAGGTGTGACTGATGGGGTCAAGGTGAGGTGTACCAGGTGTGAGTGATGGGGTCAAGGTGAGGTGTACCAGGTGTGACTGATGGGGTCAAGATGAGGTGTACCAGGTGTGACTGATGGGGGTCAAGGTGAGGTGTACCAGGTGTGACTGATGGGGTCAAGGTGAGGTGTACCAGGTGTGACTGATGGGGTCAAGGTGAGGTGTACCAGGTGTGAATGATGGGGTCAAGGTGAGGTGTGACTGATGGGGTCAAGGTGAGGTGTACCAGGTGTGAATGATGGGGTCAAGGTGAGGTGTACCAGGTGTGACTGATGGGGTCAAGGTGAGGTGTGACTGATGGGGTCAAGGTGAGGTGTACCAGGTGTGACTGATGGGGTCAAGGTGAGGTGTACCAGGTGTGACTGATGGGGTCAAGGTGAGGTGTGACTGATGGGGTCAAGGTGAGGTGTGACTGATGGGGTCAAGGTGAGGTGTGACTGATGGGGTCAAGGTGAGGTGTGACTGATGGGGTCAAGGTGAGGTGTACCAGGTGTGACTGATGGGGTCAAGGGAAATTTAATAACGGGTAAAGGCGTAAGGGGAAATAGTTCAGGGGAAGGGTAATGACCTTTTCTAGAACCTTTGAGATTATCTACTATGTAATTGTTAATGATTATGAGATTATACCATATAAATCTTGAAATCTTATGATAAAAGTAAGACTTTGTTTTGTACAGATATTACGTATTCTGAATGGGGAGAATCAAGTTTTTATCGGAATTGAGGATGGCTATGACAACCTAACATCTTCTTTATCATCCATGTCACTGAGCCAAACATCTGGACTGTATCCAAGTGTGTCAGGAAACTTGGATAGTGGATTATCTGTTGCTGTCACTCCTGGTAGGTCTTGTAGGCTATGGGAAAATCCTGTGTTAACTTTTGAAGTTCTTTCAGTATTTGTAAAGGTAAACAATGGTCTACAGCAGGGGTGGGCAAACTTTTTATACGGAGGGCCGCATTGAAAACTTTATTGTTATAGGCGGGCCGCATATATATTTTGTCTACTAAATTTTGTAATTGACAACGTCTAAATATAAATAAATGATAATAACCATATACTTGTCATTTTATTTCACATTCACACTCTATTACACACGTACATTACGTTTTAAAATCCGAACTGAAACAGTTTCTAATTTGATAATAAAAATTCTACTATTCAATAATTCAATAAAAGTTTATTGTTATCTGTAATAATAACCATCAAGAAGTAACAACAAAATTTACATATTAGCTGACCACAGAGTACAATTATAATTAATGAGATGTATGTAACTGTTGACAATTCTAAATAATGTTCTTGATCTGTGGAACCAGTTTACTGGTTGTCATTTGCATGATGGCATTCAAATTGCAGTCAGTCAACATCAATCTGTTCTTGTTTATTTTCATGCAAGAAAAGCCTTGCTCACAGATGTATCTGGACCCAAATGGAGACAAAAGTTTGGCAGCAAAGTTTTTTAATTGTGGAAATGCTGCTACTGGCAAACATCCATATAACTCCAGCAGAAGAACTGACTTTAACTTCTCCTTCAGGTCAAAATCTGTAAATCCTCTGGGGCTGAATCAGCTTCTGCACTAAATGGCGAACTGAGGATATTGAAGAGTGGTTCCAGGTTCTTCAAGTCTTAGAACTTTTTTTTTAAAAATTCCACAACCAAGGCATCCCACTGAGCAGTGTATTTTTCAGCCTTTTCACCAGAAATGGTTCTCTGTTTCAGCAAAGGAAAATGACAAAATCTGTTTTCACCTGCTTGCCTGGAGAACAGGGAGAGCTTTGCCTGAAATAATTGAACTTGCAATACATTTCATGTTCAAACAAGCTATTGCCCTGAAGTTTGACTTTCAGTTCATTCAAATTGTCCATAATGTCCATTGCAAACATGAGTCTGACTTCCACTCTTCATTAACAGTGGTAGTAACAAAGTCACAAACAAAACCCTTGATCTCCAGGAACATAACTATTTCTTCCTTTAGATCCCACACTCGCCTCAATATCTTGCCCAGGCTCAGCCAGCGGACACTGATGTGGTAGATCTCATAAAACAGTTTCCAAATCTTCAAGCAGTGGTTAAGTGCCATCATGGCTCTGATGAGGTTTATCACACTGATAACTGGGTCACTGGGTCAATAACATGCTTGATATTCAAAGAAGCTTTACACAGACTTTCCTGATGGATGACACAGTGGAGAGGCAAGAGTGTGTAGTCAGGATGTTCTTCTTTAAATTTATTTTTTATCAACTTCACAAGACCTACGTTTTTTCCAGTCAAAGCACGCGCTCCGTCGGTTGTTACACTTGCCATCTTGTTCCACACCAACCTAGTTCTTTCAATACAGTTCCCAACAGCATTGAATAAATCCTGGCCTGTAGTTGTGTCTTTGAGTGGCTCAACACTAAGTAATTCTTCGGTAAGCTCAAAACGAGTGTTTATTCCCCGTATAAAATACCAACAATTGTTCTTTGTCCTGTACATCGGTACTTTTGTTCAACTCAAGTGAGTACCACAAAAAGTCTTTGCTTGCATCTCGAAGTTGGTGCATCAATGTGTTGCTAATTTTTCAACACGCTTGAATATAGTTCTCCTTGATAAAGAAATGCTATCAAATTTTGTTTTCTGTTCTGGACACATTTAAATGCTTGCTACATAAGACAAGTAATCCTTGATGAACTCGGTGTCAGAAAACTACTTGTTCCGTTTTACAATCTTATGGGACAGCACCAAACTGGCTTCGGTTGTAGCATCTTCTATTAAAGACTGTTGGGTGAAACCAGTTTGCTGCTCCTTTAAATATTAACCAACTCCTGTCAATTCCTTTTTCTCACTTCGTTCGTTAAATTGTGCCCGAAATCCTATTGTTTTTGTTTGGTGGTATCTTTATAAGTTGTACTCCTTAAAGACGCTCAGAGTGATTTGCTGCCAACGCTCGTGAAGCAATATTAAACGGTCCATTCCTCATTTAAAACACGAAATTCATCCTCAATCTTTCAGTTTTGGCAGGACTCATGGTTAAATCTACATCTATTCACTTTTAAATTACAAAACCGCAGAGTTAAAAATCGTAAACTAAAGCCACTTCCGGTTGATCTGAAATGCAGTTTTGAATAAGGATGTTAATTAATGACTAATGATCATAAACCAATTCTGGAGCCATAAAACCGATTTAATCTCCCTAGATTTGAAGCAAATACTCGGAATAAAATTTAAAAATATTGCGAAAATTCTAAAGAAAGCAAATTATCATCGACATAATATTGCAACATATACATGCCTACGGGTCTTGCGGCCCACCCCTGGTCTAAAGTTTAATGACTAATGTCTTAGAGTGGGTGGGAAATGGTGGGAACACATAGCAATCATAAATGAATAAAGTCCACTCTAGATCATGGGCCAGATATAGTCCTTGAACCTTGTCTTTGTGACCTCTGATCATAGGCCAGATATAGTCCTTGAACCTTGTCTTTGTGACCTCTGATCATGGGCCAGATATGGTCCTTGACCTTGTCTTTGTGACCTCTGATCATGGGCCAGATATGGTCCTTGAACCTTGTCTTTGTGACCTCTGATCATGGGCCAGATATGGTCCTTGAACCTTGTCTTTGTGACCTCTGATCATGGGCCAGATATGGTCCTTGAACCTTGTCTTTGTGACCTCTGATCATGGGCCAGATATGGTCCTTGAACCTTGTCTTTGTGACCTCTGATCATGGGCCAGATATAGTCCTTGAACCTTGTCTTTGTGACCTCTGATCATGGGCCAGATATAGTCCTTGAACCTTGTCTTTGTGACCTCTGATCATGGGCCAGATATAGTCCTTGAACCTTGTCTTTGTGACCTCTGATCATGGGCCAGATATGGTCTTTGAACCTTGTCTTTGTGACCTCTGATCATGGGCCAGATATAGTCCTTGAACCTTGGCTTCGTGACCTCTGATCATAAGAACCTCACTATGATATGTACTATGTTCTTCTGCTCTTTAACTAAAGTTGTGTTAAAAAAGAACAAAGTAATCATTGGGAATTATGTGAATGTATATTTGTATGTTTATGTGAATGTATATTTGTATGTTTATGTGAATGTATATTTGTATGTTTATGTGAATGTATATTTGTATGTTTATGTGAATGTATATTTGTATGTTTATGTGAATGTATATTTGTATGTTTATGTGAATGTATATTTGTATGTTTATGTGAATGTATATTTGTATGTTTATGTGCATGTGTTTTGTTGGTTGTGATTAATATTGTAAAGTTCCTTCGTACTACTTGACTCTTCATCTTGCATTCTTAAAACAAAAACTGCTTTAATGCTAACAGTTCTTCTCTTTATTAGGCATAACTTCGGGCTACTACATTTGCTCTTTCTTTAGGACTCTCTCTCTTTCTCTGTCTGTCTGTAGTTTCCCCTGTGATGGGGTAAGTCTCTCTCTCCAGGTCTATCCTCTTACCCTGGGGTGGGTTCCTCTCTCTCTTGTCCTTTCCTTATATTGCTTGCAAAAGGTATTTGGCTAACATTGGAGAGTGCCCCCTTGGTGTGAGCAATAAAATTTTCAGTCTTTCATTCCCTTACCCATGTCCAATAATTAGCTTCTTATGTTTTCCTCAGTAGTTCTTAAGTTCTCCCATCCTATAGTCCCGTCCAATGGCGCTTGCTGTCTCTAACAGACTGTCCTTGTTCTAAACTACCTTACACCCCCCCCCACCCCGACGTTTCGTTGGTGGGGGTGGGGGGAGCCCGGAATCTTTTCGTTTCCAGTAATTGTTCTGAGAGCACGCTTCACATTCCAGGTACGACCCCGAGGTTCTGTGGGTGGGGGAGAAGGCCGAAATCTTTTAGTTTCTGGTCATTGTTCTGAGAGCACGGCCTACCGACAGCTCCCCTCTCAAATATTTCAACCAAGGTTCTCAAATATTTCGACCCAGGTCCTCCACAATTTTCACCTAGGTCCTCCACAATATTTCCATACGTGTTCCAGGAATGGTAAACATTTATGTTTAGGTGCATATGTTTTGTTGGTTGTATTCCAGGTATGGTAAACATGTGTCAGAAAACACGCCTGGAACTCTCTAAACTGTTAGACCCTGAGCTTGTGGACCGAGATGTCATGGCACTAGCTAGTCAGCTGGGGCTCTCCAACTTGACCAGGACGTTGCAGGAGATGAGAGCCACTAAGAACAGCCCCACGACTTTCCTGCTGGAATACTTTGAGGTTGGTCAGTCTGTCTCACACGGTATAGTTGGTCAGTCAGTCAGACACGGTACAGTTGGTCAGTCAGTCAGACACGGTACAGTTGGTCAGTCAGTCAGACACGTTACAGTTGGTCAGTCTGTCAGACATGGTATAGTTGGTCAGTCTGTCACACACGGTACAGTTGGTCAGTCAGTCAGACACGGTACAGTTGGTCAGTCTGTCAGACATGGTATAGTTGGTCAGTCTGTCATATATATATGAGCTGTTGATATTAGTATATTAGTATATAAATATATTAGTATATTAGTATATAAATACTGTATTTTATGGACTGTAAGATGCACTTTTTTCTTTGAAAAATTTACTCCAAAATTCAGAGCGTTTTTTACTAAAAGCAACAAATTATAAAATTTTTTTAAAAATTAGGTTTTGCCCAATAGTCCGTAGCATCTAATAGTGTAAAAAAATATGTAAATTTTGATGTAAGTCTATTCAACTGTTGATATAGGTATATAAATATATATTAGATTTTGATATGTCTATTCAGCTGTTGATACAGGTATATATAAATAAAAATAAGTGGGGCCCGCTTAAGTCGACGGCCTCGGGGTATGAAAAATGGCGCCGAGGTAACCGATCATCGAGTTAAACGAAAACCAATATGGCGGCAAAATATTAACATGCGCTTGAAATTTCTTTATAATTATATACATGATGTGCGTTAATTAGTGATGGGACGATTAATCAGAATCGTATCGGAATATAAGGACCCTAATATTTCTTCACTCTTTCCTAAGGTTAAGACCGATCGTTTTTAAGGACCATTTAAAATTTAAATATAACCCAGGGTTCCCACTCAGTCGGGAATTCTTAAAATAATTTTCCCGGTCTTGAAAGTCGGGAAAAGTTATGACTAGTTGGGAAATAGTCGGGAAAAGTTATGACTAGTCGGGAATTTTTACATATATATTTTTTTTGCAGAAGTAAATGACTTTGATTACGTCTCTGTGGTCGTTTCGATTCCATTTAATAAAAAAAAAGTAACCAGTTTATAATTGTCTGCGCATGCGTTAAAGGTCAAATTTTTCGCCTCGCCTCGTCACATGGCGCGTGTTTGCAATGCCCATCGAATCGGCGAATTTTAAAAAAAATAAACATATCAATATGGTAATTTTAAGTTTAATGCTTTTGACGTGCAGGATATCTGTCACTATGAGACCGCACTCGAATTTCCTCTGTCAATCAAATGATACGTGTAACTTGTGATATAAATAGTAACAAATGCGGCCTTGACCTTATCTTATCTATCTTATCTATACAGACGCTCCTTCAATGCAGAAGATAGTTGCGTCCACAGACCATGACAGATGATCTGTTGGCAAGTGATGCAGCATTCACAGGCCACGGCTTTGTGGGTTCCACGCATTACCCAGCCGCCTAACACTATGTAGTTAGGTACCCATTCGGAGCGGGGTGACTCAGGGACGCCCTAGGCCCCGGGAACAAACCCTTGCCTTCACACGGATTCGAACCCGTGACCATCGGTACGACAGTCCAGTGCGCTGCCACTCGACCACCACGTCCCCTTATCAGAATTCAACCTACAACAGTGATGACGTGTATATTATATATCTACTAGAATATTAAGAAAATGATTTGATTTCACCGTCACGCGCGTGTTAGTCACAGTCACGTATCTTACTGGTAACAAAGCAACATCAAACTTTTTTTTAAAAAAAATAATTTTTTTATTTAATTATATAAAAACCACCGTCGATTCTCGATACAAACCTTTATGTTCTTTTCTAAAGATATTCGTTTATCTTAAAATATAAAATGATTAATGCATCAGAAAATTAATTAAGTTTAATAATAATATAACATGCTCAGCGAAATAATGACAAATTAAAGACCACTAACGCGATTTTCGAGTACCTCTGGTGAATACATACTCATACTCATTCACACATGGATTCAAATTGAAAGTAATAACATCCGTAATTTTTATTGAAATCTCGTAGAATCACAAAATAGCCGGAATTCTCGAATAAAGCGAGAAGTCAACACTGTTTTGAACTAAACATGCCAAAGTGCATTGCTAGGCAAACAGACTGGGATCGAGCTAACCGACGTTAAGTTGCAAATTTGGCACTCTTTTGTGCTCGAAATATTAGGGATCGGCGACTTAAAAAAATTGAATTAACCGATGAAAAAATGCAAAGACAAAGAGAGAATTTGGCGGTTCCAAAAAAAACGTCGACTTAATAGAGCTGACGAGTTAACCAGGGCTCGAGTTAAGTGGGTCCCACTGTATATATATAAATATATTAGGGCTGTTATCGATTAATTTAAATTTAATCGTTAAATTTTGAAAAATTATCAATTAACTAATCGATAATTTCGATTAAAGCCAAAAATAGAAATTTATGACGTCATTAAACTGAACATTTCTCACAGACATTGAAAATTAAGAATATTTTGAACTAAATTTTATGACAATGTGTTGATACTTAATCGGATGTTTTTGCTGAAGGTGGTACGTCAGCGATGTATTTGATCCTTTAAAAGAGAATTGTTTATGGCAGTGAACACAGTAAACTTTTTCACCATCTTCGACTTTGCCATCCGCAGTTAGCTTAAAAACAAAATTTTGCTCAACTTTCTAGTTGTATGTTTAAATTTAACTGCGTTGATGCTGTCAGCCATTTTTTAGTTGACGTCTGCCATAAAGTAATAAAATAAATTATAATATTAAGCGGGATAAGTTTGTACATACAAAAAAATATAAATTATTATTAATAATTAATTATTTATTAATAAAAAAATTAAAAATATAAATATTTTCTCTAATTTTAATCGAATTTTTATTGATTAAAATAATTTTAATCGATAAACATTTTTAACGATTAATCGAGAAATTAATCGTTAATTTCCTCAGCCCTAAAATATATATAAATAATCGGCATCCTTCCATCTCGCAAGACGATGGTTCATCACTGTTGAGTTGGGTTGCATTTCCTCGAGTGGCTGTGCAGTCCTATCCTTGAGTGACAGTCTTTACCACAGCTTTTACACACGAATTCTGTGCTACCAAATGTTTTGGCCTTTCTCCTAGCTCTTCTTTCTGTAGCCTCCTCCATCCTTTGCTCCTTGGCTACTATGATGCCCTCTTTGACAACTCTGTGCCATGTAGATCAGTCTTCTGCCTTACACTCCCAGTCGCTTGTGCGTATTCTGGCTGCTTTCATGTCCCTTTGGCAGACATGTTTAAATCGCAGACATGGGCGACCTGTCTTCCTCTTTCCCAATGCCAGTTCTCCATATGGGAGGTCCTTGGGCATTCGGCCAGGGCTCATTCTTTTAACATGTCCTATCCATCTCAGGCGTCTTTCACTAAGGATTGAGAAGATGCTTTGGGCATTGGCGTGCATTAGGACCTCAGTATTAGGCACCTTGTCTTGCCATTTAATGCCTAGGATGCATCGCAGGAATCTCAAGTGGAAGCTATTAAGCTTGCGCTCTTGGGATGTATAAGTGGTCCATGTCTCGCTCCCGTATAGCAGTGTACTGATGACGCAGGCTCTATAGACACACAGTTTGGTTTTCTCTGTTAACTTGGTGTTTTGCCAGACCCGTTTGCTTAATTTAGCCATTGTGGCAGCTGCCTTGCCAATTCTACTGTTTATTTCCTCTTCAATGGACAATGTATTGGAGACCTTGGAACCCAAGTAGGTGAAGCTGTCCACAACCTCCAAGTTTTCATTGTCGATATTGATGGTAGGAGGAGGTTGTGTGTCTTGGGCCATGATTTTTGTCTTTTTCAAGCTGATTTGCAGACCAAATTCTTTGCAGTTATTGGAGAAGCTTGACACGAGTTGTTGCAAACCAGTTTCTGTGTGTGCTGTTAATGCCGCATCATCCGCAAAGAGTAGCTCACGAATTAGGATATCTGTCGTTTTGGTCTTGGCTCGGAGGCAGGCTGTGTTGAAAAGTCCTCCATCAGCTCTGGTGTGTAACCAGATTCCATCACTGCTATCCTTGAATGCGTATCGAAGCAGTACAGAGAAGAATATTGCAAACAGTCTTGGTGCAAGTACACAACCTTGTTTAACTCTGCTGCTGACAGGAAAGGCTTCTGGCGTAGCTCCATCGAACTGCACTGTGCCCTGGTTATTTTCATGGAACTGTCTGATGGCTGAGCAAAGCAATTGACAGCCTAGCTTGTGGAAAAGCACCTGGGATTGATGGCATACCACCGGAAGCTCTAAAGAGTGGCAAGACAGCTTTACTACAGCCATTGCACGAGCTTTTGTCCCTCTGCTGGGAACAGGGGTATATCCCCCAAGACCTAAAGGATGCAAATATAGTGACACTATATAAAAACAAGGGTGATAGAAGTGACTGCAATAAATATCGCGGCATCTCACTCCTTAGTATTGTAGGAAAGGCCTTCGCCCGTGTCATACTAACACGTTTACAGAGTCTAGCATCCCGTGTCTATCCAGAATCTCAGTGCGGTTTCCGGGCTGGTCGGTTTACCATAGACATGGTTTTCTCCATACGGCAGCTCCAGGAAAAATGCAGAGAGCAACAGATGCCACTATACATTGCCTTTGTGCACCTTACGAAAGCCTTTGATTTTGTCAGTCGCAACGGGCTATTCCAAATCCTGGTAAAAATCGGCTGTCCCCCACACCTACTCGCCATATATATAAATATATATATAAATATATATATATATAAATATATATAAATATATATATATATATATATAAATAAATATATATATATAAATATATATATTTATATATATATATATATATATATATATATTCAACTGTTATTTATTTGAAACATTTTTACCAAATGGTTCAATTGAGATCATTGCTATGTTTTTGTGTGTAGATGCTATTTAACCTTGTTTCTAAATCCTCAGACCGTTGATGGCGACTTGACCAAACTGAGAGAAGGGCTCCAGGACATCGGCAGAGATGACGGCGCTGATCTCATTCCACACGTTGCTAAATGATGGGCGTGGGGGGGGGTAGGGATGAGGTACGGCAACTAATGCTCATATGTCAATGTTATTATTAGAATTGTAACCCAAAGAGTTCAGATATTGTATTTCATATAGTATTTTTATGTCACATGATCTATGTCAGAAGTTCCCTGACTGATATGATTCTTTGAAATCAAAATCTAAGTGATGCCTCATGTCAATAAATATTGGAGTATAGAAAAAATAAATTGCTTGCTCCATTTAAAACAACATGAGGCTCCCATCACATAACCCAAGTTAAGGTGGTTGGCCCATGGATAGGGAACCACTGGTCTGAGTGTATCAGTGGTGTGTGCCTTCAGTTTGATCAAGCTCTTAAAATCTAAGTACAGTAACTCTGTAGAGAATAAAACTGTTCAGTTTGAGTAATGTTCCCTGTCTATGATGGCTGCAGTTCCCAACCACAACAATTTGTTCTTTCATTCCTGTTATTTTATGTTTTATCTTGTACTTTTGAAATGTACACTTTATGTGAAATGATCAGTTGACCATGTACACTTTATGTGAAATGATCAGTTGACCATGTACACTTTATGTGAAATGATCAGTTGACCATGTACACTTTATGTGAAATGATCAGTTGACCATGTACACTTTATGTGAAATGATCAGTTGGCCATGTACACTTTATGTGAAATGATCAGTTGACCATGTACACTTTATGTGAAATGATCAGTTGACCATGTACACTTTATGTGAAATGATCAGTTGACCATGTACACTTTATGTGAAATGATCAGTTGACCATGTACACTTTATGTGAAATGATCAGTTGACCATGTACACTTTATGTGAAATGATCAGTTGACCATGTACACTTTATGTGAAATGATCAGTTGACCATGTACACTTTATGTGAAATGATCAGTTGACCATGTACACTTTATGTGAAATGATCAGTTGACCATGTACACTTTATGTGAAATGATCAGTTGACCATGTACACTTTATGTGAAATGATCAGTTGACCATGTACACTTTATGTGAAATGATCAGTTGACCATGTACACTTTATGTGAAATGATCAGTTGACCATGTACACTTTATGTGAAATGATCAGTTGACCATGTACACTTTATGTGAAATGATCAGTTGACCATGTACACTTTATGTGAAATGATCAGTTGACCATGTACACTTTATGTGAAATGATCAGTTGACCATGTACACTTTATGTGAAATGATCAGTTGACCATGTACACTTTATGTGAAATGATCAGTTGACCATGTACACTTTATGTGAAATGATCAGTTGACCATGTACACTTTATGTGAAATGATCAGTTGACTATGTACACTTTATGTGAAATGATCAGTTGACATGTACACTTTATGTGAAATGATCAGTTGACCATGTACACTTTATGTGAAATGATCAGTTGACTATGTACACTTTATGTGAAATGATCAGTTGACTATGTACACTTTATGTGAAATGATCAGTTGACCATGTACACTTTATGTGAAATGATCAGTTGACCATGTACACTTTATGTGAAATGATCAGTTGACCATGTACACTTTATGTGAAATGATCAGTTGACCATGTACACTTTATGTGAAATGATCAGTTGACCATGTACACTTTATGTGAAATGATCAGTTGACCATGTACACTTTATGTGAAATGATCAGTTGACCATGTACACTTTATGTGAAATGATCAGTTGACCATGTACACTTTATGTGAAATGATCAGTTGACCATGTACACTTTATGTGAAATGATCAGTTGACCTTGTACACTAAAAGTAAAATTCCATTGCTCTGAGTGTTGATGTGTTGAGTGTTGAGTGTTGAGTTAAAATGAATGCCAAGTACATGAGTCATGAGTGATAGAAATCTTAATCACATTGAATGGAAGTAACAGTAACTTTGTAACAGTGACAGTACTGCAGCTATTCTCCTTCATCCAAACTTCAGACATTGTAAACAATTTAAAGTTATATTCCCATTAAAACCGAACACAAATTTTCCCTATTTGTCCCAACATTCATGAACAATGTTCAAAAATAAATATAAATAAATAAATATATTAATAAATATATATATCTAAATAAATAAATGTTTCAATTTATGTTGATTTGACTTTGACAAGTTGTGATTAATTTGAACAAGTGGACTTTGTTAAAATCCTTTATATTAACTTGTGGCGTCTGCTTGATTGCTTGATGCCTTGCTTGTTTGCCGAAAAAAACTTTGGATCGATTTTAACCCACTTTCTTGAATGCTAGCGAGCTGAAATTTTGCAGGCAGACTCGTGCCGATGATAAAAATGAACTATCAAATTTCAGATCGATCGAATGTTGTTAAGCCTTCTCGTCCATAAGGGGCATCCACCGATCATCGTCGGCATCTGCGATTCCTCCAAGGGCATAGGCCACCTACGAGAGACCTCCAGGCATCTCTATCCTGGGCCAGCTTCTCCAGGATCTTCCATTCATGGCCAATTCTCTTGATGTCTGCCTCCAATTCTCGTCACCAAGTGTTTCTTGGACGGCCTCTTTTCCGCTTACCCTGTGGGTTCCATTTCAGAGCTTGCTTTGTTGTGTTAGAAGCAGGTTTTCTTAGTGTATGACCAATCAACCTCCACCGCTTCTGAAGAATCTCTTCCTCAATGGGCTTCTGTTTTGTCCGCTGCCACAGTTCCCGGTTGCTGATTTTGTCCGGCCAGTGAATTCTGAGAATCCATCTTAGACAATTGTTGATGAAGGACTGGATTCTGGTCAAGTTTACGGCCGTTGTTCTCCATGTCTCGGCTCCATATAGCAGCACAGGTTTCGCCATAGCGTTAAAAATCCTTACTTTTAACTTGCTGCCTAAGTTGTTGGAAACCCAAACATTCTTGAGTTGCTGGAAGGCTGCTCTTGCTTTTCCGATTCTTATTTTGACATCAGCATCTGTACCACCTTGTTTATCTACCACGCTGCCAAGGTAAACAAAACTGTCCACCTCCTCGAGGGCTTCTCCTTCAAGCATAATGGGTGATGTACTGGTGGCTTAACCTTGAGGATTTTACTCTTCCCTTTGTGTATGTTGAGACCCATGCTAGCAGAAGTGGCTGCTGACAATGTTTGTTTTCTCCTGCATCTGTTGTTGGGTATGTGCAAGAAGGCAAGATCATCAGCAAAGTCAAGATCATCAAGTTGATCCCACAAGGTCCATTGGATGCCATTCCTTTTCTGCTGTGTAGATGTTTTCATCACCCAGTCAATGGCTAACAGGAACAGGAATGGTGACAGCAAACAACCTTGTCTCACACCAGTCTTCACCTGGAAAGCATCTGTCACCTGCTGACCATGTACAACTCGGCAGTTTTTCCCTTCGTACATGTTTCTGATTATATCCGTAATCTTCTGTGGCACCCCGTAATGCCTTAGCAATCTCCACAGGGTTTGCCTGTCCACACTGTTGAAGGCTTTTTCATAGTCAACAAAGTTGACATAGAGAGGCGAGTTCCACTCTAGTGACTGCTCTAGAATGATGTGCAGTGTCGCTATATGGTCCGTGCAGGATCTGTTGGTGCGAAAGCCAGCTTGTTGGTCCCGCAACAGAGGGTCTACAGCGTTTTTCATCCTGTTAAGTAGTACACGGTTGAAAACCTTTCCTGGGATGGACGGCAGGGTGATCCCTCTGTAGTTCGAGCAGGAGCTTAAATCCCCCTTCTTTGGGATCTTGATAAGGTATCCCTCTTTCCAATCGGAAGGAACTTGCTCCTCTTCCCATATCTTCATAAAAAGAGGGTGTAGCATTTCCACACTGGTTTCCAAGTCCGCCTTCAGTGCCTCTGCTGGGATGCCATCAGGTCCCGCAGCCTTTCCATTTCTGATTTGTTTAATGGCCCTGCCATCGATCGAATGTATTAATTAAATTAATTAATTTTTTAGATTATCTCTACTTATCTCTATGTAGCATGTTCATTATTGTGCTAGAGTGTCGCGGTGCGTATTATATTGAACAACCTTTTTAATATTTTCCTACCTTTTTAAAAATATATTCCCGATCTGTAAATGTAAATGATAGTAATTGCTAGTCAGTCTCGCGATGCACACTATATTAAACATGTTTTTATAACCCTTTTCCCGTGATCAAATCCTGCTGAAATTTAGCAGGCAGACTGTAGAATTTATTTTTATACTATAAATCCTTTATATATGAGATGTAACTAAAATTTTGGATTTTTGTGCGATGCGTATTATAATGAACATACTTTTAGTTATGTCTCGTAAATAAAGGATTTATAGTCAAAAACTTTTTTTACGGGATTTTTTTATTTCTTCTTTCTTTCACAATAATATGTTTTGTGTTAACTCGGGGATCTGTGAAATTTTTTGCCCAAAATATAAAAGTTTATCTTGACGTAACCCCCCAAAGGCTGTAACCCCCAAAGGCTGTAACCCCCAAAGGCGCAAGTCCTGCCCACACAACTCGGGGGTTTGGGGGGTGTTGTAACCCCCTCCCCCCTTTTCAATGGGTCTAGGGCTAAGCCCCAGCCGAAAATGAATCTGGTGAGTTTTAGAAGCCTGACAAGTGTCTAAAAATGAGTATGAAAAGCATTATGGGTAGATATTTTAACTCAAAACGAGACGGAGGATCCATATTTCAGGGGGAATTTATTTGCTACAATTATAAAGTTTACAGTCGAATATAATGGTTATAGGCTTAACGGCACTGACCATTTTATTATAATAATAAATGAAACATAATGATGGGTAAACACAAAAATACTTAAACCATTTCATCGAAATTGGTGACCTTGGATGTCAGGGTGACCTTGGATGTCAGGGTGACCTTGGATGTATGGGCAAGTTGGATACTGTCTTCAGGGTCCAATCGATTTTGCAGCTTTGTAGTTGTTGTTTTTTTTTAAATGTTAACTGGAGTAGAAAATCCTTGTTGACAAATGTACGGTGTTGTTGTAAAAGACAAAAACGTTTTGATGACCTCTTCAAGTTCAATGTTTAAAGCCTTTGCACCATGTGACATCCAAAAATGTGTCGGATCTGCTTTGTTTGCAAATTAAATACTTACCTCATCATTGGCTTGAAGTTCAAGAAGTGCCTCTGCCAACCCTTGAGGCTCATTTGGTACAGTTCCATTGTCACATCAAAACTGATTTACAATCCAACTGACATTATTCGAATCCATTTGAAAGTAAACAGTGAACCGCTCTATCTATGAACCGCTCTATCTATGAACCGCTCTATCTATGAACCGCTCTATCTATGAACCGCTCTATCTATGAACCGCTCTATCTATGAACCGCTCTATCTATGAGCTTGGTAAGATGTCTGACAATTATATCCTTGATGTGGTCCATAGTTATATTTACACAATCTTCCTAGACAAGACCAACTGTGAAAATGCCGCTAACTTGTTTCATTCTGTTGTTTTGTTCTCCAATTTATCAAAATACTGCAATATTTTCTCTGGCTGAGATTTTACTGATAATTTTTCCCTGCTATTCTTTGTTCAACACATTCACATGCTTAAAAAATCAGCAAAGTATGCGAGATGTGCACCCCAATAACAGTTCGTAAACTTCTCTGATAGAGATGTGCACCCCAAAAACAGTTCGTAAACTTCTCTGATAGAGATGTGCACCCCAAAAACAGTTCGTAAACTTCTCTGATAGAGATATGCACCCCAAAAACAGTTCGTAAACTTCTCTGATAGAGATGTGCTTTTGACCAGTCAGAAATGAAAGCCACCGTACCTGGGTGTCATAAAGTAGGTGTGAAAGTCACCGTACCTCGGTGTGCTAAAGTTGGCGTGAAAGCCACCGTACCTCGGTGTGATAAAGTAGGGGTGAAAGCCACCTTACCTCGGTGTGATAAAGTAGGCGTGAAAGCCACCGTACCTCGGTGTGATAAAGAAGGCGTGAAATCCACCGTACCTCAGTGTGATAAAGTAGGCGTGAAAGCCACAATACCTCGGTGTGATAAAGTAGGCGTGAAAACCACCGTACCTCGGTGTGAAAAAGTAGGCGTGAAAGCCACCGTACCTCAGTGTGATAAAGTAGGCGTGAAAGCCACCGTACCTCGGTGTGATAAAATAGGCGTGAAAGCCACCGTACCTCGGTGTGATAAAGTAGGCGTGAAAGCCACCGTACCTCGGTGTGATAAAGTAGGCGTGAAAGCCACCGTACCTCGGTGTGATAAAGTAGCTGTGAAAGCCACCGTACCTCGGTGTGATAAAGTAGGCGTGAAAGCCACCGTACCTCGGTGTGCTAAAGTAGGCGTGAAAGCCACCGTACCTCGGTGTGATAAAGTAGGCGTGAAAGCCACCGTACCTCGGTGTGTTAAAGTAGGCGTGAAAGCCACCGTACCTCGGAGTGATAAAGTAGGTCTGTATATTCAGCCTCACCATCTTAAACAGTGGTATTTGCAGTGTATGTCGGTTATTGAAATGTACAATCTGTATGACATCATGCATGACGACCTCCAGTTCCGGATCCAAATGTTTCACAAGCAGAGCGTGACAATGGATCATACTTTGGTTAACTTCATTTTTGGGATCCCACACCACGTACAGGACCCAACATAGCATGAGCTCCATCAACAGACATAGCAAAACATAGCATGAGCTCCATCAACAGACATATCACAACATAGCATGAGCTCCATCAACAGACATAGCACAACATAGCATGAGCTCCATCAACAGACATAGCAAAACATAGCACGAGCTCCATCAACAGACATAGCACAACATAGCATGAGGTCCATCAACAGACATAGCACAACATAGCATGAGGTCCATCAACAGACATAGCATGAGCTCCATCAACAGACATATCACAACATAGCATGAGCTCCATCAACAGACATAGCACAACATAGCATGAGCTCCATCAACAGACATAGCAAAACATAGCACGAGCTCCATCAACATACATAGCACAACATAGCATGAGGTCCATCAACAGACATAGCATGAGCTCCATCAACAGACATAGCAAAACATAGCACGAGCTCCATCAACATACATAGCACAACATAGCATGAGGTCCATCAACAGACATAGCATGAGCTCCATCAACAGACATATCACAACATAGCATGAGCTCCATCAACAGACATAGCACAACATAGCATGAGCTCCATCAACAGACATAGCACAACATAGCATGAGCTCCATCAACAGACATAGCACAACATAGCATGAGCTCCATCAACAGACATAGCATGAGCTCCATCAACAGACATAGCATGAGCTCCATCAACAGACATAGCATGAGCTCCATCAACAGACATAGCATGAGCTCCATCAACAGACATAGCATGAGCTCCATCAACAGACAGAGCACAACATAGCATGAGCTCCATCAACAGACATAGCAAGACATAGCATGAGCTCCATCAACAGACATAGCACAACATAGCATGAGCTCCGTCAACAGACATAGCATGAGCTCCATCAACAGACATAGCATGAGCTCCATCAACAGACATAGCACAACATAGCATGAGCTCCGTCAACATACATAGCACAACATAGCATGAGCTCCATCAACAGACATAGCAAAACATCAATTCCTTGAAATCACAATTCAAGAGGGGCACAAAATATTTTCTCTTCAATTATTTGAAAACCTTTGTAACAAACATATCAAAAATAACAAACATAACAAACATATCCCATAAGTTGCTCATTACTAATGACATTAGTGGTCTCATCAAGCTGAATAGTAAAAATTTACTTGCAGTCAAAGATGCGTTTTAAAGAAGGAACTGGTTCAATAGTAGGCTTATATATGTCTTATCTATACAGACGCTCATTCTATACATAAGATTAATGCGTCCACAGACCATGCTGGTCTGTTGGCAAGTGATGCAGCGTTCACAGGTCATGGCTATAAGGGTTCCACGCATTACCCAGCCGCCTTTATTTCCCTAACTAGTGTTAGGTACCCATTCGGAGCTGGGTGGACTCAGGCACTCCCTAGGCCCCGGGAACGAATCCTTGCCCTCACATGGATTCGAACCCATGGCCAGCCGAGCGCGCATGCCACTCGACCACCGTGCCCCATCTTCCAAGCGCACACGTACATATAACAGAATTCCCTTTTTACCCCAAATTGGGTAATTTCCCCCTGTTCGCCGACCTCTGTGTTAACTTGTATGACAGGACTTGAGCCACACGACTTGAGTCACTTGACTTGAGTCACAGATCTTTAGTCACATGACTTGAGTCACAGAACTTGAGTCACATATCTTTACTCACAGAACTTGAGTCACAAGACTTGAATCACATGACTTGAGTCATAATTTGACGTACAACCCACCACACCAATCACAACAAAAGGTAAACATCAAATTAGGGGAAAACTTAATCCAAGATACAAATTAGATATTTTACCCAGCACTTTAACAAAAATTAAGCCATATCAAGAAGATTAGTTTTTCAAGCACTAATTATTTACAAACTAGATACGATCCATGGCGTAGCATACACCGCAGACTTACTCATAGATAGTGCCAAGAAAAGGGGGGAGAACGGACACAAACAGTAGCACGAAATTCGTAAAAACAAAGTTTTTGACTATAAATCCCTTATATATGAGACAGAACTAAAAGTATTGATTATGTTCAAACGCGACAAACATTTACAGACTGAAACCGAATTATCTCCCCTGGCTTTAAAAACCGGGGGAAGGGACGGAAGGGATGTGGACGTCAACGCGTGAACTCAACTGGCACGTGGCAAAAAAGAACAATAACAAACTGTGAAATTGAATTATATATGCCATATTGAGATAAACTATAAATGCATTAAATTAATTACGGTACGTTCGATCGATCTGAAATTTTGATACCATGCATTGTTTGTCGACACGAGTCTATGTGCGAAATTTCAGCTCGATGGCATCACGGAAAGTGTGTCATTTTTTACTTTTGTTTTTCCGACCTCCCACGAACGACAGAGATCACGACAGAGAGAGAGATTATGAGATGTCGACAGACAAGATTTCGAAGTTAATATAATTAATATAAGGGATTTAATTAAACAATCCCGTAAAAACAGAGTTTTTGCCTATAAATCCCTTATATATGAGACAGAACTAAAAGTATTGATTATGTTCAAACGCGACAAACATTTACAGACTGAAACTGTATTATCCCCCCTGGCATTAAAACCGGGGGAAGGGGGAGGGGTGTGGACATCGACGGGTGGCGTGAACTCAACTGGCACGTGGAAGAAAAACAATACCAAACTGTGAAATTGAATTATATATGTTTTATAGCGATAAACTAAAAAATGCATTAATTTAATTACGGTACGTTCGATCGATCTGAAATTTTGATACGATGCATTGTTAGGTGACACGAGTATATGTGCAAAATTTCAGCACGATAGCATCACGGGAAGAGGGTCATTTTTGCCCTTTTTCGCCCGACGTACGATGAGATGACGACAGACAGAGAGACAAGATTTCGAAGTTAATATTAGGGATTTAAAACTGGGAACAACGCGAGTGAACGTTGGGGGGACCGCCGAAGAATTTTTGGGAAGTATTTCGGACATCGCCACAATTTCTGCCTCGCCACCATATACTCCTGAAGTATTCATGTACTGTTATTGGGTATTGAGAACAACGGATAGCACGTCGCGGAGGTATCCCAATGTTGAGAAACAAAGTTTACAGCCATGATGCCCAGTTGGAGAACAACAACTTGGTCTATGATTTTTTCCAAGATATATGCGACCGATAGACACAGACAGTTACCTGATGAAGGATTGGTGTAACATTGAACCGATAGACACAGACAGTTACCTGATGAAGGATTGGTGTAACATTGAACCGATAGACACAGACAGTTACCTGATGAAGGATTGGTGTAACATTGAACCGATAGACACAGACAGTTACCTGATGAAGGATTGGTGTAACATTGAACCGATAGACACAGACAGTTACCTGATGAAGGATTGGTGTAACATTGAACCGATAGACACAGACAGTTACCTGATGAAGGATTGGTGTAACATTGAACCGATAGACACAGACAGTTACCTGATGAAGGATTGGTGTAACATTGAACCGATAGACACAGACAGTTACCTGATGAAGGATTGGTGTAACATTGAACCGATAGACACAGACAGTTACCTGATGAAGGATTGGTGTAACATTGAACCGATAGACACAGACAGTTACCTGATGAAGGATTGGTGTAACATTGAACCGATAGACACAGACAGTTACCTGATGAAGGATTGGTGTAACATTGAACCGATAGACACAGACAGTTACCTGATGAAGGATTGGTGTAACATTGAACCGATAGACACAGACAGTTACCTGATGAAGGATTGGTGTAACATTGAACCGATAGACACAGACAGTTACCTGATGAAGGATTGGTGTAACATTGAACCGATAGACACAGACAGTTACCTGATGAAGGATTGGTGTAACATTGAACCGATAGACACAGACAGTTACCTGATGAAGGATTGGTGTAACATTGAACCGATAGACACAGACAGTTACCTGATGAAGGATTGGTGTAACATTGAACCGATAGACACAGACAGTTACCTGATGAAGGATTGGTGTAACATTGAACCGATAGACACAGACAGTTACCTGATGAAGGATTGGTGTAACATTGAACCGATAGACACAGACAGTTACCTGATGAAGGATTGGTGTAACATTGAACCGATAGACACAGACAGTTACCTGATGAAGGATTGGTGTAACATTGAACCGATAGACACAGACAGTTACCTGATGAAGGATTGGTGTAACATTGAACCGATAGACACAGACAGTTACCTGATGAAGGATTGGTGTAACATTGAACCGATAGACACAGACAGTTACCTGATGAAGGATTGGTGTAACATTGAACCGATAGACACAGACAGTTACCTGATGAAGGATTGGTGTAACATTGAACCGATAGACACAGACAGTTACCTGATGAAGGATTGGTGTAACATTGAACCGATAGACACAGACAGTTACCTGATGAAGGATTGGTGTAACATTGAACCGATAGACACAGACAGTTACCTGATGAAGGATTGGTGTAACATTGAACCGATAGACACAGACAGTT
Source organism: Ampullaceana balthica (assembly GCA_944989445.1). NCBI lineage: Eukaryota > Metazoa > Mollusca > Gastropoda > Lymnaeidae > Ampullaceana > Ampullaceana balthica. The sequence goes on along the minus strand of CALYLW010000772.1, from coordinate 761,772 downwards.
ACCTGATGAAGGATTGGTGTAACATTGAACCGATAGACACAGACAGTTACCTGATGAAGGATTGGTGTAACATTGAACCGATAGACACAGACAGTTACCTGATGAAGGATTGGTGTAACATTGAACCGATAGACACAGACAGTTACCTGATGAAGGATTGGTGTAACATTGAACCGATAGACACAGACAGTTACCTGATGAAGGATTGGTGTAACATTGAACCGATAGACACAGACAGTTACCTGATGAAGGATTGGTGTAACATTGAACCGATAGACACAGACAGTTACCTGATGAAGGATTGGTGTAACATTGAACCGATAGACACAGACAGTTACCTGATGAAGGATTGGTGTAACATTGAACCGATAGACACAGACAGTTACCTGATGAAGGATTGGTGTAACATTGAACCGATAGACACAGACAGTTACCTGATGAAGGATTGGTGTAACATTGAACCGATAGACACAGACAGTTACCTGATGAAGGATTGGTGTAACATTGAACCGATAGACACAGACAGTTACCTGATGAAGGATTGGTGTAACATTGAACCGATAGACACAGACAGTTACCTGATGAAGGATTGGTGTAACATTGAACCGATAGACACAGACAGTTACCTGATGAAGGATTGGTGTAACATTGAACCGATAGACACAGACAGTTACCTGATGAAGGATTGGTGTAACATTGAACCGATAGACACAGACAGTTACCTGATGAAGGATTGGTGTAACATTGAACCGATAGACACAGACAGTTACCTGATGAAGGATTGGTATAACATTGAACCGATAGACACAGACAGTTACCTGATGAAGGATTGGTATAACATTGAACCGATAGACACAGACAGTTACCTGATGAAGGATTGGTATAACATTGAACCGATAGACACAGACAGTTACCTGATGAAGGATTGGTATAACATTGAACCGATAGACACAGACAGTTACCTGATGAAGGATTGGTATAACATTGAACGAAGCTTTTTGTCCGTGAAAGTGAAATAAACGAGAAGCAGTTTTTATATAATTCGCTAAGAAAGGGGGAAAAGGACGGGCATAAACATAAACATTTTTTTTAAAATGTTGCCGTTGTGGCTTGAACCTAAGACCTACCGCATGTCAGGTGGATGTTGCCGCTGGGGCTTGAACCTAAGACCTACCGCATGTCAGGTGGATGTTGCCGCTGGGGCTTGAACCTAAGACCTACCGCATGTCAGGTGGATGTTGCCGCTGGGGCTTGAACCTAAGACCTACCGCATGTCAGGTGGATGTTGCCGCTGGGGCTTGAACCTAAGACCTACCGCATGTCAGGTGGGTGTAATAAGGTATAACAAATGTACTACTATAAACTCTGGGAAGGAACAACGAAAGTGAATGCAAAAAGCATGGTTGGTGTCAAGACATGCCCCACCTCTCCACTACCTTCGCTTGCCAACCGTTAACTGTGATTAGTTGACCCCAGCGAGGGTCATTCGTCATGCTCACTTGCACATACTCGCTTTGGGGAATTATATATAGAGAAGAGGTTGTATCAACATGTTTTCACTTGATATTGTCACATACCAAAAGGTGTTTACCCCAATTAAGCTGATAACACGTGCAGTCATGTAGGCCAGTGGTCCCCAACCTGGGTTCCGCGGTGTAACAAAGGTTTGTGACCACTCATCTAGGCCAGTGATCCCCAACCTGAGGTCCGCGGTGTAACAAAGGTTTGTGACCACTCATCTAGGCCAGTGGTCCCCAACCTGGGGTCCGCGGTGTTACAAAGGTTTGGGACCACTCATCTAGGCCAGTGGTCCCCAACCTCGGGTCCGGGGACCACTCATCTAGGCCAGTGGTCCCCAACCTCGGGTCCGGGGACCACTCATCTAGGCCAGTGGTCCCCAACCTAGGGTCCGGGGACCACTCATCTAGGCCAGTGGTCCCCAACCTCGGGTCCGGGGACCACTCATCTAGGCCAGTGGTCCCCAACCTAGGGTCCGGGGACCACTCATCTAGGCCAGTGGTCCCCAACCTAGGGTCCGGGGACCACTCATCTAGGCCAGTGGTCCCCAACCTAGGGTCCGGGGACCACTCATCTAGGCCAGTGGTCCCCAACCTAGGGTCCGGGGACCACTCATCTAGGCCAGTGGTCCCCAACCTAGGGTCCGGGGACCACTCATCTAGGCCAGTGGTCCCCAACCTAGGGTCCGGGGACCACTCATCTAGGCCAGTGGTCCCCAACCTCGGGTCCGGGGACCACTCATCTAGGCCAGTGGTCCCCAACCTAGGGTCCGGGGACCACTCATCTAGGCCAGTGGTCCCCAACCTAGGGTCCGGGGACCACTCATCTAGGCCAGTGGTCCCCAACCCAGGGTCCGGGGACCACTCATCTAGGCCAGTGGTCCCCAACCTCGGGTCCGGGGACCACTCATCTAGGCCAGTGGTCCCCAACCCAGGGTCCGGGGACCACTCATCTAGGCCAGTGGTCCCCAACCTCGGGTCCGGGGACCACTCATCTAGGCCAGTGGTCCCCAACCTCGGGTCCGGGGACCACTCATCTAGGCCAGTGGTCCCCAACCTCGGGTCCGGGGACCACTCATCTAGGCCAGTGGTCCCCAACCTCGGGTCCGGGGACCACTCATCTAGGCCAGTGGTCCCCAACCTCGGGTCCGGGGACCACTCATCTAGGCCAGTGGTCCCCAACCCAGGGTCCGGGGACCACTCATCTAGGCCAGTGGTCCCCAACCCAGGGTCCGGGGACCACTCATCTAGGCCAGTGGTCCCCAACCTCGGGTCCGGGGACCACTCATCTAGGCCAGTGGTCCCCAACCTCGGGTCCGGGGACCACTCATCTAGGCCAGTGGTCCCCAACCTCGGGTCCGGGGACCACTCATCTAGGCCAGTGGTCCCCAACCTCGGGTCCGGGGACCACTCATCTAGGCCAGTGGTCCCCAACCTCGGGTCCGGGGACCACTCATCTAGGCCAGTGGTCCCCAACCTCGGGTCCGGGGACCACTCATCTAGGCCAGTGGTCCCCAACCTCGGGTCCGGGGACCACTCATCTAGGCCAGTGGTCCCCAACCTCGGGTCCGGGGACCACTCATCTAGGCCAGTGGTCCCCAACCTCGGGTCCGGGGACCACTCATCTAGGCCAGTGGTCCCCAACCTCGGGTCCGGGGACCACTCATCTAGGCCAGTGGTCCCCAACCTCGGGTCCGGGGACCACTCATCTAGGCCAGTGGTCCCCAACCTCGGGTCCGGGGACCACTCATCTAGGCCAGTGGTCCCCAACCTCGGGTCCGGGGACCACTCATCTAGGCCAGTGGTCCCCAACCTCGGGTCCGGGGACCACTCATCTAGGCGTCTACAATGACAATAACAACTTAGAATGGTTTTATCACCTTGAATACATTAATATCACGTGGCTCAAACACTTTGAATGGGCTCAAAGGCCAACAACTCCTACACTAGCTTGGAATAGCCAGAAGGAATTACGAGTTATCTTTTACCTAAGGACTTTACAAAATATATTGACAAATAATTATTGGATCACTTCAGATGAGTAATGTTTAATTTGATGGATATTTTACATCATGTTTTTGTTGATGTGTCTTGTAGAAATAAACCCATGACCTCTAATATTTCATCAGTTATGTTTAAATAAATAGGACACGGCATTATTGTTATTGTTGCAGTCTGCTCTATTTAATGAAAATTATCTATGACAAGATACAGATGACAGATGTGTGAATGTTCCTAAACTATGACAAGATACCATGGGCGTAGGGAAGGGGGGGGGGCATTTGCCCTACATTTGAGAAATTATTTTTTAAATTTATTAAATGCATTAATAAATGTTGTATCTTAACTATTACAGCACTAATTTGTAAGTCTAATTAATTTCTAAGGCTTTTTTCAACCCTTATTTTATAATGAACTTGAATTTAATTGAAAATTGTACCTGTATGGCATTGCCAGTTAAAATTTTAAAAAAGTTGGATTTTTTTGCCTGGAAAAATTCCTAGCGACGCCCATGCAAGATACAGATGTGTGAATGATTATAAACTATAATAAGATACAGATGTGTGAATGTTTATAAACTATAATAAGATACAGATGTGTGAATGATTATAAACTATAATAATTTAAAGATACAGATGTGTGAATGATTATAAACTATAATAAGATACAGATGTGTGAATGTTTATAAACTATGACAAGATACAGATGTGTACATGTTTATAAACTATTATAAGATACAGATGTGTGAATGTTCCTAAATTATGATACGAAACAGATGTGTGAATGTGTACTACATGTATTTACTTTTATGGGTAAATCTCTCTTTTGTTCAAAACAACCAAATTGTTTTACTTGAATACATCAATCTCACAACAAACATATCATTTAAAAAATCCCCATGAAAAAAACCCCAGGAAACCCCAACAGCATGTTATTTCCATTCAATTTTAGGGGGAGTCATGACGTCACGGGATGTCCTCTAAATTCTAAATGCCGTCAGTGCACATTGACGGAAGTTAAATTTTAAAAAGTTTTGTTTGAGAGTATCAAAATATTGATTAGAACTAGCTAAAGACTGTAACACATTGGTGGCCAACATTAGAAGTCAATTGGAGCGATGAAAACAAAACTCTATTCACCAGACTATTCACCTGACTCTATTCACCAGACTATTCACCTGACTCTATTCACCAGACTATTCACCTGACTCTATTCACCGGACTATTAATCTGACTCTATTTCTATTCATCATACACTATTTATCTGACTATATTCATCAGTCCATTGATGGACTACATTCACGTGACTCTATTCATCTGACTCTATTCATCAGACTCCAGACTGACAAAGGCGTGTGTCCGAGTGTCGTTAATTTGAGAGTGCAAGGGAGTCACCAACCAGTGAAAATGAACACCATCTTCTCTTTTCATGGCAGACACAACCTGGCAACTCTGCCGTCGTCTGCTAAACCCGCTCGTTCCTCAGCCCTGCTACAGACGGTGCCAGAAAGTGGAGGCGCGATACTTTTTTTTTAGCTTATGCGAAAATCTTCTCTTGGTCTACTACTATCCCAGTGCCTGCTGCTAGACTGGCGTAAGACGCTGGTTTGGAGGGGAGGGGTGAGCACAGCTCAAAACTCTGCATTCAGTCAACACAAGGCGGGGAGGTGGCTCAAGTTTCTGCTGGCTTTAAACAACGAATCAGAATAAAGCAGACGCAAATACTTAAAGAAACTTTTTTTCGAGTGGTATGACTTGACCCAGTGGATTAATGTTTAGGAATCTATCAATGTGTTGATGACGTCTTCAAGAATGTGACCATTTCGAAGGAGGTCGTACGGAAGAGTTCTGCCCCATAACGTAAGTACTGTAAGATGGCGTGCGTGACGTGTTACGTAATATGACTGTGAACGAGCTATTTTTAAATGTGCATGTGACATTGTCTGAGAGAGATCCGGGCAATTACAGACGGCTCCTAAAAATGCCAATGTCCGTAAAATACGGACATATGACCATGACCTTCAATCTAATAATATATTTGTGTACATAAACACAATAGTCAAAAAGTTTGGCGAACAAAGAAATCAGTTTAGTGTCGAAATACAAAGACAAAGGTACATGATCAAGGTATTTGCCCTGCAGTATCAAGGGGTAACTTTTAACTCTATCCACATAAGATGGTGCAGATATCAGTATCAAGGGGTAACTTTTAACTCTATCCACATAAGATGGTGCAGATATCAGTATCAAGGGGTAACACGTTTAACTCTATCCACATAAGATGGTGCAGATATCAGTATCAAGGGGTAACTTTTAACTCTATCCACATCTATCCACATCTATCCACATCTATCCACATAAGATGGTGCAGATATACAATCATAAAATCAACTTTTTTTACATCGCCCCAAAACACATACACACATACACACATACACACATACACCCAAACAACATACATACAAAACAAAAAAACAAACAATTATAAAGTTGGAAGGTGTACACGGTCAAGTGTACTGATATTAATTGAAAAGTAAAATTTCTTCGCCTATGTTGTGAAGGCTACTTTGGTTCATTGTGTACATTGTGATGTCATCAATCAATTGTAAGCAGGCGTATTTCAATAATCAGATGTATTTCAATAATCAGACCTATGACAATAATCAGGCGTACCACAATAATCAGACGTACCACAATAATCAGACGTACCACAATAATCAGACGTACCACAATATTATGGCTAAATGGACACGAGAGCGGGACGGGGGGTGGCGGTGGGGGTAAGAGTGTTCTTATTACTGTCAGCAGGGGAGAGAAGTAGCAAGGGGAGTGAATGTATGTTAACGTCAGTGCCAGAATGAGGGCAACCTTGTGTTTCTTTGTTCACGAGTTCTCTCCCACTGGATGACATCAGGTCTGGGCTGCCACGTTTAGTAACTTCTGCCGTCGAGAGCCGTGTTCACGTCTGCTCACACTCAGTTTTATCGAGTGCTCTCCCTCTAAGACAATCTGATTCACTCAACATACAACACAAGGCATACAATAAACTGACAGATTACAGCACACAAATTAGACATACAACAAACTGACATTTGACACATTCAGACAAATTAGGCATACTACAAACTAATATTTGGCACAATCAGACAAATTAGACAGACAACAAACTGACAGTTGACACAGTCAGACAAATTAGACATACAACAAACTGACAGTTGACACAGTAGGACAAATTAGGCATACTACAAACTAACATTTGGCACAGTAGGACAAATTAGGCATACTACAAACTAACATTTGGCACAATCAGACAAATGATACAATAGTTTCACCTTGTAACATGCTATTTGTCCTCACAACTGTAGCTATAAAATATCATCAAATAAAGAGACTCAAAGAAAATGTTAATTTTACTTGTGAGTCTAAACGTTTGTTTGTAGGTCTCTTTTATGTTATGTTATATACAAATAGTTGCCTATATCATGTTAGTCCTAGTCATACAAATAGTTGCCTAAATTATGCACATAGGACTGTCCTAAATCATGGTGGTCCTAGTCATACAAGTAGTTGTCTATATCATGCACATAGGACTGTCCTATATCATGCACGTAGGAATGTCCTATATCATGCACGTAGGACTGTCCTATATCATGCACGTAGGACTGTCCTATATCATGCACGTAGGACTGTCCTATATCATGCACCAGGACTGTCCTATATCATGCATGTAGGACTGTCCTATATCATGCAACAGGACTGTCCTATATCATGGACGTAGGACGGTCCTTTATCATGCACTTAGGACTGTCCTATATCATGCACGTAGGACTGTCCTATATCATGCACGTAGGACTGTCCTATATCATGCACCAGGACTGTCCTATATCATGTACTTAGGACTGTCCTTTATCATGCACTTAGGACTGTCCTATATTATGCACCAGGACTGTCCTATATCATGCACTTAGGACTGTCCTATATCATGCACGTAGGACTGTCCTATATCATGCACCAGGACTGTCCTATTTCATGCACGTAGGACTGTCCTATATCATGCACTTAGGACTGTCCTATATCATGCACGTAGGACTGCCCTATATCATGCACCAGGACTGTCCTATATCATGCACTTAGGACTGTCCTATATCATGCACGTAGGACTGTCCTATATGATGTACGTTGGAATGTCCTATATCATGCACATAGGACTGTCCTATATCATGCCCGTAGGACTGTCCTATATCATGCACGTAGGACTGTCCTATATCATGCACTTAGGACTGTCCTTTATCATGCACTTAGGACTGTCCTTTATCAAGCACTTAGGACTGTCCTATATCATGCACGTAGGACTGTCCTATATTATGCACTTAGGACTGTTCTTTATCAGGCACTTAGGACTGTCCTTCATCATGCACTTAGGACTGTTCTTTATCATGCACTTAGGACTGTTCTTTATCATGCACTTATGACTGTTCTTTATCATGCACTTAGGACTGTCCTTTATCATGTACGTAGGACTGTCATATATCATGCACGTAGGACTGTCCTATATCATGCACTTAGGACTGTCCTATATCATGCACCAGGACTGTCCTATATCATGCACGTAGGACTTTCCTTTATCATGCACGTAGGACTGTCCTTTATCATGCACTTAGGACTGTCCTGTATCATGCACTTAGGACTGTCCTATATCATGCACTTAGGACTGTCCTTTATCATGCACTTAGGACTGTCCTATATCATGCACTTAGGACTGTCCTATATCATGTACTTAGGACTGTCCTTTATCATGCACTTAGGACTGTCCTATATCATGCACTTAGGACTGTCCTATATCATGCACTTAGGACTGTCCTTTATCATGCACTTAGGACTGTCCTTTATCATGCACTTAGGACTGTCCTATATCATGCACGTAGGACTGTCCCATATCATGCACGTAGGACTGTCCTTTATCATGCACTTAGGACTGTCCTATATCATGCACTTAGGACTGTCCTATATCATGTACGTAGGACTGTCCTATATCATGCACTCAGGACTATCCTATATCATGCACTCAGGACTGTCATATGCTGGCTGTTTCATGTTCCTTTGATAGAAACTTAAGAGCTGAACAAAAATATGTGGAATGTGATAAACATTTTAAAAAATTTAATTGAAAGGGAAAAGGAAAAAGGGAGAGAACTTTTGGCTGTAAATTTTGTTGATTGCGACATCTTTAAACTTGTCCCCATTTTGTTATCAGCATATTTTCAACAGTAACCTTAACTCTAACATTAACATTACCCCTAACACTAACATTACCCCTAACACTAACATTACCCCTAACATTAACATTACCCCTAACATTAACTGTACCCCTAACATTACCCCTAACATTAACATTACCCATAACATTACCCCTAACATAAACATTACCCCTAACATTACCCCTAACATTAACATTACCCCTAACATTATCCATAACATTACCCCTAACATTTCCCTTAACATTACCCCTAACATTACCCCTAACATTACCCCTAACATTACCCTAACATTACCCCTAACATTACCCCTGACATTACCCCTAACATTACCCTAACATTACCCCTAACATTACCCCTAACATTACCCCTAACATTACCGCTTACATTACCCCTAACATTACCCCTAACATTACCCCTAACATTACCCCTAACATTAACCCTTACATCTAGACATTGTCATTTAAAACCATGTAGCCATTGTCATTTAACACCATGTAGCCATTGTCATTTAACACCATGTAGCCATTGTCATTTAACACCATGTAGCCATCGCCATTTAACACCATGTAGCCATTGTCATTTAACACCATGTAGCCATTGTCATTTAACACCATGTAGCCATCGCCATTTAACACCATGTAGCCATTGTCATTTAACACCATGTAGCCATTGTCATTTAACACCATGTAGCCATCGTCATTTAACACCATGTAGCCATTGTCATTTAACACCATGTAGCTATTGTCATTTAATACCATGTAGCCATTGTCATTTAACACATGTAGCCATCGTCATTTAACACCATGTAGCCATTGTAATTTAACACCATGTAGCCATTGTCATTTAACACCATGTAGCCATTGTCATTTAACACCATGTAGCCATTGTCGTTTAACACCATGTAGCCATTGTCATTTAACACCATGAAGCCATCGTCATTTAACACCATGCAGCCATTGTCATTTAACACCATGTAGCCATTGTCATTTAACACCGTGTAGCCATTGTCATTTAACACCATGTAGCCATCGTCATTAAACACCATGTAGCCATTGTCATTTAACACCATGTAGCCATCGTCATTAAACACCATGTAGCCATCGTCATTTAACACCATGCAGCCAGTGTCATTTAACACCATGTAGCCATTGTCGTTTAACACAATGTAGCCATCGTCATTTAACACCATGTAGCCATCGTCATTTAACACCATGTAGCCATTGTCATTTAACACCATGAAGCCATTGTCATTTAACACCATGTAGCAATCGTCATTTAACACCATGTGACCATCGTGATTTAACACCATGTAGTCATCGTCATTTAACACCATGTAGCCATTGTCATTTAACACCATGAAGCCATTGTCATTTAACACCATGTAGCAATCGTCATTTAACACCATGTAGCCATCGTCATTTAACACCATGTAGCCATCGTCATTTAACACCATGTAGCCATCGTCATTTAACACCATGGAGCCATTGTCATTTAACACCATGTGACCATCGTCATTTAACACCATGTAGCCATCGTCATTTAACACCATGTGACCATCGTCATTTAACACCATGTAGCCATCGTCATTTAACACCATGTGACCATCGTCATTTAACACCATGTAGCCATCGTCATTTAACACCATGTAGCCATAGTCATTTAACACCATGTAGCCATCGTCATTTAACACCATGTAGCCATCGTCATTTAACACCATGGAGCCATTGTCATTTAACACCATGTGACCATCGTCATTTAACACCATGTAGCCATCGTCATTTAACACCATGTAGCCATCGTCATTTAACACCATGTAGCCATCGTCATTTAACACCATGTAGCCATCGTCATTTAACACCATGTAGCCATCGTCATTTAACACCATGTAGCCATCGTCATTTAACACCATGGAGCCATTGTCATTTAACACCATGTGACCATCGTCATTTAACACCATGTAGCCATAGTCATTTAACACCATGTAGCCATCGTCATTTAACACCATGTAGCCATCGTCATTTAACACCATGGAGCCATTGTCATTTAACACCATGTGACCATCGTCATTTAACACCATGTAGCCATTGTCATTTAACACCATGTGACCATCGTCATTTAACACCATGTAGCCATAGTCATTTAACACCATGTAGCCATCGTCATTTAACACCATGTAGCCATCGTCATTTAACACCATGGAGCCATTGTCATTTAACACCATGTGACCATCGTCATTTAACACCATGTAGCCATTTTCATTTAACACCATGTAGCCATTGTCATTTAACACCATGTAGCCATTTTCATTTAACACCATGTAGCCATTGTCATTTTACCCCATGTAGCCATTTTCATTTAACACCATGTAGCCATCGTCATTTAACACCATGTGACCATCGTCATTTAACACCATGTAGCCATCGTCATTTAACACCATGTAGCCATAGTCATTTAACACCATGTAGCCATCGTCATTTAACACCATGTAGCCATTGTCATTTAACACATGTAGCCATTGTCATTTAACACCATGTAGCCATTGTCATTTAACACCATGTAGCCATTGTCATTTAACACCATGTAGCCATTTTCATTTAACACCATGTAGCCATTGTCATTTTACCCCATGTAGCCATTTTCATTTAACACCATGTAGCCATCGTCATTTAACACCATGTGACCATCGTCATTTAACACCATGTAGCCATCGTCATTTAACACCATGTAGCCATAGTCATTTAACACCATGTAGCCATCGTCATTTAACACCATGTAGCCATTGTCATTTAACACATGTAGCCATTGTCATTTAACACCATGTAGCCATCGTCATTTAACACCATGTAGCCATAGTCATTTAACACCATGTAGCCATCGTCATTTAACACCATGTAGCCATTGTCATTTAACACATGTAGCCATTGTCATTTAACACCATGTAGCCATTTTCATTTAACACCATGTAGCCATTGTCATTTAACACCATGTAGCCATCGTCATTTAACACCATGTAGCCATTGTCATTTAACACCATGTAGCCATCGTCATTTAACTCCATGTAGCCATTGTCATTTAACACCATGTAGCCATTGTCATTTAACACCATGTAGCCATCGTCATTTAACACCATGTAGCCATCGTCATTTAACACCATGTAGCCATCGTCATTTAACACCATGTAGCCATCGCCATTTAACACCATGTAGTTATTGTCATTAAACACCATGTAGCCATTGTCATTTAACACCATGTAGCCATTGTCATTTAACACCATGTAGCCATTGTCATTTAACACCATGTAGGCATTGTCATTCAACAAACCTAGGGATCGCTCCAGCGAGTTATCTATCTTTTAAGGAAACACGGATTTTCTCTACTTTATTAAACACGCTATAGAATTTCTCTATTTTATTTGTAAAACGGTTATTCCTAACAAGACAAGTCGACCAAGGGCATACAATTTGTCATTGGTCTAAACTTATTTTCCGTTAACAATCATTGAATTAATTTTTAAAAATGTTCCCCTACAATTTTGATTGTATTTTTTCTGGCACCTTTTTGTGTTGTTAATATTATTGTCTAAAACACATCTAATAAAGTTTCCATTGTTCACATCCACAGAGAACCATTTTGAACAAGACTTTTCTGTCAAAAGCCTAAAGATGGCGTCATCTGTTGATACGATGTATCAACCTAACCAACTGTTCAACTGGATGTACCTAACATTAGCTGACCAGTCCGTCCACACTGGTCACGTCAGCCCTGGCCTCTACACTGGCAGTGGCGCCTCTACCAACAGTGACTTGTCGTGGTTAGGGGAGCACTTCCAGTCTAACCCCTCCCTCAGCTCTCTGGGGAATACCGGAAGTCATTCCCTCTCTTCCTGCAGTGGAAGCTTCCTTAACAGCAACTTGCCGGCTCATGGCGGAACTATTTCCTCCCTATCCAACGGAAACATGACGAACGGCAACCTCCAATCTCTAGCAAGTGGCAGTTTTATCAACAGCAACATCCAATCTTTGCATTCACTGGTCAGCACAACACCGCACTCTCCGCTGACCAGTATGATCAATGTCAATAACCTCCTGAAGACTAACGTTGTGTCCACTTCAAGTGGCTACATCGATTCCTGGTCAAGTCACCCACATGACTACAGCAGCCTCAACTCGGTAAGTCTTATCTTATCATATCTGTTTACAGACGCTCCTTCTATACAGAAGATTATTGCGTCCTACACTTATCTATGGTTTGTGTTTAGTCTTGTATTTTTATTAAAGATTTAAAGTGTTGATTTTTCCTGGTTTCTTCAGGCAACCCATTCCACGCCCGAATTCCGGACGGGAAGAATGAAAATTTGTATGTGTTTGTTCTTGCATACGGAATAAGAAAGGTGTTTTTATCCTTATGTCTATCTGAGGGTTGTATTAAGTTATCTTTGTGTTGTATTTCTAAATTAGAATTAATTGTTTTATGTATGATTACTACTTTGCTCTTGGTTCTTCTATCCTCTAGTGTTTCAAGGTTTAATGATTTAACTAATGGTGTTATTCTAGTCAGTTTTGAATATTCTCCAGTGATGAATCTGGCAGCTCTTTTTTGAATTTGTTCTAGTTTATCAATGCTTTCTTTGGTGGATGGGTCCCATACAGAAGATGCATATTCTAGTACAGGTCTCACCAAAGTGAGGTAGCATTTTAGTTTTATATCTCTATTCATTTGTTAAAGTTTCTTGTTATAAAGCCTAAGGTTTTGTTTGATTTTTAAATAACTTCATTGACATGGGGATTCCATGATAGTTTCTCATTTATTAAGACTCCTAAGTATTTTGCATCTTTAGTTTGGGTCAGTTCTTTTCCATGAATGAAATATTTTGAATTTATTTGTTTCTTTTTCTTTCTTACTCTTAACAGTTGACACTTTTCTGGGTGGAAAGACACACTCCAGTTAGTTTCCCATTTTATCAATTCATCTAAGTCTTTTTGTAAAATTTTGCAATCTTATTCTGATTTCATTATCCTATGGATTATACAATCATCAGCAAATAACCTAACTTTTGTACCTGTTGAGATGTTGTTGGGTAAATCATTTATATGTATATACATTAAAAAGAGTAATGGACCTAGCACAGTTCCTGAGTTAACCTTTATTGGTGCAGATGTAGATCAATTAATTATTAGTTTGCTCCCTACTCAAAAGGAAGTCTTGGATCCAGTGATGTAAGGCAAGGGACCTGAGATTCCAAAGCAGAGGCGTAACTAGGTTTTTGTCGCCCTTAGCTAATTTATTTTTGGCGCCCTTGATAAATTGACAAGTTTCAGCTTTGTGATTTGTTCATTTGTTAGAAAAAATAATTGAATTTCTCTTATTTTATTTAAGACAATAATTACGTAGTCTGACAGTGACAGTCATACAACGTGAATATAAAAATGCATAAGACAAGAACAATACTAATTTGCGTTTTATTATTTACTAAATAATACCAAATAAATTGGTTGATAAAACGGGATATTATTGTGTCAATAAAGACTACAGCAAAACTTGAAGTCTCATGTCTTATAAATAAAAACAATAGTTTCAATGTGTCATACTCATTATCTCATACATAACGATAGAAACTCACAATTAAAAGTAAATAAAATTAACACTCCACGGGTGCACTCTTATGTCCTATATCAAAGGATCAAAGCTTAACATTTCTTGCTTCAATATTTGCAAATTTATTGATTATTTCATCGATGTTTATTTGACTGGTAAGTACACGTTCGATGGAAAGAAGGGCTAGAGATGATGTGAGTTGTTGACCTGAAGTCGATCTCAAGTAATTTTTGATAATTTTTAGTTAGCTGAAACTCCTTTCAGCAGTGGCTACTGTGGTTCGCATTGTAAGAACTGTTTTAAGAGCTCGTTCGATATTCGGGTACGATTCTTGCAATTCAAATGTTGAGAGAACATTTAGAAGGTCTAAATGAAACATGTCAACGGTTTTTTCGTTTTGCAATAGTTCAATTATTTGGTGTTTTAAGCATTTTATTTCAATTATAAATTGCTCTTTATTTATTTCAGTTTTCGAGTTAGGGAAACTGGTGTAATAGGCGCATATTAATCAAGGACAATGTTGATATTGAGAGGGGGGGGGGCAGCCAAAGTGGCTAGAAGGCTGGACAGGAAAGAGAGGCGGTGTCTGATGTGTCTTATGAAAAAAGCAAACTTGCTTTGACATACCCGAGAGAGGAGACACCTTCCCTCCCCCTCCCCCATTTTACTCCCTCGACAGTGGGATGGCGATAGTAACAGTTAGACTGTAAAATCATATTGACATTTGTGTGATAAGAAGCCCCGCAAAGGCCACAAACATAATAAAAATATTAGGCCAGAATATACCCCCGGGGTTAACTGGCCTAGGCCAGAATATACCCCCCTCAGGCCAGAATATACCCCTTTGACAACATGAGGATATATAGTAAAAAATGGATGAATGACTTTATAAACTTTCTTTTGATGTTTTAGCTCTATCAGATAGTTAAAATCTTTTTTAAAGTAGCAAAATTGTTTTTGTAAAATAAAATAATAATTAATTATCAAATTTATCCTATGAATGAAAGGAGCATGACCTTTTATTTGAAAATTATACTCTCGCTTTGGGGCCGTCCACAAAGTACGTCACGCTGCAGAGGGGGGAGGGGGTGTAAGAAAGTGTGACAGTTCGTGACAGGGGGAGGGGGGGTGTCCGGCCATGTGTGATGTCACGCTATTTTATATTAAATTTAGACTATTTTGTTAATAAAAAACAAAAAATTTGTTCCAAAGTGTGACGTACTTTAGGGGGGGGGTCCAAGATGTGTGACAGTTTGTGACAGGGGGAGGGGGGAGTTGAAAATGGTCAAAAATAGCGTGACGTACTTTATGGACGGCCCCTTTGTCGTTTTTTAAAATATGAAATCTTAAAAAATCTAAAGAGTTACAGTCCAAATATATATATATATATATATAAATAACGCATATATATACATATATATATTGTAACAGCGTTATTTGTTTCCATTTAACATTGACTTAATCAAGCTCTACATCAATTTGTTGCTTTTCAAATGGGTGCGAATACCTTGGGTTCCTTACCCTTATATTATATTATCATTTAAAGACGCTCCTTCTATACAGAAGGCTATTGCATCCTACGCTTATCCTTGGTTTATGTCTAGTCTTGCAGTTTTATTAGAGTTTTAAATGTTGATACTGCGTTGGTTTTCCTGGTTTCCTCAAGCATCCATTCCACGACGGAGAGAATCAGTGGCGTAGCTAGGGGGGGGCGGTGGGGGCGGACCGCCCCGGGCGGCACTCATTAAGGGGGCGGCATTTGTGGGTATTTGAAAAGTACAACCATTTGCGACAACCGCCCTTAAATTAATGCAAAGACATTGCATGGTACAAAGAGATGTGCTAATACAAAATGCTGTTATATCAGCCAAACAATTTGTGAAGAGATGGAGATATCAATTTTATTCAACAGTATTGATTGGAAAATTCTGTACCCAACATTGTAATTTTGCTATGAATTTTTTCAATTATTGCTATCAGTTTCGCTAGTTATGAAAGGAGCTTCTCAAAACTGAAGTTTATAAAAAAAATTATATTCGTTCCACAATGAGCAAATAAAGTCAACAAAATCTTGCAATACTGTGTCTATAGTACATAGAACAAGATATTACAGATTATTTTAATTTTGATAGCATAATACACGATTTTTTTCTATTACTATACGCCCCTTGGCTTAGCATATGCCGCTGACTTGCTGATGGAAAGTGCAAAGAAAGTGGAGAAAGAACGGACACAAACTACAGCATAAAGAAATCAAAACAACGCTAGTGAACATTGGTTGGGGGGGGAGGGGGGAGGAAACTGCCAACTCATTGTTGGTTTCGAGACATTTGCAGGCGAAATTCGGTACACCCCTAAATTCTATGAAGTCAGCTATAAAGCGATAATCGGTTTAAAATCGGAGTTACATAATCGATAATCGTTTTTTTAAAAACAAAACAAAACAACAACACACAATTAACAACCCTAAATATGACTAACCCTCGCATGGGTCAGCCAATCACAGTTTATGTTTAAGGGAGGGTAGTAATAAATGGGAGGTGGGTAACAACAACCTCAGTGTGCATGTCTTCACGTTTACTCGCTATTTTTTATTTAATTAGTGCTGCTTTTTGTGTCTGAACTCTCACCCCCAAACCGTTTTTTGCACTGTCTATGATGAGCAAGTCTGCGGCGTATGCTACGCAGCGGGTCTCTCCAGAGTTCCTTCTTTTCATTCACTCACAGTCGTTTGCCCAAACCCACCCCATTTTGACAACTGTGTCTTTCAGGAAGTCTTCACCCGTCACTAAATCATTAGCGGCGTATACTTCGCCGCGGGTAAGCTAGTCTTGGCAATAAAGGGGTAAAAGAACGGGCACAAATAGACATTTTTAAATATTTAAAAAAAACACAATGTTTTCGCTGGGGCTTGAACCCAGGACCTCCCCGTATAAGGCGGACGTGATAACCAGTACACTACGAATCTCACGTTAGTCTGTGAAGGAACAATGCAAGTGAAACACAAGGACCATTATTGGTCTTGATACATTGGTCGACCCCAGCGAGGGTCATTCGTCATGCTCGGTTGCACATACTTGCGTGTTGTCTCGCATGGTCCCATGAAGAGAATTATATATATAGATAGATTAAAGTTAGGAAAGTAAATGTATAAATATGATTACAAACTAATGTATACACTTTCTTTGTTTGTAAAAAAAATCATTTATTTATAAATACAAAATAAAAGAATAGTGATTGGTAATGTTGTTTGTTTTATTTTTGGTGTAAATTTGGAATATGTTTTGTTACCTCAGTAACTTTCTTGTGGCCTTTAAAAAAAGTATCTTGTATTTTGTAAATGTGTATTTATAGGTATATAATCTTATGCGGGCTCTTTTATTACAGCTTACATAAATATGGCATGCGATGGTAAACATGTTCCCCACCTTTACTTCGTTTCAATTACAATTGTTTATTCATGTTTCTTAATTTATAAAAACAATAATATAATCGACTAACTGGCTGTCCATAAATGACGTAACGCGATTTTGGCTGACTTTTCACCCCCTCACCCTCGTCACAAAAACTTAGATCCCTTCTTCAATAAGACGTCACAAAGCTTTGACATAAAAGCATTATTTTCTGTTTGAAAATAGGCATGTTTCAAATAAATATGTTTTCATTTAACTATGTTTTTAGTTTAACGCTGCATTCTAATATCGTAACACGCGTTTTACATATACGTCTTTAAATAAAGTGTCAGTAATCAAATATTTAAGTGGAAATTTTATTTAAAGTTGCGCGTTTTGACGTGACGTCACATTTCTTAAACACCCCGCTCGTCACAAATGTGTAACCCCCCCCCCTAATCCCAGGTGCGTGACGTCATTTATAGATTGCCCCTTTAAAGGGCGGCAAATTGGAGACCGCCCCGGGCGGCAAAAGTTCTAGCTACGCCACTGGAGAGAATTATATATATATATATATATATATAATATCTGTAAAACTTTCTCTTTATAAAGCCTAATATTTTTGTTTGATTTTTTAATTACTCCATTGACATGGGGATTCCATAACAATTTTTGAAATTACTATTACGCATAAGTACTTAGCATCTTGAGTTTGGATTAAATGTTTTCCATGAATGAAATAGTTTGCATTTTTTTGTTTATAAAGTGATTATTCAAATAATCATTCAATTGATTAATTTTAAAAAATAAATTTTGATTTTGATAATAAAGAATAAAGATTTGAATAAAGACATTTTTAAAATCTATTTAATAAAAGGACACTACTTTAACATTCGAATAGAAATTAAGACATTTAATTTTTTTAAAGTTTAAACATTAACTAATAACAAGGTCCATAATATAATACAACATTTAACACAATTAGTTACTTACAGTAAAATTTAAACACTAATTACAACATCAAAATGACCGTTCTGGTTTTGAAGGTAAAGTCCATGTTCTGTCGTTGACTGAAGATCAAAACTTGCAGGATAGGTCAACCAATACATCGAATCACCTACGTTGGTGTAGACAACAATGTCCAAACGTAAAAGGTTGGCTGTTGCCAGGATTTCTGCATCAATTGCCCAGACTCCATCACGAGAAATACCAGAAATGTGTATATACTCCTCCACATTTTGATTCAAGTAGTCCTGTAGTTGTTTTGTAATGCCAGTGTTCATATGTTGAACTACTTTATCTCTGAGAAGAATGTGGTTGTCGTCCTCTGTTCCTGTCAGAATGTAACTTATGGCCCTAAAGTAGCAGTTCCCTCCCCTTTTGTTTTTTATGTACGCCTCGGTTGTTCGAGATCTCGAATGCGACCATAATATACAACGTTGTCAAAAGTAAGGCCAAGAGTTATGCAAAGACGCTTTCTTTTTGAAATTGTTAGTGGGTTAAAGGCCCTAATCTGCATTGGTTTAGAGACAGGTTGTATCGCAATGATGTCCACTTCTTCGCTCATGCTTTGCTCATTTTGTTGTAGGCTCCCATTGACAGTACCTTTAACAGAATCATCGAGGCCCTGATTTGGTGAAGAACCCTGTTCATTACTGTAAACTTTAAGGTTACTGACATGGTAGGTGTTTCTGAGTATTTTTTCGGTCGCTATATTCTTTAGCTTAACTCTTCCCTTGTTCAACGATTCTACCACCATGTAGTGACCAATCCATCGAGGCTACATCTTCGAACCCATGCGATGAATGCGGCGATGATTCTTAATATAAACTATGGAATCATCAGTTATTTCTTGGTTGCTTGTATTTCTGCGATCAAAGTTACACTTTTGATGCGACTGGGCTGGGTGGATATTGATACTCACGGTTAGATGCAGCTTTTTCTGAATGGCTGTAAGTGTGTTCAGCACATCAGGGTTGGCATTGTCCAAATACGTTGTTGGTAAAACTGTTCCATCTCCCACAGGCCTGAGATCCGTAGGTAGCTTGGCTTTCCGCCCATACATAATTTCAAAAGGAGTGCACTTGGTTGAGCCATGAACAGATGTGTGGTATGCTAAAAGAACACCAGGGATAAATTGGTCCCAGTCGTTGCCTTGTTCATTGACAAGCTTGCTAAGAGTCTCTTTAAGAGTTCTGTTGTCACGTTCTCGTTGACCATATGTTTGTGGATGGTAGTATCTTATCTTATCTTATCTATACAGACGCTCCTTCTATGCAGAAGATAGTTGCGTCCACAGACCATGACAGATGATCTGTTGGCAAGTGATGCAGCATTCACAGGCCACGGCTTTGTGGGTTCCACGCATTACCCAGCCGCCTAACTACATGTAGTGTTAGGTACCCATTCGGAGCGGGGTGACTCAGAGCTACGACACGTCCCCATTAGTATGATGGTAGGCTGATGGTAGGCTGATGCAATGCGGTGATCAGTTTGAAACTGTTTCATACGGTTGTCAATAACTATGTTCACAAACTCAAGTCCCTGGTCACTAATTAGAATATCCATGCAGCCAAGGCGGCAAATAAAAGAATAAAGAAATTTTGCGGTTGACTTTGCACTTTTATCGGGAACAGCAGTTGCTTCAGTCCACTTGGAAAAATGATCGGTTGCAGCTATTATATATCTATTTCTATTAGTTGTTTCCTGAAGAGGTCCGATCATATCAATACCGACTAAGCTCCATACTTTCACAGGCACTGGTATATTGATCAGTGGTGGTGCCTCCTTGCTGGTTTTTCGTTTTATGACAAAACATTTTTGACAGGCTTTGACATATTGGTGAACGTCATTTTTCATTCTCTTCCAATAATATCGTTCAGAGATTTTGGATAATGTCTTATCCCTGCCAAAATGGCCACCAAAATTTGGGTTGTCATGAAACGCCTTCAGGATATTTGGCAGGCGACTTTTATTGAGAACTTCCTTTTCACCATGGTAAAGAATCCCCTCTTTTGCTTGAAAAGGTCTTGCTATTTGTCTAAATTGTGACTTGGCGTTTGACCGTTTCCCTGAAGGTAAGTCATAGATCCACTGGGGGTACTTGTGTTTCGTTGTAGAGTAGAATCTTAAAATCTGATCATACAGTTGGTCATCCATGGTTGACAAAGTTTGAGGTCTGGTCGTTTGGGGGGGTTATTTTATAGTGACCAAAAATGTGTTCTTAATGCGCGAAATCCGATTCGACGATTTTGTCAAGATTGGCCTAATCAAACAAGCTTGACACCATTCGCAACTTTACGCTACTCATGTAGATTAACGCCTTTCAAAGGAAATACGGCTTGTTTAAAATAAAATAATGGGTGCGACGAGGGGAGAGGTTCTTTTGACTACAGATTAAACGCCGCGTCACGGAACATCAACCGCACTTCTTAACAATAGATGAAAGCGGACAATCCAACACGATTGACCTTACTGTTTTAAGAGCAACATGGGTACAAATGAATTGCGATGATTTAAAAATAAAAATGATTAGCGCTTCAGGATGGGAGGTTTATTTTTAATGTCTTAAGACGCCGCGTCACCGAAGGCAAACCGATAAAGGTACGCATGGGCGTCGCTAGGAATTTTTCCAGGGGGGGGCAAAAAAATCCCACTTTTTTTTTAAATTTTAACTGGCAATGCCATACAGGTACAATTTTCAATTAAATTCAAGTTCAGTATAAAATAAGGGTTGAAAAAAGCCTTAGAAATTAATAAGACTTACAAATTAGTGCTGTAATAGTTAAAATACAACATTTATTAATGCATTTAATAAATTAATTATTTTTTTCTCAAATGTAGGGGGGGGGGCAAATGCCCCCCTTGCCCCCCCCTTCCGTACGCCCATGAAGGTACGGAAATACGACGATCAACGTTGGGGAAGTCAAACGATGTTTAGTCTTGCCCTGTTCTTTTAAACAGCCCAAGCTCAAAATAATGAAACGTAATGATTCGATAAATAAGCGAGGTCAAGGAATAATAAATGTTTGAAAGCGTTGAAAAGCAACAACTATAGTTCCTTATCGTGCTTAAATTATTTTTTTAAATTAATCAATTCATTTAGTGCTTGTATGAGTCAATTTTCAAATTACAACAACAACAACAACAAACAAAAAAACACACAAAAAAACGCCGATTCCATCTTACTTGTATTGACTGTAACTATAGATAAAAAGTGACCGTCCTATTAGACATTGTAATAAAATAAATCATTTAATTATTATTATTTTATTGTAAATAAAACATCTTTCCTACTTAAGAAATTAGTTTAACGTCTCGGACAAAGATAAAACACCAATAGAATTTCTAATTAGTCATTCATCTATTTTTTACTATATATCCCCATGTTGTCAAAGGGGTATATTCTGGCTTGGGGGGTATATTCTGGCCTAGGCCAGTTAAACCCCCGAGGTATATTCTGGCCTAGGCCAGATTATACCCGGGTATATTCAGGGGCCAGGGGTTTAATCTGGCCTGTTAGACCGGCGGGGCCAGGGGTTTAATCTGGCCTGTTACACCGGCGGGGCCAGGGGTTTAATCTGGCCTGTTACACCGGCGGGGCCAGGGGTTTAATCTGGCCTGTTACACCGGCGGGGCCAGGGGTTTAATCTGGCCTGTTACACCGGCGGGGCCAGGGGTTTAATCTGGCCTGTTACACCGGCGGGGCCAGGGGTTTAATCTGGCCTGTTACACCGGTGGGGCCAGGGGTTTAATATGGCCTGTTACACCGGCGGGGCCAGGGGTTTAATCTGGCCTGTTAGACCGGCGGGGCCAGGGGTTTAATCTGGCCTGTTACACCGGCGGGGCCAGGGGTTTAATCTGGCCTGTTAGACCGGCGGGGCCAGGGGTTTAATCTGGCCTGTTACACCGGCGGGGCCAGGGGTTTAATCTGGCCTGTTACACCGGCGGGGCCAGGGGTTTAATCTGGCCTGTTACACCGGCGGGGCCAGGGGTTTAATCTGGCCTGTTACACCGGCGGGGCCAGGGGTTTAATCTGGCCTGTTACACCGGCGGGGCCAGGGGTTTAATCTGGCCTGTTACACCGGCGGGGCCAGGGGTTTAATCTGGCCTGTTACACCGGCGGGGCCAGGGGTTTAATCTGGCCTGTTACACCGGCGGGGCCAGGGGTTTAATCTGGCCTGTTACACCGGCGGGGCCAGGGGTTTAATCTGGCCTGTTACACCGGCGGGGCCAGGGGTTTAATCTGGCCTGTTACACCGGTGGGGCCAGGGGTTTAATCTGGCCTGTTACACCGGCGGGGCCAGGGGTTTAATCTGGCCTGTTACACCGGCGGGGCCAGGGGTTTAATCTGGCCTGTTACACCGGCGGGGCCAGGGGTTTAATCTGACCTGTTACACCGGCGGGGCCAGGGGTTTAATCTGGCCTGTTACACCGGCCTAATCGATGAGACTAATGTATTTTAGATCTCATTAACTGCAAGATTTTTGGCTTTCAACCTCTCTTAGTCGAATTTTCCAAGGCGTTTGGGTTATTATTCTGGAGTGATATTTCAGAACACGTTTTCCGTAAATGGACGTAAATTCTTATCTTAATCCACGATGGATTAAGCGACACTTGCAAGTACAAAAAATGACAAGGACAAGAAAAATGAGTGGACTAATTCGCTTCCCTTTGCTGCATGCTGTGAATCTTTTTACAAAAGAAAAATCAGACTCCTCTCATCCCTCTATGGAAGGAATAAAGTGGGGGAGGGGAGGGAAGGTGTCTCATCTCACGGGCATGTGTCGGTATGTCAAAGCAAATTAGCTCCTTTCAAATGAAACATCAGTGACACCGCCTCTCTTTCCTGTCAAGCCTACTAGCCGGTATGGCCGTTCCCCCCCCCCACCTCTCAATATCTACATTGGCCTTGATTAATCGGCGCCTATTACGCCATTTTCCCTAACTCAAAAACTCCGTAAGTCGATTTTTTTCGGGTCCTTTTGAGTTCGACTTAGAGAGGTCTGATTGTATTTATTTAAATATAAAATTTAAAAATTAGAGATTTAGTGGCGCCCTTTTGAGATGGCGCCCTTGGCAACTGCCCCTATGCCAACCCGTTGTTACGCCACTGTTCCAAAGTAGTTAAATTTTTTGAGTAATCTTAAACTAAAGTGGTGAACTTTGTCAAATGCTTTTGAGAAGTCTAGTAATATTGTATCTATTTGATTATTATTTTCTAAGCCTTTAGACAGATCATCTATTGAACCAGTTAATTGTGTTTCACATGATCTCTAAAGCCGTGTTGATGTGGGCATAGGACATCATATTTGTCTAGGTGGTTAACTATTTATTCTGCTATATATTATGTGTTCTAGTAATTTACAGGTGATACTAGTAAGTGATCTATAAGAATTTTTTGTGTAAATTGGTACCCTTAAATTTCTTAAATAAGTTTTCTTTTTGTTTGCATAGCTTTTTTAAATTTAGAATTGAAACAGCATTTGTAAATTTTATTTGATGTTAGTTTTGTAGGAAAATTCTCATCCATTATAGTTTTTAGATTAGTTTTTATATCTTTCCAAATTTCTTCTACTGGGCTATTTTTGTTAAATTTACTTGTTGCAAGTTAGCCGCTGATTATTGAATTACATTTATTCTTCTTGGTATCTGCTTAATTATAGTTTTTATTGTATTGGTGACCTTAACAATATCATGGTCGGACAGTCCAGGAATTATTTTATAGTCTAACACTAGTCCTGGTCTATTTGTTAGGAATAAATCTAGTGTTTTATTTTTCCTTGTTGTTGTTTTTACTATCTGTTCTAGGTTTATGTTGTTTATAGTGTTTATAAAGTGTTCATTAATATCTTTATTAGTTTGATGGTTATCAATTGCACAGTTTTTCAAATTTAAATCTGGAAGATTAAAGTCCCCCATGATCCAAAGTACAGCATTTTTATGATTTTCTTTTAGTTAAGTTAATTGACTACACAAATTCTTCATGTATTCTAGGTTTGTATTCGGTGGTCTATATTTACTGCCTACAATAGTGGTGTTGAGTTTAGTGTAACTATTTTACCCCAAAAAAGGGACTCTATATTAAAATTTGGTTGTGTAGTAATTTCTTCAGCTATGATATTTGATTTGGTTGCAAGTAGCACTCTTCATAATTGTCTGGTCTATCTTTTCTAAAAAATTATAATTGCTGTTAAAAATTTTAAAACCAAATCTTTATTGTTAATTACCATAATTTGATATTTTCAATCCCTGTAAAAGAATAATAACCATTTCAGCAACTACCATACACGCACCCCTAAATCCTCCCCCTCCCCCAATGACATCGTGTCCAGTTCATTAAAATAAACTATTCACACATAATGAATATATTTTTTGCATAAACTATCATTTAATATAAGAAAAAAATTCTTGTAAAGTTCAAAGAAATGGAGAACAAAAGACGATCATTTTATTTAAAAAAAATATTTTTTCAAGTTCTGCACAAAATTTAATACAATTTTACAATCCCCTTTCATTAAGATTATAATACGTGCTGCGCATCTTAGACTGAATACCTAGAAATGAGCCAGTGATTCGTGCCTGGTGTAAAAGATGTTTGTTTACGTGTGTAACTGTGTATGTGTATGTTAATGTGTATGTGTGTGTGAATGTGTATGTGTTTTTGGCAAAGTATATGTGTGACTTGAAGGACTCTGTGACTGCGTGTGTGTGTGACTGTGCTAAAAACGTGGTGCGGGTGCTTGTGAGGTTTAACATATACAGTTCACCCATTCTCTCACTTATAGATCTCCATTTTGCCGTCTAAATTATAAATATATAATTTTGATACCAAAACACCCGCCCCACGTTTTTAGTCATATTAAATTAAAGTACTTGAAGTTATAAGTTTTAAATTATTTTCTTCTTTTTAGTTCACTTATAAAAACGTGGTTTTTAAAAATCATTTTTTTACTTTTATTTATTATTAACTTGCTTTCGTTCCTGTCTGTCAGTCTACAATTTTTCAAATTTGCCAACGTAAAATTAAACCACTTCTCATGGTCCTAGAGACCTCAAAATTTTACCACAGATAGATCTTGGATGACAATGCATTGTATTAAAATTTCAGATCGATCGAAGTACGGTAATTAAATTATTGCAATTTTAGTTTATCTTCATATAGCATCTGTATCCGATTGCCATTGTTGATAGCACTGCCAGTTCACTCCAGCCATCGATGACCACTTCCCGTGTTTCCACCAGGGTGAGATCAGTCAGTTTCAGTCTGTAAACACACGCGATGCGTTTAAAGAAATAAAATTTTCGATATACTTTATGATTTTACACTTAAACTAAAAAGAATAAAATAAATAGAGGTAAAAAAATATATTTTTAAAAGCAACGTTTTTATAAGTGGACTAAAAAGAATAAAATAATTTAAACGTTCTAAGTTCAAGTACTTTGATTTAATATGACTAAAAACGTTGAGCGGGTGTTTGGTATAAAAATTAAAGTTTTATTATTGAGAAGACAAAATAGAGATCTATAAGTGAGAGGATGAGTGAACTGCATATGTAAAACCTCATAAGCGCCCGCCCCACGTTTTCAGTCATATTAAATCACAGTACTTGAACTTATAACTTTAAATTATTTTCTTCTGTTTAGTCCACTTATAAAAACTGTGTTTTTAGAAATCTTTTTTTTACCTGTACTTATTAAGGTCTAAGGCCGCCAAACCATTGGCACACACACACTTTCATAATATGTACATTGCGTTTTTCCAGCCTTGACATAGCTTGACTTTTTCGGTTTCATGAGAATGTGTAGGGGGGGGGGTAATATAGTGACCTTGACCTTTACTGGACAGCAGTAACGAGATAACTCCTTATCAGAGCCCCTGTGATATCTGATTACGTCCCCTGCTAAACGATTCTTGTTTATCTCCCCTCTCACGCTGTCATCCGTGCTAAGTCTTGAGCCCTTATTATTATATACGTGTGTCCAGTTCACTGTCCAATAATAGAAGCTTTGTCAGACACGTGGAAAGGGGGCGAATCTCTGACAGCTTCGCTATCAAAATTTAAACCTGTAACAAATATGCAAGACTAGACATAAACCATGGATGAGCGTAGGACGCTATTAATTTGCGTATAGTGGAACGTCTGTAATAGACAAAATAAGATACGCCCTTTAAAAGTCAGATGCCAGTTATTTTATTTGTAAATGTTGACGCTCTCATAGCTTATTACTTACTCCACAATGTTGGTCCTTAGCGGCCGTCCTTAAATGACGTAACGCGACTTTGGCCACCCCCCCCCAATCACAATATGTCACTAAAATTTAGACACCCCCTTCCAATATGACTTCACAAAGCTTTGACCCCCCTACCCCCAAAAAAAAAGCTTTATTTTCTAATTGAAAATGAGCATGTTTCTAATTACTTGTTTGTCATTTAATATGTATTTAGTGTAAGTTTGCACTCTAATATCGTAACACGCGTATTCATTTTAAGCCATTTGAAATGTCATTCAATAAATTGTAAGCAATGAAGTTTTTAAAGTGAAACTTTTATTTAAAGTTGCGCGTTTTGATGTGACGTCACATTTCTTTAATATTACCCCCCCCCCTCGTTACAAATGCGTGACTCTCCTCCCAACCCCCTCGGCGCGTGACGTCATTTATGGACGGCTCTTTATTAGTAAATGTTTTTACACGCTTTTATTATTACACGCTTTTATTTAAGTCACACTGTTTGTATGTTCAATGTTGTATTTTCCAACCATCCATCCGTCAAATATTGTAACGTAAAATTAAACCACTTTTGATTGTCCTAGAGATCTCAAAATTTTACCACAGATAGATCTTGGATGACAATGCATTGTATCCAAATTTCAGATCGATCGAATGTACCGTAATTAAATTAATGCTGCATTTTTAGTTTTTGTCTATATTATCACTCACATCAGTGAAGCATAACTCAATTCGCCCTAGAGGGATACAAGTAATTTCAATGTGTTGATGTCAGAAGTGGTTTGTAAAGAGTTTTTATTATATGTTCAAAAAGAGCAAAGATTCGCCAGGCCTGCTGGTCAAATCGTTAGTGTGACGTGGTTCAAATTTCAGTTGGGGAAACTGTTTTTCTTTTAATACATACATTTGTAATTTATCTTTTTAATAATCTATCCTTTTACCACTATCACATTTAAGTCATTGGCAATTAAGTTTGACTAATTAAATTGAATTGATTATGTCGAAAAATTGATTTTAAAAAATTGATATAAAAAGTAGAAAATAACATATTAAACATATATTTTTTTTTAAAAGGACACGCTTTTATTTACATAATATAGAAAGTGCACTAAAAGAAGAAAATATAAATTTTCTATGATAACAGGTGAAATGACTGAACCTGTCCACTGCAAATAAAGTGTGGGGTGCTCATCCCAACTCTCTATCATGTACAAGGTTGCGAAACATAAATACAAATTTGTATGAATATTAATAAACATTAAACGTTTCAAAACTTTGATTATAATTCATATACATGCTTCTATCATATTAATTAGAAATATTTATCTAATGTATATGCAAAAGAATAGTTGCTAAGAGAAATGAGTTGTGATGACTAAAAACGTTGGGCGGGTGTTTGTTATAAAAATTAAAGATTTATAATTGAAAAGGCAAAAAGAGATCTATAAGTGAGAGAATGAGTGAACTGCATATGTTAAACCTCGCCCCACGTTTTTAGTCATATTAAATCAAAGTACTTGAACTTATCGGTTTTAAATTATTTTCTTCTTTTTAGTCCGCTTATAAAAACGTGGTTTTTAAAAATCCTTTTTTACCTTTATTATTACCACGTTTTTATTAACTTGCTTTACTGTCTGTCTGTCTGTCCGCAATTTTCCAAACTTGCCAACGTAAAATTAAACCACTTTTGATGGTCCTAGAGAGTTCAAAATTTTTACCAGAGATAGATCTTGGATGACAATACATTGTTTCAAAATTTCAGATCGATCGAATGTACCGTAATTACATTAATGCATCTTTAGTTTATCTCTATATAAGCATCTGGATCCGTATGCCGTTGTTAGATTTCACGTGCCGAGTTCACCCCGTGACCTTATCGCCATGGTTGGGCGGGCGCTGATGAGGTTTTGGTAAACTAAATAGAGGTAAAAAAAGATTTTTTTAAAAACACGTTTTTATTAGTGGACGTGGACTAAAAAGAAGAAAATAATTTAAAACTTATAAGTTCAAGTACTTTGATTTAATATGACTAAAAACGTGGGGTGGGCCCTTATGAGGTTTTACATATGCAGTTCACTCATCCTCTCACTTATAGATCTCTTTTTTGCCTTCTAAATTATAAATCTTTAATTTTTTATACCAAACACCGGCCCAACGTTTTTAGTCATAATATTAAATTTTACCACAGATAGATCTTGGATGACAATGCATTGTATTAAAATTTCAGATCGATATAATGTAACATAATTATTAAAGATTTATAATTGAGAAGGCAAAAGAGATATCTATAAGTGAGAGAACGAGTATTGTAAGAAAGTATTTTATGTTGTACTGATGAAGGCATTAGCCGAAACGTTTACTATCGTGTCAGTCTAAAAATAAAGCTCAAATTTATTGTTTTCATTGCACAATTTGTTTGTGTATTTTGTATATTATATTCGATACACTTTAACAAAGTATGAAAAAATAAAATGCGATACTCTGTAACTACTAAGTATGAACTAAGAAAATGTGATACTCTGTAACTACTAAGTATGAACTAAGAAAATGTGATAATCTGTAAAAACTAACGACGTGACATATACGGGCGTCTACTCAGTACTTGGCAATAAAACAACACCCCCTCCTCCCCCGGTCTTCACCTTGCCATTGAAAGAACGGGGATTGGCGGAAAATTGGGGGGGGGGTATATTTTATTCAGACTTTTAGTTATCTACCATAAGTCCAAAAATTGCTTTTGAAACAATAGTTACCCTTTAAAATCGGAGCCCCTTTTAATTTTTTTTTGCATCCCCTTCTAGTTAAAAAAAATTAAATGACCGTTTACCTCCCTCTAATTCAATAAAAATCTGTTCATGAGAATATTATCTTATCTTATCTGTTTACAGACGCTCCTTCTATACAGAAGATTATTGCGTCCTACGCTTATCTATGGTTTGTGTTTAGTCCTGCATTTTTATTAGAGATTTAAATGTTGATAAAGTGTTGGTTTTCCTGGATTCTTCAGGCAACCCATTCCACGCCCGAATTCCGGACGGGAAGAAGGAAAACTTGTATGTGTTTGTTCTTGCATACGGAATAAGAAAGGTGTTTTTATCCTTATGTCTATCTGAGGGTTGTATTAAGTTATCTTTGTGTTGTATTTCTAAATTAGAATTAATTGCTTTATGTATGATTACTACTTTGCTCTTGGTTCTTCTATCCTCTAGTGTTTCAAGGTTTAATGATTTAACTAATGGTGTTATTCTTGTCAGTTTCGAATATTCTCCAGTAATGAATCTGGCAGCTCTTTTTTGAATTTGTTCTAGTTTATCAATGTTTTCTTTGGTGGATGGGTCCCATACAGAAGATGCATATTCTAGTACAGGTCTCACCAAAGTGAGGTAGCATTTTAGTTTTATATCTCTATTACATTTGTTAAAGTTCCTTTTTATAAAGCCTAAGGTTTTGTTTGATTTTTTAATAACTTCATTGACATGGGGATTCCATGATAGTTTCTCATTTATTAAGACTCCTAAGTATTTTGCATCTTTAGTTTGGGTCAGTTCTTTTCCATGAATGTAATATTTTGAATTTATTTGTTTCTTTTTCTTTGTTACTCTTAACAGTTGACACTTTTCTGGGTGGAAAGACATACTCCAGTTAGTTTCCCATTTTATCAATTCATCTAAGTCTTTTTGTAAAATTTTGCTATCTTGTTCTGATTTAATTGTTCTATAGATTATACAATCATCAGCAAATAACCTAACTTTTGTACCTGTTGAGATGTTGTTGGGTAAATCATTTATATAAATTAAAAAGAGTAAGGGACATAGCACAGTTCCTTGTGGAACTCCTGAGTTAACCTTTATTGGTGCAGATTTAGATCCATTAATTATTACAGTTTGCTCCCTGCCCAAAAGGAAGTCTTGGATCCAGTGATGTAAGGAACCTGAGATTCCAAAGTAGTTAAGTTTTTTAAGTAAACTAAGGTGGTGAACTTTGTCAAATGCTTTTGAGAAGTCTAGTAATATTGTATCTATTTGATCATTTTTGTCCAAGCCTTTTGATAGTTCATCTATTAAACCTATTAATTGTGTTTCACATGATCTGTTTTTTCTAAAGCCGTGTTGATGTGGGCATAGGGCATTATATTTGTCAAGGTGGTTAACTATTCTACTATATATTATGTGTTCTAGTAATTTACAGGTGATACTAGTAAGTGATACAGGCCTGTAATTACCAGGGTCTGATTTATCCCCTTTCTTAAAGAGTGGAGTTACGTTAGCTAATTTCCAATCCTGGGGCACTTTACCCTGGTTTAGAGAGGCTTGAAAGAGAACTACAAGGATTGGGGACAGTTCATTGCTTAGTTCTTTTAATAACCTTGCAGGCAAATCATCTGGGCCAGTAGCTTTGTTTATTTTTACGTTTTTTAGGAGTGAATGTATACCTATCTCATCTACAGTTATGTTACCTATTTCCTCCATTTTATTTAAATTTATTAAAACTTCATTGTCGCCTGAGGCAGAAAAAGATGATGCAAAATATGTGTTAAGGATATTAGCTTTAGTTTATTATCATTATAGGTTTTATTATATGAGCCTTTTAGTGTGGCTATTCCTGAAGGTTCCATTTTTTTAGATTTGATAAAGGACCATAAGTTTTTATTGTTATCTTTGGTAATTACTTTGTTTATATATTCATTTTGGAGGTTTCGACTAAGTTTTTGTGTCAAGTGTTTAATCTTTTAAGTATTTTGTGTGTATCCCCCTTCCAATATTTCCCCTTCCCAATCATGTAAGAGTTAATGAAACGTTTCCCCTTCCAAATCATGTAAGAGTTAATGAAACGTTTCCCCTTCCAAATCATGTAAGAGTTAATGAAACGTTTCCCCTTCCAAATCATGTAAGAGTTAATGAAACGTTTCCCCTTTCATAACGAGTATGAGTTCATGGAATGTTTTCCTTTCCAGACCCCGTTCCCCTCCCAGTCTGTGTCCAGCCCTTCACCCTACAGCAGTATTGTGGACCTGGCTGACCAGTTCTCTGACCTTGCCATCTCTCAAGACAGAAGACTGGGGAAACGCCCACCCAGCTCTTACCTTTGTCACCTGTGTTTTACCAAAGGTCACTACATCAAAGATTGTCCTCAGGTAAGTCAGCAGTCTTAATAATCAGCTATGTCACTTGTTTGTTATGTCACTTGTTTGCTATGTCACTTGTTTGTTATGTCACTTTATTATGTCACTTGTTTGTTGTGTCACTTGTTTGCTGTGTCACTTGTTTGCTGTGTCACTTGTTTGCTGTGTCACGTGTTTGCTGTGTCACTTGTTTGCTGTGTCACTTGTTTGCGGTGTCACTTGTTTGCTGTGTCACTTGTTTGCTGTGTCACTTGTTTGCTATGTCACTTGTTTGCTATGTCACTTGTTTGTTATGTCACTTGTTTGTTATGTCACTTGTTTGCTATGTCAATTGTTTGCTATGTCACTTGTTTGTCATGTCACTTGTTTGTTGTGTCACTTGTTTGCTGTGTCACTTGTTTGCTGTGTCACGTGTTTGCTGTGTCACTTGTTTGCGGTGTCACTTGTTTGCTGTGTCACTTGTTTGCTGCAACACTTGTTTGCTATGTCACTTGTTTGTTATGTCACTTGTTTGCTATGTCACTTGTTTGTTATGTCACTTTTTTGCTATGTCACTTGTTTGCTATGTCACTTGTTTGCTGTCACTTTTTTGCTATGTCACTTGTTTGCTGTCACTTGTTTGCTATGTCACTTGTTTGCTATGTCACTTGTTTGCTGTCACTTGTTCGCTGATAAAGTTATTACTTTCTAAATGATTTATCCTACATAAATGTTTGCATCATTTCAAATTGAGCTGTCATATCAGCTGTCATATCAGCTGTCATATCAGCTGTCATATCAGCTGTCATATCAGCTGTCATATCAGCTGTCATATCAGCTATGTCCAATGATAGATTCAGATATTTATATTTATACTATATCCTTGATACACACTTTGTTTTAATGGTCATTGTCTAGGAGTTGTTTTGATTGTGTCTGGGTAATGGTCAGTTAAGGCCAAGAAGAGTAAATATGTAGACTACCCTTTTATACATATTTTCAGCCATGCATGTTAATGCTGTGATAGTCCTTGTTTTAAAAATCATATGACGTCACGGGGTGAAAATCTAGAAAATATTCTTCCTAATATTATTGCAACAAATAAGAGGTTTGTTTGATGAACAACTTTTCTTCATGTTGTCAAAAGTAACATTCAACTTTAAACTTTATTTATATTTCAACATAATGTGGGTGAACATAATGTGGTTATATTTCAACATAATGTGGTTATATTTCAACATAATGTGGTTATATTTCAAGATAATGTGGTAAAGTGTCAACTGTTAAGAGTAAAAAAGAAAAAGAAACAAATAAATTCAAAATATTTCATTCATGGAAAGGAACTAACCCAAACTAAAGATGCAAAATACTTAGGAGTCATAATAAATGAGAAATTATCATGGAATCCCCATGTCAATGAAGTTATTAAAAAATCAAACAAAACCTTAGGCTTTATAAAAAGAAACCTTTAACAAATGTAATAGAGATATAAAACTAAAATGCTATCTCACTTTGGTGAGACCTGTACTAGAATATGCATCTTCTGTATGGGACCCATCCACCTAAGAAAACATTGATAAACTAGAACAAATTCAAAAAAGAGCTGCCAGATTCATTACTGGAGAATATTCAAAACTGACTAGAATAACACCATTAGTTAAATCATTAAACCTTGAAACACTAGAGGATAGAAGAACCAAGAGCAAAGTAGTAATCATACATAAAGCAATTAATTCTAATATAGAAATACAACACAAAGATAACTTAATACAACCCTCAGATAGACATAAGGATAAAAACACCTTTCTTATTCCGTATGCAAGAACAAACACATACAAGTTTTCCTTCTTCCCGTCCGGAATTCGGGCGTGGAATGGGTTGCCTGAAGAATCCAGGAAAACCAACACTTTATCAACATTTAAATCTCTAATAAAAATGCAGGACTAAACACAAACCATAGATAAGCGTAGGACGCAATAATCTTCTGTATAGAAGGAGCGTCTGTAAACAGATAAGATAAGATAATCTTGTTTGCTGTCATTGAAAAAAAACAACACTTTCTTTCTATTTGTCACCTGTGGCCTGTAGTTAAAATATGAATTGTTTCAAAAACACCTCTGCTCAATCATGTGGGAGATGGAGATTCAGGAGGGAAAGTGTCATAGCTTCAGGGCAGGGGCGGATCAAGATTGTACGGGGCCCCTGGCTGCAATTCCACCTAGGACCTGGTCCAGCCGCCTTTATTATAAAATATTATAAGTTTGGGTCCCTTAAATCATTGGGGGCCCCTGGCTTTAGCCCAATCAGCAGCCCCCTTTATCTGCCATAGCTGCAAGGTTTACTTATAGGATTTAAGGGATAAACAATTCATTGAACATCAAATATTCATCAACTAGAATACACATTAAACAATCCTTTGAACATCAAATATTCATCAACTAGAATACACATTAAAAATATTTTTTTAAAAATCAGCAAATAGAAAACTTTATTTAAAAAAGTCTTTATCAAAGAGGATTTTATAACATACCTGTAACTAGAAAACAATTTAAAATATTGTCTTAAATTCATTGGAAAGATCATTAACCAAATACTTTTAAGTAATTCATTGGAAAGATCATTAGCTAAACACTTAAAGAAATTCAATGGAATTAATTCATTTATCATGTATTAAATAATTCAAGTAATTATTGAAACATTACTTTACTTTGATATCTACACTTCTAGTTCTAGCAGTCTTCCTTATTTAATGCATTTTAAAAAAACATCATTTACTGAAGTTGTATTAACTGGTCTTTAAAAATTTGTTTGGGGTATTTTTCTTGGTTGATTTTGTTTTTAATTATTAAAGTTAAGGTGTCTATTGCAATCCATGACAATTAAATTTAGACTGCTGTAGACTGCACAATGTTGAATTTCTCATAACCTCTAACCCTAAAAAGAAGCAAACAAAACAAGCTGTCAAATAAGCTTTGTAAACATGTCACAAAGATTAGTTCATGAAATGTTGTACAAAAATAAATGTGTAAATGTATGGATGTCAAACTAAACACAATGACATTTAGATATCTATTTTAGTATAAATTCTTTGTGTGTGAATTAAAAGATGAAGCAATTAATCACAATAAATCAAATTATATTTATGATTTATAATAAATACTTGAAAAATGTGGTAAAATTAAATTAAAAAAAAATTCCTCTTAACTCTTAATATTACTCATATTAAAGTGTTCATTTTAAGTTTATAAACCATATAGAACAGTTATTTTGATTTAAAGTAAAATTGACTTACTTACAATTGTATTCAATACAATGTATTGTTTTATGTTTCTCCATCAAATCTTGTTATAAAAGATTAAATGTTCATACTTTCAAATTCAAGTAAAAGTCAGCATGGTGTATTTGAAGACACAGACTATTTATATCAATGATTAGGATAATCTTGGCTGTTGCTTGTAGTTGCTGAAAATATAGTGGAAGTTGAATTACTAGACTGAAATGTAACCTGTGTTTGCAACTTCATATAGGATGGGTGAAAAATGAAAGGTATTTCATACACAATGGGCCGTATGTTGTACATAATAATTGACATCTTATCTTATCTTATCAATACAGACGCTCCTTCTATGCAGAAGATAATTGCGTCCACAGACCAAGAGAGATGATCTGTTGGCAAGTAATGCAGCGTTTACGGGCCATGGCTTTGTGGGTTCCACGCATTACCCAGCCGTCTCATCCATAAATCCACAAAATCTTCAATATTTAATGATTTTAAAAAATGTGTTATACAATTATATTTCCATCTCATTAATTTTATAAAATAACAGATGTTCAGTTCTTGACATTTACTTCCAATATTTTGTTTGACTCCAGGCCCGGCCCAAAGGGGAAGGCTTGACACCATATCAAGGCAAGAAGCGATGTTTTGGGGAGTACAAGTGTCCTAAATGCAAGCGTAAATGGATGAGTGGTAACAGTTGGGCCAACATGGGCCAGGAATGTATCAAGTGTCACATATTGGTCTATCCTCACAAGCAGGTCAGTAGTGTATCAAGTGTCATATACTGGTCTATCATCACAAGCAGGTCAGAAATGACACATATATGTCACTTGTCATTTGCATCTTATGTTGAAATGTTTTTATCCAATGTACTTTGTATAAATTATGTTCAAGTAACATAAATACTTAGATACTTAGAGAGTTAAGGAAAGCATGTAGGTAAGAAATGGCATACTTCAGTAGTAACAAAACGCTACATAAGCCAGTAAAATGTGGACCTAACAAACAAACAGCAGAATCCTATAAAGCAATTTTGGAGAAAAAAAGTCCTGGAAAAAATACAGGTCGGCAAAGATGGAGAATATGAACCAACCAGAAATTATATATACTATACCAACAATCTACAATAGTAGTACTAGTAGCAGCAATACAAATTACCAACCTTCCAAAGTGGGACACTTAGAAAGAAAGACTAATGATAGGGGAATTAAAGAATGACCAATGAAAGGGGAATTAAAGAATGACTAATGATAAGGGAATTGAGAGGATCAACTGAAATTGCAGCGGAAAACTGATCAAATTCAAAATTACACCTAGATGATGTGGAAAAAGATCTGTTGTAACTTGAAATCCAAACATTGAAAAAAATCATTTGTTAGGATTGAGATTTGTTATGATTGAGATTTGTTAGGATTGAGTGTTTAGGCAGTCCTAAGAGTTATATGGGTTATACCAGCACAGTGATGGGTTATACCAGCACAGTGATGGGTTATACCAGCACAGTGATGGGTTATACCAGCACAGTGATGGGTTATACCAGCACAGTGATGGGTTATACCAGCACAGTGATGGGTTATACCAGCACAGTGATGGGTTATACCAGCACAGTGATGGGTTATACCAGCACAGTGATGGGTTATACCAGCACAGTGATGGGTTATACCAGCACAGTGATGGGTTATACCAGCACAGTGATGGGTTTATACCAGCACAGTGATGGGTTATACCAGCACAGTGATGGGTTATACCAGCACAGTGATAGGTATCTTCATTGCAACAAATAAATCATTTAATTAACTTGTGATGAATGCATTGAGGTTTTACTGGAAGGGGTTTATAGTAATGAAACAAAAGAATGGACTAAAGTCAATATACAGCTAAATATCTTTTAAAAAATTTTTTTATGTGAGTCAAAACTATAGTTTGATTGAACCGTGAATGAGTTTTGGGCAAGATTTATACAATTTAAATAAATTATTAGAAAACATCTGTTCTGTCCTGGGAAATGATGACTTGATTTAATAATTCTCCAGAGACCGCTAGAAAAGCCTGATGGCCTTGACGTGTCTGACCAGAGTAAAGTTCACCCCCAGCACCTGTGTGAGAAGTGTAAAATGCTTGGCTACTACTGCCGCAGGGTCAACTGAAGTTTGACTAATATGTTGACCAACTGTAGCCTTTTGGGAACAAGGAGAAACAAGTTTTTCACTCAACCAGAGCCAAAGTAAAATAAAACCTTTTTTTTAGCTGTACAATGAATGTTGGTAATGTAAGCCATTGGGTGTTACTGTTGGAATATTAATGTTATCTGTATGGGGTGTTACTGTTGGAATATTAATGTTATCTGTATGGGGTGTTACTGTTGGAATATTAATGTTATCTGTATGGGGTGTTACTGTTGGAATATTAATGTTATCTGTATGGGGTGTTACTGTTGGAATATTAATGTTATCTGTATGGGGTGTTACTGTTGGAATATTAATGTTATCTGTATGGGGTGTTACTGTTGGAATATTAATGTTATCTGTATGGGGTGTTACTGTTGGAATATTAATCTTCAAACTGACTCCATTATCTGTATGGGGTGTTACTGTTGGAATATTAATCTTCAAACTGACTTCCAGTTATCTGTATGGGGTGT
Organism: Ampullaceana balthica; assembly: GCA_944989445.1. NCBI lineage: Eukaryota > Metazoa > Mollusca > Gastropoda > Lymnaeidae > Ampullaceana > Ampullaceana balthica. The sequence continues at coordinate 723,757 of CALYLW010000772.1, read as the reverse complement.
TACTGTTGGAATATTAATCTTCAAACTGACTTCCAGTTATCTGTATGGGGTGTTACTGTTGGAATATTAATCTTCAAACTGACTTCCAGTTATCTGTATGGGGTGTTACTGTTGGAATATTAATCTTCAAACTGACTTTCAGTTATCTGTATGTAAAAACCAGCAGCTATTTTTACAGAAATGTATACATGTAAAAATGTTCTATTATGGAGTCTGGATATAATTTGTGTCTCAGAGTATGTTTTATGATTTTCAATCTGTATGTTTATGGAAGATGTTTGAGTATTGCTTTACTTTTAGCTAATTATGTTTATCTGAATTAAATACAGCTTGGCCTTGCTTGCTTCATTCCTCCGAAGGTATGATTTTCGACTGTATTTACCACCAGAACCGTATATATTTATATAAATATATATACACAGACATTTGATGGCCAATTGAAATGCAAAACAACATAAATATGGCAGATCAAATTTTACTATTTAACTTATTTGTTAGTATTCCTTATAAAATTGAAAAAATAATAACTAAAGTGAATTGCAGACTTCATGCTTTGACTTTCCTTTTTTAAAATGTAGTACATGTATTAACTTCCCTTTTTTTGGTTTGTCTCCCATTTGTTGACATTTTCTAGTCACTCATTTCTTCCATTTTTTGCCCATGGATCCATGTTTCTTTCTTTCATCTGTTCTAATATCTAAGAGTTTCGAAGAATGTGAGACATGCATTCCTGTTCAGGCAGTTTTCATCCTACATTCGACAAGTTTAGCGACCAATAACTTAACTATTTGTATGTACATTTAACAACATAAAATTAGCTACTTGAATTTTAAAGAAATAAATATCTATTTTTATTAAGACAGATCATCCCATTTATGTATATAATTGAAACTCCTGGCCCTGTAAGCAGCCATAGGAAGAATGCTTGTGTGTATAAATTAGAATCTGTCTACAAAGAATTCCAATTATTTTTAAAGCTTTTTACATAACAGTTTGGACAATTGCCTGTAGATAATGAAGTATTTCTATTGATTTATGTTTTACCTTCTTTCTCATGTTTTTATTGAACCGTGACTGTAGTGCTCTAAATGTATGCATCATATTGAACCGTGACTGTAGTCTGTAGTGCTCTAAATGTATGCATCATATTGAACCGTGACTGTAGTCTGTAGTGCTCTACATGTATGCATCGAATGAATTTTTTAAATATTATTAACTCTAATCATTCATGTATGAAAGAAATTGATATGTAATTTGGAGAGCTATAGCTGGCAAATAAACTCTTGCTAACTGCATTTTTATGACATTCATAAGTGTACCGGAAGTGCATTTGGTGCACAATATCTTCTGTTGTCATACTGTAACAGTGTCAGTATGGTTTTATACACAATCAATATAAAATACATCTGTGGTGTTTAAAGGACTGGGAGATGGAATATTAATAAAATTTCAGGAGCATGAAAAGGAATTCATTAGCAGTTTGGTGGAGTTATTGCCCATTAGGATTGGTATGTCTATAGCAGTTTGGTGGAGTTATTGCCCATTAGGATTGGTATGTCTATAGCAGTTTGGTGGAGTTATTGCCCATTAGGATTGGTATGTCTATAGCAGTTTGGTGGAGTTATTGCCCATTAGGATTGGTATGTCTATAGCAGTTTGGTGGAGTTATTGCCCATTAGGATTGGTATGTCTATAGCAGTTTGGTGGAGTTATTGCTAATTAGGATTGGTATGTCTATAGCAGTTTGGTGGAGTTATTGCCCATTAGGATTGGTATGTCTATAGCAGTTTGGTGGAGTTATTGCCCATTAGGATTGGTATGTCTATAGCAGTTTGGTGGAGTTATTGCTAATTAGGATTGGTATGTCTATAGCAGTTTGGTGGAGTTATTGCTAATTAGGATTGGTATGTCTATAGCAGTTTGGTGGAGTTATTGCTAATTAGGATTGGTATGTCTATAGCAGTTTGGTGGAGTTATTGCTAATTAGGATTGGTATGTCTATAGCAGTTTGGTGGAGTTATTGCCCATTAGGATTGGTATGTCTATAGCAGTTTGGTGGAGTTATTGCTAATTAGGATTGGTATGTCTATAGCAGTTTGGTGGAGTTATTGCTAATTAGGATTGGTATGTCTATAGCAGTTTGGTGGAGTTATTGCCCATTAGGATTGGTATGTCTATAGCAGTTTGGTGGAGTTATTGCCCATTAGGATTGGTATGTCTATAGCAGTTTGGTGGAGTTATTGCCCATTAGGATTGGTATGTCTATAGCAGTTTGGTGGAGTTATTGCTAATTAGGATTGGTATGTCTATAGCAGTTTGGTGGAGTTATTGCTAATTAGGATTGGTATGTCTATAGCAGTTTGGTGGAGTTATTGCTAATTAGGATTGGTATGTCTATTGTTCGAATTCATGTTTTGTCAACTTTAGCCAGTTCAGGTCATTGTTTGGTTCCCTAAAACTAGTGATTTAATAATTGCCTTGCACTGTATTAATTATTTTTGTGATTTCATTTTATTAACTTGTTGATTGGCTTATTATTTCCTTTTCTCTTGTATTTAAATGATGTTTTAATTGTTGACACATCTTGGAGACATCTTTCCTACTAACAGTATTACCAAAATATTTCCCATGTAACATATACACAACAGATGTCTGATTGTTGCAACTTCTGCTGGCAGGAAGCAGATTTGGATATGTAATGTATCACTGCTGTATTTGTTAGACACGTGCCTTCAAAGTTGAATATACACGAGATCAGGATTGGTTGTTAACTATTTTAAACTTAACGAATTGTGATTGTAAAAATGTAATGATGTGAATAATATTATATACACACATTTATATATATATAATTTAAGGCTGAAAATTGACTTTAATATTGATATGGTCACCTGTGTCTAATGTGCCAAAATTAAACTGCCTTAAACTCAGAAGTGCCTTAATTACTGCCATATCTTTAATTTAAAGATAAATTGTCATCATTTGTTGAAAGATCTATACATTTTAAAATTAAAATAAAACTGACTGTGTTGGTTTACCATGAAACTTTCTCAAGTATTCAAACCTAAAAGAATTATTTTAGAACATTGATATCTTTCAATAATGTTGTCCAAATAAATCTGATTGATTTCAAGCATATTTGAAAGTTTAAACAAATATTGTTAGTAAAATTATTGTGAAAGAACTCTCCTAAAAGTGTGTGCCCTTGAGACAGACAAAAAGTGGCATTTGATCATCATCTTCATGTAACAAAAAAAACTGTCAGTATATTAGTTTGCACAATTTGGCATAGCCAGATATTTGCTCACAAGCTTTGATCTGTATATTTTTGTTTGTTGAGGCAGATCTTTTATGAATATTTCATGTGTGATTGGGTCAGCCACCCAAGCTAGAAATCTTCTCTTTATTTATTGCACTCTTAGACAAACAAGTCATTGAGCCAGCTGTAAACTATCTGCCTCTTAAAGTGTAGCAACTTCTTTGGACTTGAATTGTAACTACTGCCTGTGCATGTAAAGACCTATCAGGGATGGTAACTCTGGTATTCAAACATGACTTCTGCAAGGACCAATAAAGAGGTTTTAATCCAAAGTACCTTCCAAAATATTTATTTGATATTTACTGACAACTTTAAATAATTGGAATGCACTTTGTTGAAACAAGGAGAAAACACAATAAGCATTATTTAGTTTTGTTGTAGTGATTATAGATGAATATGATCAATAATTTAATTATACTTTTCATTTCATTATGGGAGAGCTGTAAAACAAAATGCTATTAATATGTCTAACAGTGCCTATTTGACTTTGTGCGGGATCATTTTTCCCCAAGCAATATTTTTGCATGTTGAATTTTTTGCTGCTTTACTGTAACTCTTTACAAATCTTACAATTTCGGCTGCTGTGCCAAATAAAATCAAAATTGACTTTAACAATATGATTGTGTTGACATTTTCTGTCAAGATTAAATATTCAGTCATCAGAAATTGAACAAATGAAATCCTTCAAAAATGTATAAATTGTAATCCAAATGAACTCAGACAAATTAAAACAATAATAACGATTCCCATCTTTAAATAATTCAAATTTCTGAAGAAAAAACAATAAACAAAAAAATTTAAAAAATAACTAACTAACTTTTTTTTAATGGCACAAAAAAATAAAGTTCTTTCTGGTAATTATTAATAAAAATATGTTTCTGCCAAGTCCATAACATGAAGAAGTTCAACATTTTAATATTGTTTTCTAATTGCAGAAAATCATTTTGACAGTTGTTAGGCTGAATAATTTCTGTATCCCTTATTTGTGAAGATATGCCACATAGTTATTTTTACATGTAATATAGTACTATTGTTCTCTTCTTTCAATGCAACCTAACTACAAGATATTTCATGTTAGTTATTTAATACAGTAAAAATAAAATTGAGATTATGTTTCAGCTGTCATGTGATATGTGCCTGGCATGATCAATAAAAATCCTCTTTGAAATCAATTATCATGTATAAGGATTGTCAAGTAACATCATAAAATGAATAGCTCAGAGATAGGTGTTAAAATTTGATTATTATAAACTACATGTAGGTGAATGATGAACATTGGTAAAAATAACAAAATGTTTACATTTATGATAATTAAAATAATACTATGAATTGTTCATCCCTGACTCAGCACTGTGCTCATACAATCGGGCATCAAAACTTATTGGCATAACATCATGACATAAATATTCAGTTAGGTAGAATATATCATATAGAATGGGACTGCAATAAAGCTTTTAAATAAAATACAAAATACACAAACAAATTGTGTAATGAAAACAATAAATTTGAGCTTTATTATTAAACTAACACAACAGTAAAGGCAAAGATGTACTGATGAAGGCATTAGCCGAAACGTTTACTGTTTTAATTAAACAATTTGTTTTTGTATTTTAGTTAGGTATAAACATTAATGATCATATTGATATAGAAGACAAGGACATAACTCAGTCTAGCTCAGCATTAAGCCTGTGTCATTTTATAATGTGATGAATGCTGTTTGAAATCACAAATTCAGAAGATGGACATTTTATCACCTAGTAATGTCAGCCTATGGACATTTTATCACCTAGTAATGTCAGCCTATGGACATTTTATCACCTAGTAATGTCAGCCTATGGACATTTTATCACCTGGTAATATCTTTTATTATAAAAATGACTGACTGAGAGGCCTTTACAGAATATAACATTTTGATAATTTACAATGACAAATATCACTGGCTCAAATAATAAGATACAAATTTAAAAGTGGTAAAAAAATAAAGTGTTGCTCATTTATCCTGTGCAAAACATTTTCAATAACAGGGATACTTCAAACTGAATGTAATTGTGTCACACTGTGTACAGACTAGAGGATCATCTGAATGGCCAACATTTGCTGAAAGATAAAACAGAAACAAGGAAAATTAGAATCATAGTTATGACCCCTGATAATCTTGACATTGTTCACGTGTACTACTGTACACATTGTTCACATGTACTACTGTACACATTGTTCACGTGTACTACTGTACACATTGTTCATGTATTTGTACACAAAAATCTACCCAATAATAAACTCATTATCATCTGGATATTTAAGAACTAAGGACAACATCCAATGTTGTATCAGATGAAACTGGTGGCTAATGGATCATACTATGAGGTCAACATTAAACAATTGATTCATTGTGACAACTCAACTCTGGGGCCCAGATAACACAATCAAGGTGAAACATGGCAACAAAATATCTGAGGGCGTGCCATAGAAACAAAGAAACATTCAAATAGAATACATTTATTTTAAATGTGGGGGTGAGTGGTGTTCGTATTGCAGATGGATTAAATTAAGAGTATAAAGGTATACATACAGCAGATGGATTAAATTAAGAGTATAAAGGTATACATACAACAGATGGAGTAAATTAAGAGTATAAAGGTATACATACAGTAGATGGAGTAAATTAAGAGTATACAGGTATACAGTAGATGGAGTAAATTAAGAGTATAAAGGTATACAGTCGCTTCGGGTAGATGAGGCTCGTTAAACTTGGCTAGTAATTCATCTAGGAGAAGGCAACTCTGACTTCAAACACATGCACAAACATGTTGGCCGATTTAGACATATACTTTTATACAATATGCAATACATACGCAGAGAAATGCATTAATAAAAATTAATTTTGGAATGAAATTTATGGCACTTCCCATGCACATAAATGAAGATATATGGTAGGTATGTTTAACTTGAACTTGTACAAAAGTAGTAAGAGGGAAGAGATATCTTACTTACTGTTATCATTGCTATTCATCTGTCATCATTAATCGACATTCTTCAGAATTGGCCTTGTTTAAGAAGTAAGACTCCCCGGGTACATTCATTTGTTTACTGACTTTAGATCTAGATTTCTTGCCTTTCTTAATCTGTTCATATTTTACAAGATTTTGCCTGCCAAGACAAAAGTCAAAAGTCTAAATACAGTATTTGAAAATAAAAGCTATAATTTAAACATAGAAAAGAGATGTGATAAGAAAAGCTACACAAGAATGTTTGGTATTTAATAAAATGTTTCATTTCTAGAGGACAACATGATCATATGAACAAACAGTGCCAACAAATATAAAATGTTTCATTTCTAGAGGACAACATGATCATATGAACAAACAGTGCCAACAAATATAAAATGTTTCATTTCTAGAGGACAACATGATCATATGAACAAACAGTGCCAACAAATATAAAATGTTTCATTTCTAGAGGACAACATGATCATATGAACAAACAGTGCCAACAAATATAAAATGTGTCATTTCTAGAGGACAACATGATCATATGAACAAACAGTGCCAACAAATATAAAATGTTTCATTTCTAGAGGACAACATGATCATATGAACAAACAGTGCCAACAAATATAAAATTTTTCATTTCTAGAGGACAACATGATCATATGAACAAACAGTGCCAACAAATATAAAATGTTTCATTTCTAGAGGACAACATGATTATATGAACAAACAGTGCCAACAAATATAAAATGTTTCATTTCTAGAGGACAACATGATCATATGAACAAACAGTGCCAACAAATATAAAATGTGTCATTTCTAGAGGACAACATGATCATATGAACAAACAGTGCCAACAAATTCCACCATATAAGAACAAATATCCATAATTAGATTACGCAAATTTTGAATAAGGATAAACATATTACTTTATAATTCTTTATTGCACAGCAGACATCAGTCACAAACACAATGATTGTTAGGTTTGTTCAATAGATCATCTTCAATTTTTTATTCTTCAATTTCTTTGTGCTTTAAAATAAATGGAGCAATTTTATTCAGCAAAAATTAACTACTGGACCAAAAATAGATGCCTAGTCAACATTGATGAGAATGTCACGTTGTTCCTTGCCTGTAGCACAAAACTGTTCTAAGCTGGCACAGATATTAAGTTATAATAAAATAAATAGTCAAACATTTTTGAAAGCTTTAAAAACAACAATATAGAATGCAGCTAGAATTTTTCACTAAATTCTACCATAATTTTCTGTTTAAATAAGTGAACTTAAAAAAATACCACTTACAAGAAATGAAAATCTGGTCGCAGCATTTGCATGCATAATTTGAGTGGCATTTCATAAAAATCAGCCTTTGAGGTATAATCTATGTTACTCTGTCCCTCTCCAGTAAAATCCAAGCCAATGTTAAAAATTGTTGACTCAACTTTTAGAGATCCTTCTACATAGAGAGCTCCACTATGGGAGGGAGAGAGACAAACAAGAAATAAATGTATTAGGATTACCATGGTTTCATCATCCAATTGAGTTATCATTAAAAAATGGTGGCAAGATAAGATGGTGGATAAAGTTTTAGTATTGAGTTATCATTAAAAAATGGTGGCAAGATAAGATGGTGGATAAAGTTTTAGTATTGAGTTATCATTAAAAAATGGTGGCAAGATAAGATGGTGGATAAAGTTTTAGTATTGAGTTATCATTAAAAAATGGTGGCAAGATAAGATGGTGGATAAAGTTTTAGTATTGAGTTATCATTAAAAAATGGTGGCAAGATAAGATGGTGGATAAAGTTGTAGTATTGAGTTATCATTAAAAAATGGTGGCAAGATAAGATGGTGGATAAAGTTGTAGTATTGAGTTATCATTAAAAAATGGTGGCAAGATAAGATGGTGGATAAAGTTGTAGTATTGAGTTATCATTAAAAAATGGTGGCAAGATAAGATGGTGGATAAAGTTGTAGTATTGAGTTATCATTAAAAAATGGTGGCAAGATAAGATGGTGGATAAAGTTGTAGTATTGAGTTATCATTAAAAAATGGTGGCAAGATAAGATGGTGGATAAAGTTGTAGTATTGAGTTATCATTAAAAAATGGTGGCAAGATAAGATGGTGGATAAAGTTGTAGTATTGAGTTATCATTAAAAAATGGTGGCAAGATAAGATGGTGGATAAAGTTGTAGTATTGAGTTATCATTAAAAAATGGTGGCAAGATAAGATGGTGGATAAAGTTGTAGTATTGAGTTATCATTAAAAAATGGTGGCAAGATAAGATGGTGGATAAAGTTGTAGTATTGAGTTATCATTAAAAAATGGTGGCAAGATAAGATGGTGGATAAAGTTGTAGTATTGAGTTATCATTAAAAAATGGTGGCAAGATAAGATGGTGGATAAAGTTGTAGTTTTGAGTTATCATTAAAAAATGGTGGCAAGATAAGATGGTGGATAAAGTGGTAGTATTGAGTTATCATTAAAAAATGGTGGCAAGATAAGATGGTGGATAAAGTTGTAGTATTGAGTTATCATTAAAAAAATGGTGGCAAGATAAGATGGTGGATAAAGTTGTAGTATTGAGTTATCATTAAAAAATGGTGGCAAGATAAGATGGTGGATAAAGTTGTAGTTTTGAGTTATCATTAAAAAATGGTGGCAAGATAAGATGGTGGATAAAGTGGTAGTATTGAGTTATCATTAAAAAATGGTGGCAAGATAAGATGGTGGATAAAGTTGTAGTTTTGAGTTATCATTAAAAAATGGTGGCAAGATAAGATGGTGGATAAAGTGGTAGTATTGAGTTATTAAAAAATGGTGGCAAGATAAGATGGTGGATAAAGTTGTAGTATTGAGTTATCATTAAAAAATGGTGGCAAGATAAGATGGTGGATAAAGTTGTAGTTTTGATTTATCATTAAAAAATGGTGGCAAGATAAGATGGTGGATAAAGTGGTAGTATTGAGTTATCATTAAAAAATGGTGGCAAGATAAGATGGTGGATAAAGTTGTAGTATTGAGTTATCATTAAAAAAATGGTGGCAAGATAAGATGGTGGATAAAGTTGTAGTATTGAGTTATCATTAAAAAATGGGGGCAAGATAAGATGGTGGATAAAGTTGTAGTTTTGAGTTATCATTAAAAATGGTGGCAAGATAAGATGGTGGATAAAGTGGTAGTATTGAGTTATCATTAAAAAATGGTGGCAAGATAAGATGGTGGATAAAGTTGTAGTTTTGAGTTATCATTAAAAAATGGTGGCAAGATAAGATGGTGGATAAAGTGGTAGTATTGAGTTATCATTAAAAAATGGTGGCAAGATAAGATGGTGGATAAAGTTTTAGTATTGAGTTATCATTAAAAAATGGTGGCAAGATAAGATGGTGGATAAAGTTTTAGTATTGAGTTATCATTAAAAAATGGTGGCAAGATAAGATGGTGGATAAAGTTTTAGTATTGAGTTATCATTAAAAAATGGTGGCAAGATAAGATGGTGGATAAAGTTTTAGTATTGAGTTATCATTAAAAAATGGTGGCAAGATAAGATGGTGGATAAAGTTTTAGTATTGAGTTATCATTAAAAAATGGTGGCAAGATAAGATGGTGGATAAAGTTGTAGTATTGAGTTATCATTAAAAAATGGTGGCAAGATAAGATGGTGGATAAAGTTGTAGTTTTGAGTTATCATTAAAAAATGGTGGCAAGATAAGATGGTGGATAAAGTTGTAGTATTGAGTTATCATTAAAAAATGGTGGCAAGATAAGATGGTGGATAAAGTTGTAGTATTGAGTTATCATTAAAAAATGGTGGCAAGATAAGATGGTGGATAAAGTTGTAGTATTGAGTTATCATTAAAAAATGGTGGCAAGATAAGATGGTGGATAAAGTTGTAGTATTGAGTTATCATTAAAAAATGGTGGCAAGATAAGATGGTGGATAAAGTTGTAGTATTGAGTTATCATTAAAAAAATGGTGGCAAGATAAGATGGTGGATAAAGTTGTAGTATTGAGTTATCATTAAAAAATGGTGGCAAGATAAGATGGTGGATAAAGTTGTAGTACAAAATTAGTCTTACCTGGTTCTTATCAGAGCATCACAGTTCCTATTCCACAAACTTATGCTGATTAATCCAGACAAATCCATGGATAAAACTCCAAGAACTTGAGTGTTAAGAACTAATCCATTAGAAAGGTGGATTCTCTGGGAATGATCTTGAAGAAGTAGATTTCCCTGGATAGGAAATAGTTGACATTTACTGCATTGATAGCAAATACTTGACATTTACAGCATTGATAGCAAATACTTGACATTTACAGCATTGAATGGCAAGCTTAAATAAGTTTTTAAAAAGACATAATATTTGCAAGTGGAAAGTGGGAGACAAAAATTTAATATTAAAAATAACTGACAAATGTATGAACACTTGGGGTATGGTTTTGATGAAGAGTAATAATGTTGAATTGCAGGTTAAAAATGTTCCCATCGTTAAAAGAGTAATAATGTTGAATTGCAGGTTAAAAATGTTCCCATCGTTAAACAAACTATTGCTCATTAACATGGTAAAACTATTTAAATTCCTGTCATTGTTCATCTTGAGACTGTTAGTGAGCTAGAGACGAGTTCTTTAGTTTAGAATCCAAGTCTAAAATACATGATCATATTTGTCAGTTAGTAGCACAATGTTTAGTTTTTAAAAAACTATTGTTTTGGGAATGACATGCTAGTAAGAAAAGAAATAACATAACTACCAGAATTGTTTACCTAAAATATGTTAATTCATATAAAACTATTGTTTTGGGAATGACATGCTAGTAAGAAAAGAAATAACATAACTACCAGAATTGTTTACCTAAAATATGTTAATTCATATAAAACTATTGTTTTGGGAATGACATGCTAGTAAGAAAAGAAATAACATAACTACCAGAATTGTTTACCTAAAATATGTTAATTCATATAAAACTATTGTTTTGGGAATGACATGCTAGTAAGAAAAGAAATAACATAACTACCAGAATTGTTTACCTAAAATATGTTAATTCATATAAAACTATGTTTTGGGAATGACATGCTAGTAAGAAAAGAAATAACATAACTACCAGAATTGTTTACCTAAAATATGTTAATTCATATAAAACTATTGTTTTGGGAATGACATGCTAGTAAGAAAAGAAATAACATAACTACCAGAATTGTTTACCTAAAATATGTTAATTCATATAAAACTATTGTTTTGGGAATGACATGCTAGTAAGAAAAGAAATAACATAACTACCAGAATTGTTTACCTAAAATATGTTAATTCATATAAAACTATTGTTTTGGGAATGACATGCTAGTAAGAAAAGAAATAACATAACTACCAGAATTGTTTACCTAAAATATGTTAATTCATATAAAACTATTGTTTTGGGAATGACATGCTAGTAAGAAAAGAAATAACATAACTACCAGAATTGTTTACCTAAAATATGTTAATTCATATAAAACTATTGTTTTGGGAATGACATGCTAGTAAGAAAAGAAATAACATAACTACCAGAATTGTTTACCTAAAATATGTTAATTCATATAAAACTATTGTTTTGGGAATGACATGCTAGTAAGAAAAGAAATAACATAACTACCAGAATTGTTTACCTAAAATATGTTAATTCATATAAAACTATTGTTTTGGGAATGACATGCTAGTAAGAAAAGAAATAACATAACTACCAGAATTGTTTACCTAAAATATGTTAATTCATATAAAACTATTGTTTTGGGAATGACATGCTAGTAAGAAAAGAAATAACATAACTACCAGAATTGTTTACCTAAAATATGTTAATTCATATAAAACTATTGTTTTGGGAATGACATGCTAGTAAGAAAAGAAATAACATAACTACCAGAATTGTTTACCTAAAATATGTTAATTCATATAAAACTATTGTTTTGGGAATGACATGCTAGTAAGAAAAGAAATAACATAACTACCAGAATTGTTTACCTAAAATATGTTAATTCATATAAAACTATTGTTTTGGGAATGACATGCTAGTAAGAAAAGAAATAACATAACTACCAGAATTGTTTACCTAAAATATGTTAATTCATATAAAACTATTGTTTTGGGAATGACATGCTAGTAAGAAAAGAAATAACATAACTACCAGAATTGTTTACCTAAAATATGTTAATTCATATAAAACTATTGTTTTGGGAATGACATGCTAGTAAGAAAAGAAATAACATAACTACCAGAATTGTTTACCTAAAATATGTTAATTCATATAAAACTATTGTTTTGGGAATGACATGCTAGTAAGAAAAGAAATAACATAACTACCAGAATTGTTTACCTAAAATATGTTAATTCATATAAAACTATTGTTTTGGGAATGACATGCTAGTAAGAAAAGAAATAACATAACTACCAGAATTGTTTACCTAAAATATGTTAATTCATATAAAACTATTGTTTTGGGAATGACATGCTAGTAAGAAAAGAAATAACATAACTACCAGAATTGTTTACCTAAAATATGTTAATTCATATAAAACTATTGTTTTGGGAATGACATGCTAGTAAGAAAAGAAATAACATAACTACCAGAATTGTTTACCTAAAATATGTTAATTCATATAAAACTATTGTTTTGGGAATGACATGCTAGTAAGAAAAGAAATAACATAACTACCAGAATTGTTTACCTAAAATATGTTAATTCATATAAAACTATTGTTTTGGGAATGACATGCTAGTAAGAAAAGAAATAACATAACTACCAGAATTGTTTACCTAAAATATGTTAATTCATATAAAACTATTGTTTTGGGAATGACATGCTAGTAAGAAAAGAAATAACATAACTACCAGAATTGTTTACCTAAAATATGTTAATTCATATAAAACTATTGTTTTGGGAATGACATGCTAGTAAGAAAAGAAATAACATAACTACCAGAATTGTTTACCTAAAATATGTTAATTCATATAAAACTATTGTTTTGGGAATGACATGCTAGTAAGAAAAGAAATAACATAACTACCAGAATTGTTTACCTAAAATATGTTAATTCATATAAAATTATTCACTGTTGATAAGTCATATGAAGAAATCAGAATATTTTATGAAAGTTCTAACCAAATATTTAAGATTGAGTAAAATGACTGTACTTAATTAAATTTATTTACACATTAAAAACGGTTGAAAATTTAACTTCATGAATTTAAATTAGTCAGTTCCTTATATATTTTTCTTTAGAATATATATTTAAAAAAATTTCTTTATTAGTAGTGGACTTAAAAATTTGCTTTAAAATCTGCGCATCCAGGAAGCATTGTAAATGTATGTACTTTATTGTAATTTGTGTTATTTACATTGTAGACACTTGAAACGTTATAACTTATTTTAGCAACACCAATGTTTCAAAAATGAGTTCTGTTAAATCCATTTGGAGCTCAGGTGGCATTAGTAGTGTTAGGATTTTATTTGTTATTCTCCTCAAGTATTAGAGTAGGCAACTACAAGGGGACACAATCAGTTTTGGTTCTGTTGACATTTGCTGTTGTATTATTTAAAATAAGAGAAACTATTTTATTCTTTTTAATGAACAGTCGGACATGTCTAAACTCCTACATAACATCTTGATGTAAATGTCTTCATTTTCTTCTGACAAAGTCAGAATAAATAAATGCATGTTGCAGTCTATAGATATAGATATTTGACAAGATTAGAACTTTTGATGACTGTCATAATTTGAATAAACTGTTTAGAGACACATAGTCATTAACTATTGATCATGGTACACTGCTTTTGTAATTGATCACTATTTTACACACTTTTATTTAAGTCACACTGTTTGTATGTTGTATCCATCCATCCTTCCTTCAAATCTTGTAACGTAAAATTAAACCACTTCTGATGGTCCTAGAGATCTCAAAATTTTACCACATATAGATCCTGAATGACAATGCATTGTATCAAAATTTCAGATCAATCGAATGTACCGTAATTAAATTAATGCACTTTTAGTTTTTGTCTATATAAAATATTATCACTCGCATCAATGAACCATGCCTCAATTCGCCCTAGAGGGATACAATTAATCTCAATGTGTTGAAGCCAGATGTGGGTGGTAAAGAGTTTTTATTATAACTTTAAAAAGTACTATCAACATCAAGTCTTGCTGGCCGAAATATAAGCGTGATCGATTGCTGACATGGGGGTCACGAGGTTCAATTTTCAGTTAGGGAAAATGTGTTTTTTTTGTATTATACATAAATTTGTAATGAATAATCTTTCTTTTTACCACTATAACATTTAAGTTATTGACAATGAAGTTTAACTAATTAAATTGAATTGATAAGGCCGAAAAATCAATTTTAAAAAATGTTGATACTAAAAAGTAGAAAATAAAATAATGTAAAAAAATCTTTTTTTAAAAAGCACACGCTTTTATTTACATATAGAAAGCGCACTAAAAAGAAGCAAATAAAAATTTTCTATGATAACAGGTGAAATCGGTGAACCTATCTACTGCACATAAAAGCGTGGGGCGCTCATCACAACTCTCTATCGTGTACAAGGCTGCAAAACATAAAAACAAATTTGTATGAATATTAATAAACAGTAAAAGTTTCACAACTTTGATCATATAAATGCTACTATCACATTACAGTCGAAACCGATTAAGTCGACGGCGTTGGGGTATGAAAAATGGCATCGAGATAACCGATGATCGAGTTAAAACGAAAACCAATATGGCGGCAAAATATTAACACTCGCTTGAAATTTCTTTATACACGTGTTGTGCGTTAATTAATGATGGGACGATTAATCAGAATCGTATCGGAATATACGAAATATCAATATAATGTTAAATTATGTGATATATTATATTATGCGAAACGGAAGGTCCTTGCGAGTATGATTTATGTAAATGAATTAGTGACTCGGCTCTGACTGAGGCTCTGACTCTAGTTCTAGTTCATTTGCTCGTTCGTCCTTGAACTTTATTATTTCATGCTATTTACTACTAATACTAATACTAATGATGTAATTATAATTAAAGTCATAATCTTATTGTAAGTTTATTACTAATAAATACCAAGGCATTTATTTGTATAAGTACCAAGGAAAACAATCAATATTAAAATAAATATATTTGTTAATAATTGACTACTATTACGCTAGGACTGGCGTTTACCGTAGTTATGACTATGGAACGACCATCGAACGACCGCTTACACTCATCTTTAAAAATGTTTAGGCTTATTTATTTAAGTTTTAAGTCTTCAGAATTTAAATAATTTATTCAGCTGCAAAACTAAGTGTAAAGAAATATTTTTTTGCAAAACAATTGCACCTAGAATATCGTTTTTTAGTGAGATCAGAGTATCAAAATACACTGTTGTAATGGATCTTTCAGAAATGTTTGACCTGAATCTAAAAATAGCCCAACGACCGAATGAGTTATGACGTTTTCCGGTCTTAGAAATGACAAAGTCTATATGCTTGCGTAGGATTCTACGCATCAAGTGGCAGGACAAGATCACCAATGTCGAGGTACTCAGAAGAAGCCATATGCTGAGTATGCACTCAATTCTGAGTGAGAGGCGCCTGCGGTGGTTAGGTCATGTCCACAGGATGAGCTCGGAGCGCATTCCTAGAGCCATGCTTTACGGTGAGCTGGCAACCGGTAAGAGAAAAAGAGGTCGCCCCTGCTTGCGCTTCAAGGACGTCTGCAAGAAAGACATGTCATTGGCACAGATAGACTATAAAATTTGGGAGACCAATGCCGAGGAGCGCACCTCCTGGCGGGCAAAAGTGCGTGAGGGCATTCATGTCGCGGAAGCATCCCTCATAGCTTTGAGTGAAGAGAGAAGGGCCAGGAGAAAGAGCAGGGGGGCAGAGGAGCAGGAGTACACGCCATCGTCCCATGAGGACGGACGGTTGCCATACATATGACTCATGACAAAGCGAACTCTTCTCTATAAAAACGTATACAAATAAATTAGGAACTCCTTTTGAACTTTCGAACCTTCAACTTTGACACATTTTAATTAATTCTAACCAATAGTTAAATGGCTTTAGCACTCGACCACTTCTTATGAATGAAACAATGAGAACAAAGCAGTAGTAATTGAGTCAAAATGAGGTTGAAGGATGAATGGTTGCACGGTACATTTTGTTATTCCATACGATCCCCTCAGCTTACAATGGACTTAGAGTGGTGGTCCATTACTGTAAACATTTAGACATTTCTTTCTTCAAATATAAGCCAAGTGTTCTGGCAGGGATCAACTAAAGAAATGAAACTGGTGGTCCATGACTGTAAACATCATATGAGATATCCAGTAGATAAATACAACTTATTTACAAATAAATTTTTAAAAAGAATGCATGCCTACTCTTACTTTACTATTCCAGTTTTCAAAGTTTCCAACATTGTGCCACTATCATTGTTACTTTAAAATATATGCATATGGAATTATTTATTTACTTTCAACAGATGTCAAATATGTTCTTTAGGTTAAAATATTTTATGAAAAACATATTTATAAGCAATAGTCAGTTATAAATTATAATAAAATATGATAGGTATTATCTAAAAGGAATGACTTACTAACTTAAATAAAATATAGAATAGTAACTGGTAACAACAGCCTAGTTCAGACGTCTACTCAAACATCAAATATGAAAACATCAAATACTCAAAAATCAAATATGAAAACAAAGAAACCAATAAAACATAAATACAATTAGACCATTCATAGCAGGTGCCAGAGAAACTTGAATCCTAAAAAACAGTATCTTTTAAATTATGCTTGGGTCAAAAAAGTTCTCTAGAAAAAAGGGGCATAAGAGGATGAATATGGAAGGTGAATATAAACCAAATAGAAATTAATTTGAAATGAAAAAAGCGTCCAAGGCTAGTAGCAGAAATGAGAAAAGTCAATGTGTGAAAGTATGTTTCATGACAGGGGAGCCAAGAGTAAGGTTAACGGTTAACCGGTCCTCAGATTAGGACCGGTCCCGTTTAATCAGGACCGGTTAATCGCTACTTTACAGTTAAGATGCAGAGCAGCATACGAGACTAACGCGAGCAACGGTGACATCAAATCGCTTTCTCCATATTCCGGTGTATAAATAATATACACGTCATCACTATTAGTTTAGTTCGCCTACAGCTAAGGAATGCTTTTTTTAAAATTTGCTTAGTTGTCGAGGCACTGTACGAGAGCTAACACACAGTGTACGTTTGATGTGAACAACAGTCAAGGCTGTGACTGTTTCTATTTATATAAATTATAGTCTGTTTCTTATAAAGACAAAGAAAGCTATAAAAGCATATGACCCCGTGACCTATCGGCATTCTCTGGTCACCGGTTTATAGTCTGTTTCCCACATCCAAAAAATTGATAGGTACAAGCCGCTTAGTTAAGTACCTACAAGAGTCATTTGATAGACGTAGCAAAGATACCGGGCGATTAATCGGTCCTCAAATTCGAGTTCGGTCATTTAGTGACAGTTTTTTTGCAAGTCAAAGGCATTAGACGTAAGCTTACCACATAAGCTTGGAACAGGAAGGATTTGGGGATGGTTGTGAGTGCTGCAAAATTCAATAATTCTGGAGAGTTGACGATTGAAAAATAATATGGTATTTAAATACATTCCATTTTATCATCACTGTTTACTCTGTAAGCTTTATAATTTTATTATTATTACTTTTTAATTCGCGAGTTGACCGGCATCACACACACAAGACACAAGAGAGGTAAACACGACAGACGAGGCGAGGCGTGGGTTTTTTAAACTTAGGAAAAATACCTCGCTAACTTTAACGAACGGTTTAAACGGCCCTCTTATTTAGAACTAGTTTGTGTTGCGGCGCCGTGGCGCCTGCGGCGCCCCCCTTTTTTTAAGGGCGCCTACGGGGCGCCAACCTTTTAAAAAAGCCCACTAACTTGTCCTTGTATTATAAATACGTAATATTAAAATTTCATAAATGTACACAAAGTATTTTATAAAAATTATTATTTTTTTTAATTAAAAAAAAATTTTATGTAAAAAAACCAAGTAAATTATCATTGTATGATAAATACGAAATATTTCTGAAATATACACAAAGTATGTATATAATATAGGTTGTGCTGCGGCGCCCACTTTTATTTAGGGCGCCTATGGCGCCCACTTTTTTCAAAAGCCCAACAAACTTGTCCTTTTATGATAGATACGTAATATTAAACTACCTTAAATGTACACAAAGTAATTTAAAATTGAGGTTGTAGGGCGCCTAAGGCGCCCACTTTTTTTTTGTTGGTCAAAAGCCCAAGTAACTTATCCTTGTATGATAAATACGAAATATTCCTGAAAATTAAACAAATTATTTATATAATAATTTTTACAGTGCTAATCACCACATGATTTTTTAACTAATTTTAGAAAGCAGCGTACCAAATTACTGCACCAAAAAATAACTATTTGAGTCAATCAGCACTGCTTACAACACAAAAATTTAAAAAAGCAGAGTGATGTCCCTCAGCGTTAGGTATCAGCGATAATTGAGCGTAAATATATAATATATGGTTAATCACGAGTCCTAAATAAAAAATATAAAATATTGACTATTAACCATCACTGTTTACTTAATTCTTTGGAATTTTTTTTTAAATTCGCTGAATTGCGGGCATCGTGAAAAAGAGCAGAACGCAAGCGGGGGAAGCGGGCTTTGATGCTACCATAAGACGACGCGAGGCAAAAACATTCTCTTGTTGGTTCTCAAAACATAAGGCATATAGGGACTTGCGGGTAACCGATTAACCGGTCTTTTTTTTTAAACGGTTAACCGGTCCTCAAAAACGAGCGGTCTTAACAACCTTAGCCAAGAGGATGCAAAATCAAAACCACAGAACAACTCAAAGAAAAATCTAGGATTCAAAGGTTAGAAAAAGATTTACAGAAGTTGGGAACAAAATGAAAAGAAAGGCCTCAGTCAGGTCTTAGAGAAAGGATGTGAAGAGGCAGGCTAAAGCACAACAAGAATGGATGGATGATGCAGAAAAAAAAATTAAATTGATGGAAGACTTGAAAAGTGACCTACTTTTATTCATAACTTCCATGGGCTGCATCGGACAATTAGCATTAAAATATTGATCAGAAACACTTGATTTTAGGTCTCAATTATTTGATGTCTTAGATTGTGATAGAGTTTGTAATGTAGTTTGTAATGTAGTTTGTAATGTAGTTTGTAATGTAGTTTGTAATGTAGTTTGTGTCAAAGATGTTCCTATAATCTCTCACTTTAGCTTGACCAAAGTCTTTACAACTCACAAAACAGCTAAATCATTCAAATCTGTTCATTTTTTAAATTTTGTCCACCGATGTACTAAAAAAATCCCCTATCAAATACTTAATTAACTGTCTAAAATTGTATGATGTAAAAAACCTGTATATTTAAAGTGATATTTTTATGTAGAGATGAGATCACCTGCAGAGCTGAAGTAAGTTCTGAGGGTGCACTCCATGCTGCCGACATCAGACCAGACATTCCACGGAAAAACTCCACCTGGGTCAACAGCACATCCAGAAAGGTGAAGGACATTCCTGCAGTGGCTTCGGCAGAGGGTTCCTCATCCTCTACATTTTTATCATCATTAGATGCTGAGGTTGTCTCCTCTTGTCCCATCAAAGATTCCAAACCATTTGCATAGATACCAAACTAGTCAGATTCAAAAACAAGAGATTTTACACTCTAAACATTCTCACGAATTTGTCATTTACTTATTGGATTAAAATCTTTTGATATTGGCTGTTTTTATATTGCGATAACCCCAAAATTTCTCAGACATATTTGTCATGTACTTATTTGTTAACTTTGACTAAAAATCTTATGACGGTATGATTTTAATTTTTTATTTTAAAATATTTCCTTATGTTTAGTAAAAGTAAGGTCTTTTGCTAAATGTATTTTTTAGGAATAATACTAAAAGAATGTTAAATAATAACTGCGGGTGGTATGGATTCAAGTGTTCACTTACAATTTTTTTTTAAATAGGTAAAATGATCCAATCTCATTGAGTTGAATAAAATGTCTTACCTTCATTACAGCCTGTTTGATAGTTTTAAATGTCTTACCTTCATTACAGCCTGTTTGATAGTTTTAAATGTCTTACCTTCATTACAGCCTGTTTGATAGTTTTAAATGTCTTACCTTCATTACAGCCTGTTTGATAGTTTTAAATGTCTTACCTTCATTACAGCCTGTTTGATAGTTTTAAATGTCTTACCTTCATTACAGCCTGTTTGATAGTTTTAAATGTCTTACCTTCATTACAGCCTGTTTGATAGTTTTAAATGTCTTACCTTCATTACAGCCTGTTTGATAGTTTTAAATGTCTTACCTTCATTACAGCCTGTTTGATAGTTTTAAATGTCTTACCTTCATTACAGCCTGTTTGATAGTTTTAAATGTCTTACCTTCATTACAGCCTGTTTGATAGTTTTAAATGTCTTACCTTCATTACAGCCTGTTTGATAGTTTTAAATGTCTTACCTTCATTACAGCCTGTTTGATAGTTTTAAATGTCTTACCTTCATTACAGCCTGTTTGATAGTTTTAAATGTCTTACCTTCATTACAGCCTGTTTGATAGTTTTAAATGTCTTACCTTCATTACAGCCTGTTTGATAGTTTTAAATGTCTTACCTTCATTACAGCCTGTTTGATAGTTTTAAATGTCTTACCTTCATTACAGCCTGTTTGATAGTTTTAAATGTCTTACCTTCATTACAGCCTGTTTGATAGTTTTAAATGTCTTACCTTCATTACAGCCTGTTTGATAGTTTTAAATGTCTTACCTTCATTACAGCCTGTTTGATAGTTTTAAATGTCTTACCTTCATTACAGCCTGTTTGATAGTTTTAAATGTCTTACCTTCATTACAGCCTGTTTGATAGTTTTAAATGTCTTACCTTCATTACAGCCTGTTTGATAGTTTTAAATGTCTTACCTTCATTACAGCCTGTTTGATAGTTTTAAATGTCTTACCTTCATTACAGCCTGTTTGATAGTTTTAAATGTCTTACCTTCATTACAGCCTGTTTGATAGTTTTAAATGTCTTACCTTCATTACAGCCTGTTTGATAGTTTTAAATGTCTTACCTTCATTACAGCCTGTTTGATAGTTTTAAATGTCTTACCTTCATTACAGCCTGTTTGATAGTTTTAAATGTCTTACCTTCATTACAGCCTGTTTGATAGTTTTAAATGTCTTACCTTCATTACAGCCTGTTTGATAGTTTTAAATGTCTTACCTTCATTACAGCCTGTTTGATAGTTTTAAATGTCTTACCTTCATTACAGCCTGTTTGATAGTTTTAAATGTCTTACCTTCATTACAGCCTGTTTGATAGTTTTAAATGTCTTACCTTCATTACAGCCTGTTTGATAGTTTTAAATGTCTTACCTTCATTACAGCCTGTTTGATAGTTTTAAATGTCTTACCTTCATTACAGCCTGTTTGATAGTTTTAAATGTCTTACCTTCATTACAGCCTGTTTGATAGTTTTAAATGTCTTACCTTCATTACAGCCTGTTTGATAGTTTTAAATGTCTTACCTTCATTACAGCCTGTTTGATAGTTTTAAATGTCTTACCTTCATTACAGCCTGTTTGATAGTTTTAAATGTCTTACCTTCATTACAGCCTGTTTGATAGTTTTAAATGTCTTACCTTCATTACAGCCTGTTTGATAGTTTTAAATGTCTTACCTTCATTACAGCCTGTTTGATAGTTTTAAATGTCTTACCTTCATTACAGCCTGTTTGATAGTTTTAAATGTCTTACCTTCATTACAGCCTGTTTGATAGTTTTAAATGTCTTACCTTCATTACAGCCTGTTTGATAGTTTTAAATGTCTTACCTTCATTACAGCCTGTTTGATAGTTTTAAATGTCTTACCTTCATTACAGCCTGTTTGATAGTTTTAAATGTCTTACCTTCATTACAGCCTGTTTGATAGTTTTAAATGTCTTACCTTCATTACAGCCTGTTTGATAGTTTTAAATGTCTTACCTTCATTACAGCCTGTTTGATAGTTTTAAATGTCTTACCTTCATTACAGCCTGTTTGATAGTTTTAAATGTCTTACCTTCATTACAGCCTGTTTGATAGTTTTAAATGTCTTACCTTCATTACAGCCTGTTTGATAGTTTTAAATGTCTTACCTTCATTACAGCCTGTTTGATAGTTTTAAATGTCTTACCTTCATTACAGCCTGTTTGATAGTTTTAAATGTCTTACCTTCATTACAGCCTGTTTGATAGTTTTAAATGTCTTACCTTCATTACAGCCTGTTTGATAGTTTTAAATGTCTTACCTTCATTACAGCCTGTTTGATAGTTTTAAATGTCTTACCTTCATTACAGCCTGTTTGATAGTTTTAAATGTCTTACCTTCATTACAGCCTGTTTGATAGTTTTAAATGTCTTACCTTCATTACAGCCTGTTTGATAGTTTTAAATGTCTTACCTTCATTACAGCCTGTTTGATAGTTTTAAATGTCTTACCTTCATTACAGCCTGTTTGATAGTTTTAAATGTCTTACCTTCATTACAGCCTGTTTGATAGTTTTAAATGTCTTACCTTCATTACAGCCTGTTTGATAGTTTTAAATGTCTTACCTTCATTACAGCCTGTTTGATAGTTTTAAATGTCTTACCTTCATTACAGCCTGTTTGATAGTTTTAAATGTCTTACCTTCATTACAGCCTGTTTGATAGTTTTAAATGTCTTACCTTCATTACAGCCTGTTTGATAGTTTTAAATGTCTTACCTTCATTACAGCCTGTTTGATAGTTTTAAATGTCTTACCTTCATTACAGCCTGTTTGATAGTTTTAAATGTCTTACCTTCATTACAGCCTGTTTGATAGTTTTAAATGTCTTACCTTCATTACAGCCTGTTTGATAGTTTTAAATGTCTTACCTTCATTACAGCCTGTTTGATAGTTTTAAATGTCTTACCTTCATTACAGCCTGTTTGATAGTTTTAAATGTCTTACCTTCATTACAGCCTGTTTGATAGTTTTAAATGTCTTACCTTCATTACAGCCTGTTTGATAGTTTTAAATGTCTTACCTTCATTACAGCCTGTTTGATAGTTTTAAATGTCTTACCTTCATTACAGCCTGTTTGATAGTTTTAAATGTCTTACCTTCATTACAGCCTGTTTGATAGTTTTAAATGTCTTACCTTCATTACAGCCTGTTTGATAGTTTTAAATGTCTTACCTTCATTACAGCCTGTTTGATAGTTTTAAATGTCTTACCTTCATTACAGCCTGTTTGATAGTTTTAAATGTCTTACCTTCATTACAGCCTGTTTGATAGTTTTAAATGTCTTACCTTCATTACAGCCTGTTTGATAGTTTTAAATGTCTTACCTTCATTACAGCCTGTTTGATAGTTTTAAATGTCTTACCTTCATTACAGCCTGTTTGATAGTTTTAAATGTCTTACCTTCATTACAGCCTGTTTGATAGTTTTAAATGTCTTACCTTCATTACAGCCTGTTTGATAGTTTTAAATGTCTTACCTTCATTACAGCCTGTTTGATAGTTTTAAATGTCTTACCTTCATTACAGCCTGTTTGATAGTTTTAAATGTCTTACCTTCATTACAGCCTGTTTGATAGTTTTAAATGTCTTACCTTCATTACAGCCTGTTTGATAGTTTTAAATGTCTTACCTTCATTACAGCCTGTTTGATAGTTTTAAATGTCTTACCTTCATTACAGCCTGTTTGATAGTTTTTTCCTAACAAATTAACCACCATGCCACTACGCTTCATCACTCCAGAAGGAGAGTTTTCAAAGAACAAACTGTAAGTGCTGTTGACATCTTGCATTTCTGTATAAAATATCAATCATGTTGTTTACATACCTACACATCAACACATATAAAATATCAATCATGTTATTTACATCAACACATATAAAATATCAATCATGTTATTTACATACCTACACATCAACACGTATAAAATATCAATCATGTTATTTACATACCTACACATCAACACATATAAATATAGCTTTAAATTGTTGGATTGGAAATAAAGTTTTCTGTAACCAGGGTTTCAGTTTATAAATAGTAGATTTTGAGAGACTTCAAATTTGGATTATTAAACTCATGTGTTTTCAAAAATGATGAAAGTTTTTAAAAAAATGTGATGATTTACTTAAAGAATGTGATGATTTACTTAAAGAATGTGATGATTTACTTAAAGAATG